>AP028258.1:14492500-14892500 GCA_030269945.2 Trilocha varians
ATATGCCTAATATTAATTAATAAAAATAGTAAAAACTACTCAAAAAGACTATGTTTACGTAACTGTAAGTTTTTTCAAGTCAATATTTTTAATTTTTTTTTTCATTGTATTTTTTATATTGTGTTGTGATATATTGTTTGTTTGTTGTCGAGATGACGCTTGTGGCGGGTACTGAGAGCTTGGAACTAGTGACGGACCACGTGACACACCATCAGACTACTATTGTGGCTATTGCCAGTCTGTGGACATGAATTACCATTCCGATATTGTAATTGATTATTCCATCGTGATGGTCTTAGCCCTAAAGCGTTGGCAAATTCATATTGTATGAAGGTTTCGTCACTTCTGCTGTAAACTGTCGTTTCATATTCCATTTTTAAATTAACATCAATACAATTTAACTTCTGCGTAACATTATTAAAAATTGGAAAACAATGGAGTATAGAATGACGGTTGTAAAAACGCGCGAAATTGCTATGTAACCTTAACAAAGTTAATTTAAAAATGTTTACGTGAATAATTTTTGTAAAATAAAAATTAATTTGAAAAAGAATTGTGGTTTATCTGCGCTTTGGTGCTGAAACTGGAGGTATCTGGTTATAAACCTCTTTGGTCTTACAGTACAACACTACATTGATGATATTAATTGCACCAACTGGAGTGAACTGGAATTTACTTAGAAATGAGTGCCATTGACAAAACCAGAATCTTGTGATGTCTATGTCTAAAATAAACAAGCTTGACGCTACCATGATAAATTCATTGAACAACTTCGTCAAAAGATCTGTTAATCTAGTCTTAACAAATTCAGGACTGATGCTTTAAATACAAATAGTGACGTCATCGCGTGGCATTTACGAATTAGAAAATGAATTTAAGTAAGTTTGTGCGTTTCAATTGAAGTTGCTGTAGACCGAGGTGACTGTATACTTAATTAGATAGTGCTCTAAGAAATTGAGGTGCTCTTTTAGGCACAGGCTATAACTAAATCTAGTGTCGAAAAACAACAGAAACGGTGTACAGTTCTTGCAATTATGATACTTATGTCGTAACATTAAAGTATAGTATTCCGTGCACCGTTTTGTGGACTATTCGCATTTTGTACAGAATTATTAAAATGGACAAGTGAATGCGGTCGCCGTGTTAGATGTCTAGTTAAAATGCTTTATTGTAATAAACATATTTTAACATCGCACATTATAATAAATTAATCGAAATTGTTTTGTTGTTTTCTTACCTTTTATCACAAAAAATAGTATTAGTTATAATTCCATTTAACAGCATCTAATGCTTACAAGGTATATAGAACAAGATAAATAAGTAGTTATAGAATAGTTTTGGTGAAACATTTTATTTTGCTAACAAATAAATATCCTTTTCAAGAATACTTTGCATATTTTTAAATACATTATGTACAATAATACATAACAGAATTAGTGTGATCCAAATTAAATATTAAATGAACATAATCTCATAAATACTTTTGCTTTGAAAATAATATTACAGACAATTTGGTTTCATCTGAAATTAGTTGCTAGATAGATCCTAATTACAAAAAATATTTTAATCTCTGATATCCACTCAACTAGGATCGGCAACCAAATTGGTTTGTTTACTTTTGCCAAGTCTGTTGCAGGAGCCAAAATTGAGCACAGTTCTAAAACTTGTTTTTACATTTTTTAATCGTCTCATATTTTATGGAGATGATATATTTTCGCTGAAAATGCAATACAGCGTCGTTTAGTAATAAAGATTTACAAAAATATAAGGTTTAATTAAAAATCAAATGTTTTTCTAAAAAGGAGCTCAAACATGGTATTGAATCCGAACGAAGTCCCCAGTTTCGCCATCTAGCGAATAGTGACGTTCCCAGTTGAGTGGATATAGTAACCTCATTCAACTACAGAATTTAAAAAAACAACAAATAGGATTAAAACATAATCGATTAATATAATTACGGAAGTTTAGAATTATTCTTATCTTTAAAGAATGATTTAGATTTATCTTTTGATATGAGGTTTCTTACTGCGCCTTATATTGATACATTGGAGTGAAAATAAACAAGGAGATATCGCAAACAATTACATATTTAGTTCATAATAACTATACACATTAAACCGCTTACATCTCATCTACCTACGGGACAATAAAAAAATACAGATTAGAATGTACAGAACTAAATCAAACGAATTATAAATAATTGGATGCATTTTTCAAAAAAGTCTGCTTCTCATTCAATGCATTATGTTAAATGTGAATTATACAACAATATTATTATGCCAATTTAGTGTACTTTCACTCTCTCATTTGCAATATAAATGCAAAGATAATACTAAATTATATACATATATACAAGTCCTAAAATAAAACACAATAAATAAATAAAAATTATCTATTAACATTACTAAACGCTTAAAATCATAGAGGATTGTGCCAATTCCGTTGTAATTCGATCTTAGAGTTATTAATAAATTTCAAAAAAAAACGAAAACAAAATGTTATAAACATTATATTGGCAACACACGGGTAATTTTAGAGGTTTGTCTTGTAAATAAGCACATGTGAAAATAAATGATGTTAAAAGAAACTTCACTTTCAGACGCAAACCAAGTCCCCACGCACTTTTAAAATCTAAATTAGTACATTAGTTTAATTAATACATGGGATGGGTTCCGTAGGTATAAATTTTTACCATAGAATTATTACTGGAGGTAATAATTCCATGATTTTTACTAAACAGAATTGACACGATATCACATCTCATAATACAAATAAACACAGGTACATATCCTACAGGTGATCAATGAAATTTAAAAGTCGAAACTTAATAACTTATATTTAAAAAAAAATATTTGTAAGTACTTAGAATATTAACATTAATTTTTGTAGCAAAATTAGATTATTTCGAAAAATTATTTCTAAATATTTAAGTATCGTTTGTCATGATTTATTTCGGGTGAATATTTGAAAAAAAACTTTATGATAGATCACCCAGCTTAGCCAAGTCCTTATCATTAAAATAATTTAAATTTTTCTATTTTATTCATATGTGATTTGGATAAATACGATTAAACACTGTCTCAGCCTTATTGTTTTCTGGTATTTAATTTACTATGGAAGAAACGTGTATAATAATATATTTCATAATATCTGGCCATAAACTAGTTAAAGCATATCCATTATAAAAATGAAAAATTACTTCGCTATTGTACATTATGTAAAGTTTATATCAAATTAAATACCATCACGAAATGGGTAATATTTTGTTTTTAATTTGTTTCTAAATGTTTTTATACCAGTGTCAAAGAATGTAGTCGTCGAATTCGTCTTCAGTTAGTATGTGTGGCTTCCCAATGGCGGGCACTGTGTGGGAGAACTCGCTCGTCGCCCACAGATACAGATTTAGCGTTCTATCTGTTGATTGTGCTATGAACCTGGAATAAAGGAGATTTCATTTTAAATATAATGTTGATGAGAGTAAAATCCCTCTTCTGAGGAGACCTGAGCCCAACAGTGGGCAGTAATGGGTTGGTACAGTACAGTAAAGAGAGTAAAATAACGAGTATAAATAATAGGTAGTAACGAGTTTTATAAAATGGTTTATATTGATGAACTAAAAAAAGTAGCACCTCAGTATTTTTGAAGGAGAGACTTTCTGACCAATAAAGTTGCACTAGTCAACTATCTTCCTAAAACAGTCATAATACCTGACAAAAGGTCGGACATCCCCCTCATTAGCAGTCTGCAAGTGTTGGTAGTAGAGGTGTCGGTGTTGCTTGGCGATGATGACGGGCGGGTAGCCGGCCTGCATGAGGAGCAGGTTCATGAGGAGCCGCGACGTGCGACCGTTGCCGTCCACGAACGGGTGGATGTGGACTAGCTTGTAGTGGGCTAGGGCTGCGTATCTGGAATACGAGAGAATAACATATTACTACTATTGGATTCGCGCAACTTCGTCTGTGTCACTTTCAATTAAAATGTAGTTTATGTTCTTAGGGTCTTAAGATTGTCTGTGCCAATTTCATCAGATTGGGTTGAGAGGGTTTAAGCGGGAAAGTGTAACAGACAGACAGTTACTTTCGCATTTATAATATTAGTAGGGATACAGGGTGGATTTGTTACCTAGTGCCACTGGAAGTGGGCTGAATGTTTGGTTGAAATACAACTTAAAACTACTTCTGCTACTACTAAAAAAAGTGTCCACATCAAATTTTAAAATAAATGATTTTACATTGACTCTATTTTTGGAGTCAACTTTTTTTTTACATGGTGTATTGTGTGTCTACATTGAAAAAAAGAGACAAGATTACAAATCCACCATGTATACATACATAATCTTGATGGCATAGTGGTTTATACAATTGTGTAACAACAAACAGTTTGTTTTAAAAATAAAAACAACAAAGTCTGCTGTAATGTTATTGTTTATCAAACAAATGTTTCATAAGTAGCATCTCTGCCATGTACATTGTAGGGGTCCAATAATTACGGTATTCAATAATCAGCCTGTTGGCTCATACACATAAACGGCAAAAAAACTTATGAGACATAAATTTAGCTATTTCATTTTCTTACCTGACTGGATGTAGATCTAAAGCATCTTCAGAGTTAAGCCACTCCATGAACTGCATCATCAGGCCTTGTATCTCTGAGGGACCAGGTGGTATGTGACCACCAACATAAACCTGTGTTCTTCGGAAATGTCCTCCTTCAACCGGGTCTACATGGCCCAGAACTCTTTTGTGGATCTCCAGGATGTCACCGATAGTTATATCTCGTATTCGAAACAGTAAGGTGGAATTTATGTATTTCATGGCAGCGTCAAGGCCCAGGATCTCATTGTGTTCGTCTATGCTCTTACCCGACACAGCGATCCGAGTTTCAAGAATGCTCCTTGTTTGTTGTAATGTCATAGTATTTCCTTCTATACCCACTGTGTGGTAAATATGTTGGAAATAAGCCTCTTTTTTTGCTCTACGTAACGCAGAATTACTTTCTGGTATTGAAGACAATGCGTCTCTCTTGTCGTCTATCTTTCTTAACATTTCTCTATCTAAGTTTTCTACGATACTGGCTGTCCGTTGTCTGTTCATCAGAGCACCAGTGTGATCAGGATAATTTGTTAAAGCTAATGTGTACAGCTGATCCGCTTTCACTATATCCTTTTTTGTATCTTCTAAAAACTCTCCGTAATGGTTCAAAATGTCGGCGTGTTTTGGTGATAGTGCAAACGCATGTTGAAATAACTTCAGTGCTTTATCAGGCTTACCATGTTTCTTCATTTCTAGTGCAGCGTTCAAGGAGACCACGGCTTCAGCGTCCCGAGCCTTATCCTGAGGCTTAGATACTACAGGAACCGGAACCTCGTCGGAAATCTGTTCTATATAGTTTCCATACAGCCCATCTGGTACGGGAGCGAAGGGCTTCGATAGTCTTATATCGTGACTCAATAACTTATGTAAAGATATAACAATGGCTAAGGTACACACTAAACTAGATAGAATCACCACGGTCCTACATTTATCGACTATCATTTTGGTGTAAATCTCACTTTTGCACGAGCACTTCATCTTTTCAACTTCGCTCACTTTACCTAAGTACAACATGGCTGTAATCACTGAAACATGAAACTATTGATAAAATCTTTATTACGTTAGTCATAGCGGAACGTTTAGAAGACTTCATTGCGTATTGCAATAATATTTCTAAATCCAAATGCCAGTAAACCACGTAAGGCCATTGTTGACAATGTTGACATTTAAAATGACACTAATGACGTTTCATAAACAGCTGTTGAAGTATTTTCGTTTTACGTAGATTTTTAAGATTCTTCAATTGTCATTTTTTAACGGAGCACGCAAAATAAGGTGGGTCGCAACGCAACGCTATGGTCGACTCGATCCGCCTTTATACATTTTGTATGGACTAACACACGATGGATATTCGTATAAAAATTGTCAGCAGAGTTAGAGGTAAGTTAAAATTGTATATCAAATCGGTAATTTCAAATTAGTTTTGCTTTTCACTCTGGCATGCTCTGTGCTTGCATGTAATGACTTATTTTATGAACTATGGCTGTATAGTTTGCGCAGTCATTAGTATAAAAATATCAAAAGTGCTTAGCAATCAATCTAGTCTATTCGCCCAACAGGTACAGTCCAAAATTGCAGAGTTATCCACAAAAGATGTCTAATTTTATAAGATAGTATGAGTTGGACTGTAAGCTCGTATACATATTTTTATTATAAATTCTTATTTATAATAAAAATATGTTTTTGAGATAGATATCGTTATCCCTTTGAAAAAATATTAAATCAGCTATTCTTAAATATTTTTTAGGTATAAATAAATAAACAACTCAGTTCTTCCAAAATTTTCTTTATTTCTCGCCAGAACTCCACACGTCATGTCAACCACCACACGTGTAACAAATAAATATTTTTTGCACAATACTTAACTCTCAGATCGTTTATAAATATATGAAAATAATAACTAAAATATAATAATACATTTATTATGATTTAATTAACTCTATTCTAATAATTTTAATTAAATAGTGGCACGCGTCAAATGAGCGATAGATTTGAATTATCTAAAGCCTTGGCCACATGGTGGAAGCCGCTTGACTTAACCTCAGTTGCTTTTTAGAATTAAAAAATAAGTTTAATTGTAAAAAGCAGCTGAAATTACAGTTTCACTAACGCTTGGTTAGTGCAGTCCACAAATCGCCGATGATAATGACTAGACAAACAGTCAGTCGCATCTAGACTTCAAGCACCAACAATTCATTCGCACTAAATTATCGTTATTTTTATTGATTATTTTACGAATGTAAATAGCACTATTGTTAGGAGCCGAATCAGGAATTTTAAATTGTAACCGTCACTTGGACCATCTAAAATGGTAATTGACAGTTTTCTAATTTCATTTTATCATTTTAGGTCGAGGTGGATTAATGAGGCTTATTTCTCAGAATGTATTTGAATCATAAAAATAACAATAAACTTAGTTTCACATGTTTCAATTAAGTGAAACAATCGTTCGGTGCAATAAAATCGATAATCCTGGAGCGGATCAGTAGTCGGCGCAGAACTAGTTGCTTGCCTCGTAACTTCCTGCCATTCAAGATGCGATTCTTGCCCGACGATGCCTTCAATTTACTTAACTAAACTAAAACTACACTTAATAATTAGTACTATGGCAGTAATGCAGGAAATTAGAGAGCATACAACATGAGTTTCATAGTAATCAAGCAGCTACAGATGGGCTCAAAATGGCTTATGGCGCAGCCTACATTGTGGCCACTAATAAATGCCTTATTTTTGAATCTACATTATTCATACTTTCTAACGATTATACCTTAATGCTAACTTAAATAATAAAATAATTCGATGATTTCCGTAAGTCGATTACTGGACTGTACGTTGAATAATAACTTCGTATTTTCGCGTAAACTCTACATGCGACCAGCGCCTCATATTTCATTTTATACCCGTCCTTTTAATGTTGATTTTCTTACTACAGTAAATCTAAATACAGACATGCACAGCCTGATCTTGGGCGGGGAAAGTGTAATTTAAAAATAATATAAACGTTTATAAATTTTAATGTTTTTAATTGACATCCGCTAATACTACCGTGTATCTTTGTATTTAATGTTTTCATAATATAAAACGGTAAACTAATGCCCATAAAACAACTTTCCCACAGCCCGAAAATAAGCACTTTACGCTTAACAATATGACTTTGAATGAAATATAGGCGGTTAAATATTGCAATTTAAAAACGCTAGCATTCATTTCGACGAGGTGTCAGAAACGTCAATGTGGTGTTAAGCTCGTGTTGTCTATTGGCACATGGAGTCGACTATGATCATGGTGGAGTAGAGCGAACAGCCCAGGCATATCATGGTGCCCATTGCGATGGACGAGTGGTAAGTGCGAAATGTCTTCAGCACGCGGATGTAGCGAGGACAGTGGGCTAGCTCGCCTAGAACTAGGCGCCCCACCTGTAACAAACAAAAATACAGTGTTAGTTTAAAATAGTAGGGTGAATCACACAATTATGGAATGCAGTACGGATGTCCGTTGAGATAGACGGCATGGAAATAATGCACGGTTTGGCAGCCATGCATCTTTTTAATAGCAGCTATTATTTTAATAATCGTGTGCTATTAATTAATTTTGATGTGGTTATAATTAAGGCAAAATACCTAATAGGTGATAATACTGAACCGCTAGTGATCATTTCTAGTAATCTATCACGACATAGATTAGCAAGCTTATTTTTGTAACTGCAATGCTCTCGTAAAGAAATCAATGAAAGATGCATTGACCTCACTAGTGTCACAACTCTCTCGACTAATTTAGTATTGATACGAGTTGACACTGGACGAGAGCCAATACCGATACAGTCACTTGGCACAACACTTTACGCTAACTGCCTATAATTATGCATAAACAAAAATGTTTACTTTATTCTATTAATAACTATAGCGAAAGTGTTTTTGTTGGTGGTGTAGTATTCACATGCAGTAATTAAAATAATTTATTTTCAGGAAAACTTTTTGAATACACACACTACATGTAGCGTAGTAAAGTACTAGTTAATACAAGTAAAACGAGCCCAAACACGACGGGTCTACCTTGTTTAGCACAAGAGTTCCTATGACCAACTTCCGAATCCATCATCAGATCAGTGCAATTTGGTCATATTATTGCATTGTCGCGCGATATACGTCTGTGTGCAAAATGTCAGCTCAATCGGAAACCGGGAAGTTTGTCAAATTTAGCTTACAAGAATCCACACAAACTTACATAGTTACATCCAGTGCAAGTTAATATATAGCTTGTAATTATGGACAAGATTACTTACTTCCTGGCCACCTCCAGCTGATTCTTCCATTTGAGTCTTGACATGTTTAGCGCGGAGCATGGGCCGCACCAAACGCAGCCTCACGTACGCCTCTATACTGAATACTGCTAACAACAGTGCTAGCTGGAACAAAAGAAAGCAAAAACTTACTTTGACTTTGTCTCAATTTTTTTTGACTGTGTGTAATATAGAGCGAGTTTGATGGTTATTTTGAAAGATGAATGGTTAGATTGCATACTGGAACCAAATAAATTTCAGCTAAATTTCTGGTTCTGTTTGGATATTTATATCACAAAGTTCACTGTAAAATTACTGCACTTCGGTTTCAAAATTTTTGTAAGATTTTCAGTACGTTTAACCTATTAAATTGATAGTGTTTAATAAAAAGACTTTCTTAAAAGGTTAATCTCGTAATAAAATATTCGCTTAAGCAGTTTTATAAACGTCAGAACTTTCGAATTTCGTTCAAGGTATAAATTATGCCCTTGGTTTAGTTTATGAACTTTAGATCAAGATAAAGTCTGTTACTCGGAGTTTGAAATGTCTCCGTTTACAATTAAGTATTTTATGGAACAAGATATTATTTACTTGCAGCCTTTCCCTTTAGGTATTAAATCATATTTGACTAGATCCACAATACCTAGACTATTGTTTGTTCGCTTCCTTCCTCCATGCTTTAAGTACCCGTTACTAATTAAACTGTCAATGAAACAAATATAAAACCTTCTTTGATTACGAATTAACCATCCATCTTTTAATTCAAATGTTCAAAGGCTGTATGTGCTAAATCATTTGCCAATCAATACCTAATAATTACATTAATGATGTATTTTTTTCTCAACCCTGATAATTTCAGCCATGGTACATCAAGGTCGCACGTTCGTTCACAATCGCTTTAAATTTTCGCAATCATTAGACGTTTTGTTGTTTTCTTTGTTTATTTATCAGTTTACACGTGAAACGATTACTTATTGCCGTTTATTTTGTGTTTAGAATGAATATTTTTTAACCAGTTAACCTTTAGGTTATAATTTTTAACGAACTTTTATTTAAGGCTTCTTCTTAGGTTTTCTTACGAATTAGGTATGAATTAGGTTATAAACACACTAATATACAGTGTTTTATTTTAATGGCTTCCTCTTAAGTTGTAAAATTTTCTTAAAATAACGATGAGATTACATTTTTAGTTACATTTCCGTGCATTCCCGCCAAAAAGTTTCCCACATTTTTATCGGTGCGGAAACCATGGCGGAAGTGTTGACTATTTGATAAAGATAACATTGATTTATTAACTGCAGCAATGAACTACTCCAGTTTAAACTAATTTGAATTGCAGAAGTAACCTTCTAATCCAATTGTGATTGATTATTTTGACCTTAGCCTCTTACGAATGGTAGGGCAAACTAGATTAAACGATTTAATATAATTCATAGTTCCATCGCCTTCTTAAGATTCCTATAATTAATGCTGGTCATACCATGAAGGTATACCTTATGGAATTACCTGCACAGTAGATGTTATAAAGGTATACTTTAGCGTGTGTATTTTACGACTATGTTATACCTACTACTCAGCTCAACTTAGTCAACAACTCAAAATAGTCTGGTCTGGGTCTGGTATACCTGTGCGTGTTTGCCGTGTTTGGTTACAATAATCAACTTATTTTATTGAGTGCATCATATAATAAGCACGTGTAGCTTGAAATGGATTCATAAAATCGGACTACAATCCAGAGTCACTGAACTCACTTTTTATAATAATTTCACAGACCACTATCAAATAGTACTTTCATAGATTAACTGTTAGGATTCATTGTATGTTCATCAATAGTTATTGCTTTCATCAGATCCGGTTTAATACTTCAAAACTAATGTTATTAGAGAATTGTATGGTTCGTTAAATAATTTGTTAAGCATTAGGATTTGTTGCGAAATATTAATTTTTAACACGCGAGTGTGGGACTGAATTATAAGCATGAAGTCTTCTTTAGTTCCATGCTTTTAAGTAGGTAACCTAGTACCTAACCGAAAATATAAGAAGTGCATTCGAAGAGTTCATAAACTAGATTTTTTATCTTTAAGAGTAAAATTTTTCTCAAAGATGAGCTCAATAGTTTTTTTCTCTACTGCAAGTCATTTGTACGGAAGTAGGGAAGGTTACTAGCATTAATCGTTTTAAAAGTCAGATATATGTATGTCAAACATTGCTTCCTTTTAATAAATGTACCAACAAATGCCGTAATTGCAGACCGCCGATCGTATTTCATATAATTCATTCGATAAAATCTCAAGCCCTGCAGCAGTGTTACCAACGGAAAGGAAAACGACATATGTATAATCTTTCACTGGGAAATACAACTGTATTGGTTGAAAAATAAGAGTAAATTTCGTCTGCATCGTAAGATGTACTTATGTTGTGATCTTATTTTGAAATCTTTTCATTCAGTGATTGGTATTTCGCTGATAATGTCAAAACACGTACGGCGACAGGTACGTTCATATTTCTTAAAACCTTTTTTTTTCGCTTCAATTAAATGAGTATAATTTTGCTACTACTTTTAATATGAATTTTATATTTAAAACATACATCTCTAAAATCGAACAATCTATCAAACCAAACTACGCTTTTCAAACAAAAATAACATTAAATACAAAAAAACATCCTGTTTGTAAACACAACGAAATAGTATTTCATCATTGATATAAGAAAAAACAAAGGATTAAGTATAATTGTGTCAAGATAATTGATAGTATTGATAACGATCGAACTTCGGCACATCTTATCAATGTGGACTTTTACTCTCAATATTACTTCGACTTTGTCCTAAAATATCAGCTTTATCTTCCACGTTACTGAAGTCTAGATATTATAGTTTTTAGTCCTAGTAATTTAATTTTAATCGCTGCCCCGCGAAACTTCGTCTACGTAACTTAAGTAGTTTCCCTGAACTGCACAAATATTTCAAGAGTAAAATTAGCCAAATCGGTTCAGCCGTTCTCGAGTTTTAGCGAGACAAACGAACAGCAATTCGTTATTATGAGATTTAAAGAAATCCTAAAAATGCAAAGCCAACTTTACTGTTATTTTCCAAAAAATGTAAACAAGTCTTTGATAGTTCAAGAACTAAAATGGTAGATAATTGTTAATTAATTAAACAGAATATAATAATGTACATAGCCGTGACCTTTTCCGTATTTGCAAAGCTTTTGATGCAATAACATATTAATGAAGTAAATACTGTGAAAATGAATTGCAAGATTTGCAGATGAATGAAATTAATTTTGCAACTGTTACATTAGAGATATAGAATTATGAAATTTGTATGTTATTGAATAGGAAGTCAGAATTCTAAAAATCTTTATTCCTATAAAATATCAATGGAAATTGCCAAAGAGCTGAAGATCTTACTATTTTTGTAATAGGTACCTACTAAGTGTGCCTGTTCCTATAGCTTGCCTTAGTTAAAGGTTTTTTATTGCATTGGCGGGTAAAAGAGCAAACGGCTCATCTGATAAGGAGCAGTTACCATTGACCATATTATTATTATATCTTCAGTATGTCAAGGTATAGAAATTCCCTTAACACCTCATTTGAAGAATAACACTTAAGGATTATAAAAAAATCAATTTATCAAATAAACTGACCTGTATCCACGAGGTGTTCTCGAACTTAGTGAGGCATTGCGTGCGTAGATAAGCCAGCAGCCCCACCAGACTCATGCTGGCGTTGAAGGCGTAGTACACCGGGAACAAGATGGTCTGCACTCGACCGAACTCGTGGCGAGGGAGCGTGAAGTATAGGACGATACCTGGAACAAAATAAAATTAAATATTATTTGACTGGCAACAAAATTTTGTAGCGAAACCGTCAATGTCCAAACAATATCCTAAATCTTCAAAATATTATAGGATAATCTAAAAATGGCAACATACTACTAAATAAAAGTTGACCCTTTAAGAACTTTCTTCAAGCCGCAAGATGGGACGACACATAAACTATTTCTAAATAAATATTCGCACCAAGATTTTAATAAATAGGTAGTTAATTAAAATATAATTTCATACTATAATTCGTTCATTGTTTTGTTACAAATCATACGCAATGCTCTTTATTATGTAATCTTACAGAGGGGACGATCTGAATAGCATTAGCTCATTGAGTGTCATCTCTTCTCAAGGTCGAAATAATCTTACTATTATGTTTCATTTCATTTCTATTCTGCATACATAACATGTTCTTTCTCGTTCGGTTTTTAAATTACGAATAAGAAATGAAAACTAAACTTAAAATTTAAAGGAGGTATTAACGTTTCAAAGTCATTGTTATCCACTTAAGACTGGCATGCTAATGGATCGAAATAATACAAAAAAACCTCTTTAAAATTTACCGTAAGACTTAACTGATATTTCGACCCCACATGTTCCACGTTTCAAACAAGATACCATTACGTGTATCTCCAGAAAGTCATTTAAAACAGGTCCCGGTGTTGTTTCGATTTAAAAAGAATTACTTCAATAATTTCAAGTAATATGCACGCGAATTATAATTACATACAATTATGTAATTATTATGCTCGAATTTGTTTTATTTCATTCTGATTGTCCTCTCATTTTAGCAGTACACGTGTCCTCAATACAATGTCATTAACAGACACGATAAATTGTGAACTGGATGCCAGAAATGTTGAAAAACTTGTCTTCGATTTTTGAGAAACGACTAAGCTATAATATTCTTATGATATCATGAATCAAGCATAATTATACGTATATTTCTATAAAATCAAAATCTTCTTTGGTTGCTTGTAAAGCATTCTAAATAGACTTCAAAAAACAATATCAATTTACTGTTCTTTAATGGAAAAAGTAACCTCCTCGTAACTTTTATGGATACTTTAAAGGTTAACCTTAAGTATAACTACATTTAAAAGTAAATGTGATTAAACCTGTTAATGAACCAAGACAATGCAGCTATAAACATTAGTTTAATAGTTCTTATCTAAATTGTAATCAGTGTACTTATTTGTCTAAAACAGACCTACACAGTCGTTATATAAGTCCTGGACAGGGTATGTTAAAAACGAGTAGACATGTAAAGACCAATGTATTTTTTTAGCGAAACTAAAAAGTATTTAAATTCTCGTAGCGTAGAAAACCATGATTGTTTCTTTA
Source organism: Trilocha varians (assembly GCA_030269945.2). Taxonomy (NCBI): domain Eukaryota; kingdom Metazoa; phylum Arthropoda; class Insecta; order Lepidoptera; family Bombycidae; genus Trilocha; species Trilocha varians. The sequence continues at coordinate 14,506,543 of AP028258.1, forward strand.
AAGTTTTTATCAGTACTAATCCTAATAATATTATAAAGGCGAAAGTTTGTATGTATGGATGTATGTTTGTTACTCTTTCACGTGAATGGATTTGATTTGAAACTTTACCACAATATAGCTTATACATCAGAATAACACACAGGCTACAATTTTTGAATCCCTTTGTAACGCAGACGAAGTTGCGCGGGTCACCTAGTAATAAATACTTCAACAAATCGATTAAATTTCTTTAAAGAGTCTTATATCATTTTTGGAGAATGTTTCGAAGAAATATAAATCTGGTAATGTAAGCGTTTACTTTGAAGCATCGTGTAATTAACGAAGTACCTGCCTTGTATGGTGGTTCGGTAGTACAGGAGCCGACGGTACAGTTCGGTGAATGATGTAATCAATTATATTTAAAACATGGTTTTTATTCGCATATTTAAATCAAGGTTTTTGAGAAAGTATTATAAGAATGTGTGGTGAGCTCAGAGAGATATACATAAATAGCTACTGTGTTTAAATAACTATTCAGAACATTAAAAAGATAATTACCGAGCTGATTTTTAATAAATCGAGTAACTTATATTATTTATTTAGTGTTCTTGTTCTGTCCGATGATCAAGCAGCCTGTTAGCTCATAGCAATAAAAAAATTAAAATACTCGTCAAGAAAATGACAAGCTATAATTACTAACCAGAGACAAGCGTCATCCATATCTGAGCTCCGAGATGTGTGGCCACAGCTCCTACGTAAAGAGCCCTCCAACCTCGCACGTTGCTGGCTGAGCCGGGCCTGCTCATCCACGCTAACAGCACCAGCAGCGCCAGCGCCACGTGGAACGGCTGAGATGTTCGAGTCGCTATGCTGTTGACAAGAGAAAGATACAAGTTATTTTCTTCAAAATATATGTAACATATTGTTTATCACGATAAAATTAACGGAAGCTAAATTTATCGAAATATAATTAAAAAAGATAGAAATAGATATTGTTATAGATTTGAAAGATAGAAAGATAAGTTTTTATTGAAAATATTATGTAAAACACCTAGCAACAATTCATTTTATAAGATTCATGACTCTTTTGTCGTACATTGAATAAACAATTCTAAAACATCTTTGTTTCATTCATTCCATTCTAGAATGATGTATTGTGTTATTGGTAAACATATAAGTCGACGAGTTCAAGAGGATTGCTAGGCTTAAAAACTTTAATAAAGGTTTATAACTACTGGAATAGTAAATAAAGAATAAGTTTATTTATTATTCCTTATCATTTATTTATTCCTTACTAGGTGACCCGCGCAACTTCGTCTGCGTTACAAAGGGGTTAAAAATTGTAGCCTATGTGTTATTCTGATGTATAAGCTATATTGTGGTAAAGTTTCATTCAAATCCATTCAGTAGTTTTTACGTGAAAGAGTAACAAACATACATCCATACATACATCCATCCATACATCCATACATACAAACTTTCGCCTTTATAATATTATTAGGATTTATTGTACACAAATAATATGGCATTACTCTTAACGTAGTCTTAAATTTGCAATATCATTTAGCAAACTTGGTAACGTATTGATTAAATATTTGCAAACGTGTAACGAACTAGCAGCTGGTTTCATGTGTTAAATACATTATTATGTAGTCACGATGTTGCTATGCACTTACTAGACTTTATTTTCATTATATATTATTGGTCGGCTCCTACTTGGAGGCCAGGTCGGTAGTATGCACCGGGCACGATGGGACCGTTTACCGGTTTCCGGTCGTATGCGGGGTTCCTCAGGGGTCGGTCCTCGGACCTCTCCTTTGGAATGTCGGGTACGACTGGGTGCTGAGAGGCGCCCTGACCCCGGGCCTGAGCGTGATTTGTTACGCTGACGACACGCTCGTCATGGCCCGGGGTCAAGACTTCAGAGAGGCTACCCATCTCGCCACAGCGGGGGTGGCCCTCGTCGTCGGTCGTATTAGGAGATTGGGCCTCGCGGTGGCGCTCAATAAATCCCAGGCCCTGTGGTTCCACAGGGCTGGGGTGACGCCACCTGCAGGGGCCCAAATCGTGGTTGGAGGCGTCCCAATAGAGGTCGGGGTGCGATTGAAGTACCTCGGCCTCATACTGGACAGCCGTTGGACCTTCCGGGCCCACTTTATGGAGCTCGTCCCCCGACTGATGAGGACGGCCGGCGCTCTGAGCCGGCTGCTTCCGAATCTCGGGGGACCAAACCGTGCCGTGCGCCGCCTCTACGCGGGGGTGGTGCGTTCGATGGCCCTGTACGGCGCGCCCGTTTGGGCCGGACCAGGAAACCGGACAACAACCGTTGTCCGGCGCCTGTACCGGCCGCAGCGCGTCGTAGCTATCAGGGTCATCCGCGGATACCGCACCGTCTCCTTTGAGGCGGCGTGCGTGCTGGCTGGGACGCCATCTTGGGACCTGGAGGCGGAGGCGCTCGCCGACGACTATCGTTGGCGCTGCGACCTCCGTGCCCTGGGTGTGGTGCGTCCCATCAGAGCCGCGGTACGGGACCGGAAGGCCCAATCTCGACGGTCCGTGCTGGAGGCGTGGTCAAGACGCTTGGCCAACCCCAGCTGGGGTCTAAGGACCGTCGAGGCGATTCGCCCTGTCCTGGAGGACTGGGTGAGTCGTGGCGAGGGACGTCTCACCTTTCGTCTGGTGCAGGTGCTGACCGGGCATGGTTGCTTCGGGAAGTACCTGCACCGGATACAGGTCGAGCCGACGACGAGGTGCCATCATTGCACAAGCGACCTGGACACGGCAGAGCATACGCTCGCTGTCTGCCCCGCATGGGAGGAGCAGCGCCGTGTCCTGGTCGCACAAGTAGGGCAGGACTTGTCGTTGCCGGGCGTCGTGGCATCGATGCTCGACGACGACGAGTCCTGGAAAGCTATGCTCGACTTCTGCGAGTCCACCATCTCGCAGAAGGAGGCGGCGGGGCGGGAGAGGGAGAGCTCTTCCCTCCCCGACCAACCCCGTCGCCGCCGACGTCGAGCGGGGGGCCGACCTCGGGAGTTGTCCCGGGACCTGGCCCCCTAAGACTACCGGGTCCACCAACATCGGACCCGAGGGGTGCCGCGCTAGGCTTCAGCGCGCACCCTCCGTGCCATCTGTACGGGGGATGGCAAGCCGTGCTCCCCGACCCGGGCTGGCCCTGGGCCGGCCCGGGCCGAGGGAGACCCTACATCACACGGCCCCATCTTGGCGGGCCTTAATTGGCCCGTCCACCGAGTGAGCCGGTGGTCGTTCTCACCGACGGCTGCCGGTTCGACGTCCGGGGGTGACGGGGCGATACGTAAGCGACAATCGCGAACGCGTCCTGTCACCCCTACATCATCGGATGTCGAGCGTGAGAGGCGGGAGGTTTTGGTGCGGTTCGACACCCACATACCCCACTCGCGGGGCGAGTGGAAGTCCGGCGATTTCCTCCCGTCCAAAAAAAAAAAAAAAAAAAAAAAGGTAAATATTTTGATTATACAAAAGGAATATTTTTGAGGGTCAATAGGTTATTTATAAATAATAGAGTATTACTGTAGAAAAGAATTTAAATGTATAATCGGAAATTTTCAACTCAGCAACAAACAATAACAATTGTAAACCTATAAATAGATTTAATACACTTTCTTCAATAATAATTTGATATCTAAATACAGTAAAGACGTCTATAAAATCCAGTACTAATATAAAATAAGTAGAAACACTAAAAACAACAATCATTTGATGATCACGCTGACGACTACTGATTTCATGATTACTTATCGAAGAATGGATTCAAACGAATGATTTACACAAAGAAAGTCGAGTACTTGATGATTATTTAGTATCTTAAAGTGATTCTATCATGAGAAGAGAGAGTGTTCCATGATAGTGATGACTTCTCGAATGAATACTTTTTTTTGCGTTTTGACAGTTTGCATCGAAAACATGTCTAATGGAATGTCAGAGTTGTCGAGTGATATTTCTCTATGGCATTGTCTTACACTTATTTTTAAAGCATGAAGTTGTTCAGGTCGAAAATGTTCAAAATATCAGAAAAGTTCATAATTCGAAAACTACGAAAAACCGTATAACATACATGGGGGTGATTCAGGTACCTCTATCTCTGGACCTCCGTTTGACACTACTTTTTGAGACACCCTATATAATAATAAAACAAATCCCGTGTCACCTGATATCCCATGAGCGACAGTAACCATTTGCCGTCAGGATTCCGTAGCAATAGAAAAGCTGTTGTTCTTTTTCAGTTGTCAATGTCGCACGAAGGTCTCGTGTGAACGCGGCTTGTGACTATGACGTGTCGTGACGTCACAACACATCCATCATGTGTTATCTAGCGTGTTATTGCGAACTAACACGCCCACTGATTGTTATATTAATTAAAACAATGTTAATGTACTTTCGGTTAGTTTTAATCAGTGGTTTATTTTAACTACGAACAACTGACAAGATTCTAAAGAGGAGGTTTTCAATTTGACTGTATTTTTTATGTATGTTACCGTAGAACCAATTTCGATAACTCTTTTTTTTTCCACAGGTACACATTGTGTTTCAATAATGTGGTGAAAATCAGGCTAGTAGTGTTTAAACTACTCTTGAAAAAAAAACTTGAGAGGTGTCAAGGGACACCCGGATGGAACGAAGTTCCTTGAGGGAATTGTAATAAAATTTTATTTAAATAATTATTATAAATATTTTGATCACAGTGCCATCTAGCTATAATCATCTAAAACAAAAAAAGTGTCGTGACAACTTTTTCATAAGAATTTCCGTCTAGTCCCCTTTCGATAACGCGCGATAAGGAACTTCGTTCCAAATAGAAGTCGGTCGTTTTAACTTTTTGGACAATTTTAGAGTACTCCACGCCTTATCTACTACTACTATGCTACTCATTTCTTTATTCCTAGCATTGAAGTTTAATGAATTTTCCTTATATCTTTAGAATTAAGCCAAAATAGAACGTGTATAACACGGCATTGATTCGCGTAGAAACTGCGAGAAATTACGCAAGGAGAGTTTGTAAATCGGCGTCGCTAATATCGGCCTCTTATCGCTGTAGTCTTGGCCGACGTGCTCCGACTCACGTGGACATAGGTGTTCAATGCTTTACACTATTGCATGTTGTGTTTGATTCATTTCTTTAGACCGAGCAGTCTGTGATACGTGGAATTTATTCTAAAGAGAGAAGGAGTAGGAAATATTGGTTCAATACTCAGATTAATTACGGTAGATCCCACATACACACGAGCTACAGTGGTGGTAGTGAGTGGTGGACCCCCGAGCAACCAAGTCAAAAGAAAATAAGCACAATCCTACAAAAACAACAGAAAAATCTGATAATATTTAAAAAATATTAGCAGGCATTTATTGGGTTATCAACAAATTTTCGTAAATTTAAAATGTCGAAAATCTATAGCGCTCTTTTTATTTAGTTTCTAAAGTTAAATTTGATATCTAACTCTAGAAACAAGCAAGTACTCGAAGTGATTGTGTTTATTTTTAGTTATTAAAGATAACAGTTTTCCTACTACGAAACAAGTAGGATTATTTACGTAAATTTAAATCCAAATGTTCCGTGTGCACTTAGATTACAAATTAATTTAGTAGATTATGAAGATAATTATTTATCGTAAATTGATGATGCAAAATAAATTGTAAATCTGAAGATAACTTTCGTTTAACTGCAGAACTATTAAGATTAAAACTTAGGGGTGTGCGAATAATTCGAACTTACGAATTTCGAATCGAGTTTTAATATTCGATTCGATTCGATTCGATTCGAACGATATTCGCACACCCCTAATTAAAACTTAAATATAAAATAATAAAAAACAAAGTAAAAATAATAATGAAAATTGTGTCTCCTTGTTTTGACAAAATTAAAAGGACTTTTTGAAGCATTAAATTTATCAATCAGAAAATTTCAAGTTTAATAAAAGAGTGATACAAAAATATAAGTCTTGTGAGTAATAACTACTTTCATTTACATAAAAACTTTAATAAATAATTATAAGTTGCTAATAAATAATGAGTAAAATGAAGTGCAATTTTACGCCAGTTCATTACTGTAATGTCTGCTATCTATTAACTATAGTGCTTACTTATGTTTTATAGAGATTTATCTTGACAAATTATGTTCATGATAAGGTGCATAAATTACAAGATGTGAAATTAAAATAATGGCGATAATATGGTTTTATTTCCAACGACCAAACTTGTTTGCAAAGTTTTAAAACTTAATACTTTGAAGTTGGTCCTGGTAGCAACAAAAAGCTTTCAAACATTTTCCTTATGGTAAGTCTGAGAGATAAGTACAATGGAAAGTGATGTATTATTCATTGTATTTTGAGAACAATCACAGTTTTTGTATTCAATGCGTTCAAATATTCTCGAAATATATTTATATGCAGTAAACGTCGTTTAAAAGATGGTTCCGAACAATGTCCAAAATGCGATTTTTTTGTTATAGTATAAGAAGTATTTTATTAATTTACTAAAATATGATTACCAAACCAAATCATTGACTTTTGTATCCCAATAAATAGGCACTAAAGTAGAAAAATACTGTACCTATCTCAAATTATTATAATCAAATATTACGTATTCTATCTCATTGATTCATTAAGCAAAATTTATTTCAATAATCTAATAATAACAATTATACATAAATATAATCATATTCAATTATTCCTGAGCCCGGCCCTGAAGGCTATTGAACTTGAACTCTGTTGTATTTGGGCGACGTCCGAACAGAAAAAGAGTTTGATAAAAACCGTGTGACTGAGAATACTATTTTTTTATTAGGTATATGTTATTGTTCAGAACACATACAGTCATTGTAAACTTGTGTATAAATAAAGTAAGTAAAACTAAACCTAGAAGTAATTAGTTAAATATAGGTTACTATAAAACAGTACAAAAACAGTTTCGCTTTTATAAGAAACAGTTATACAGAAGCAATCCAAAATTAATTTGTATGTATTCATTTGTACTATTGATACAGGGCATCCGGTAAAGGGTTTTGTAACTTGATTTAGAAATATTTGATGGTGTAAAATAAGTAGAAAATGACAATGTTTGTGAATGACAACCTTTGGCGGGAAATCGAACTATACCTATGATTCATTTTGATAAATAATCTTAGGTGCTGAACAATTTTAAATAGAAGATAATCGTATTTTTGTTGTACTATTTCAAAGTATATTCTTAGTATGAATGTTGAAAGCATACTCGATAGTTTTATATTTAGAAATATTTGACAAAAAGTTTTGTTTTTTACTTAGAAAATGTGCCATATTGAAGAAAAGCCTACAAAACTAGAAAATTATTATTTTTTCCTAGATTTCTAGGTAAATGAGACACGAATACAGCACGATATACTTTCTTGTTTTTTGTCACCAAGTACGAAAATAACATGCGTTGACGTAAAATAATAAACTGTGTTGCGTCAGTTGTTAAAACAAATGCGAGTACTATTGTATTATGTTTACTCGAGAAATAGTTCGATACCTCCCACGTAAGTTGTATCTCCAAAACTGCAAATTTACAGTAGAGCGTTTCAAAGATTCAAAGTGAACCAAAATCTGCACATCATTATCTTTTTGAAATTCTTTGAGTTATATTATATTTATATTACATCTAAATACGAAATTTCAAACAAACTTACGTGGGAGGTATCGAGTTATTCTTTCGTATTATTAACTTTGTATTTCAAAATAATGATACACGACGTATTTACAAAGTGACGCTGAATTGTTAAATTACAGAAAGAATTGCTTGCAATCTTTTGATATTTTTTCTCAATAATTCTGTGTAATTTTAAAATGCTTCAAAGCAGTTGGTACGGTCATGTGATGCGCCGAGATGACGACCATCCTGCAAAAATTGCTTTAAACATTGACATAGGAAAACAATCCCGAGGACGCCCCAAAGCTACTTGGTGGAGAAACCTACAAAAATTATCACAAAATGTACCTGTACATTACAATGACAGAGCCGCATGGCGGACTCATATTCGGAGGGCCGACCCCAAATGAAATGGGAAAAGGCACGGAGAAAGAAGAGCAATCTTTTCTTAGTCGCTTTTAGTTCAAGAATATATTTATTCTTTTTATTTTATTTAGTGGTTTTCGCGGCATTTCACAGTCAATTAACAACGGTAACCAACTTACCACCAAGATCGTTCTTAAAGCAATAAAAAAGGCTGCTCAAAAAACAAATGACTGATTTACCTGTAGTTCACAGACAGAGGTGCATGATCGGTTCAACGTATGTGTGGTATGACCTTGTCTGTGTGTATGTTTGTGTGTGTGTGAGTGTGTCGTATACCGTGACGTCGCTAATAGCCTTACAAGGTAATCTTTCGTCATTTCTTTGCAAATCCCATTCAATACTAAAGCAAATATCACGTATCGTATGCAGTAATTTAAAATGTACAGTTACTTAGTTTTAATTGTTTAAGCAAACATATTAGAGTTATGAAATGTGTAATCACGTTTTGGTGCATATTGCATAATAATATGGGAAAATTCATTTTTTAAACGGTTTTATTTAGCTCACCCCATTTGTTTTATTCTTGGGTCAAATTTAGTAATTCAAATTTCACCCTCTTCCTTTCAACCGATTAATCTGAAATTTTGTTGTAAATACACTTTGGATTTTGGTGACAATACAATTATGTTTATTCATTATAAATTCAAGATGGCCACCGTTATAAAATGGCGGATAACGTAGGTTTTATCAATCCCATCAATATGGGTATCAAATAAAAGGGCTCAACAAGCAGAATACAATTCTTACTTACTCTTACTCTTCTCGTCTTAATTATAGTGTAACATTACAAAACAAACATTTTAATCAACGATTGTAGACAATTGACGTGCCCAACAGTTTTATAATTCCCACGACTGTATCTATTTCATTATTTTTTGGTTTTTAGTACATTTATCTTAAACATTGCAATGTATGTTTAACATAAAACCGTTTAACTTAAAAAGTTTTTTTACCTATTTTTATTACAAGCTTTATATTTACTTGCACTGGATGAAACTATAAGTTCGGGTGGAATCTTGCGATTTATATTTTACAAACTTCCCGTTTTCCGATTGAGCTGACGTTTTGCACGCAGACGTATATCGCGTGACAATGCAATAATATGACAATGGCGCTGATCTGATGATGGATTCGGAAGGTGGTCATAGGAACTCTTGTGCTAAACAAGATAAACCCGTCGTGTTTGGGCTCGTTTTACTGGCATTAGCTAGCAATTTACTGCTATATGATATTCAGGATCTTGAAAGCTTGTGTTTAAATTTCTTTAAAATATATTATTACTGTGTAAACTTTATGTACGAATATATATTTTATAGGTAATCAGTGTGAGACGTCGTAAAACGTCAAATCATTTATTTAATGACATGATTTATGAGTTTATCAGTCGTTCAACTAAAGATATTGTTTTATGAATTGCACCAATGATTTGGCAAACATCTATTTGCGAAACATTTGTCCAAATATTGGATTGATCGATACAATCACCGATCCATCATGATTTCTTTTTGTTGTTACCTATATAAATGCCATAGCATAGAAAACATTAACAAAATCCTTCTTATTGAATCCTTAAAAAAAATAAGATTGTAAATTTATCTTGAATCCTAAGTATTTTTTTCTTTTGTATTATAAATAATTATCAATTCCACAATTTTAATAATTACTATTTTAATGTTAATGTGAAATGTAAGCGTGACTTTAATGTATTTAAATTGAATCTCCAAGATACAGGATTACCTAGTTTGCAGATAAATGTAATTCCTTACTGTTTATCACGTTTTTGGTCAATAAAGTTATTATTATTATAATTTGTTGAAACTATTTGTTTTATAAAGAAAACCTCAACAATTCAAGTGCAGGGGTGCGTTATCTAGCACCTATTATACAGGACTATTCTTAAACCTTGTGTCTTAAATAAACGTATTTTCCGTTTTGCTCATGTCTTAATAATTAATTATAAAATATAATAAACATGCCTTTTATTTTATTGACAAAGTAAATTCGATGCTTGTGATGTTTTATGATTTTTTTTAATAACTTACTTTTATTTTATTGCCATGTAGGCAGACGAACCAACGGCCCACCTGATAGGAAGTGGTTACCGTCGCTCATGAACCTCTGCAATGTCAGGGGACACTGAGGGGTCGCTACCTGCGACCTAACTTTAAAGACCCTCCTCAAGCCTCGTTTGAAGAAGGACAAGTCATAGCGCTCTGGGAATACCGAGCTATATTTTTTTTATAACCGGTCCGCATTTCCAGTAATATTCACATTACGAGTAAGCATGAGAAGAGACCGGTCCTCTTTACGGTGAAAGTTAGCAAACACTTCACTTTTAATTGAGATTCTTTTTAATATCTGAATAGATGTGTACGTATTTGCCTAAGAAACTTATGGATGAATGATTCTTATACAAATTAACTTCGATGACTTAGGTATTCTAAAGAATCTAAACTGTTAGGTATTATGAACTTACTGCCAGTCCGCATGCTCGGGCAAATTAATTTGCGTTTTGTTTTAATTTATTTTATTTATTGTAGATAGGTAAACATATACATAGTTTATTTATGACGAAAACAAAAAAATATACAAAAAACACAGAGATAAGTTTTCATCCTTATACTATCCACATTACACCAGAGTTAACTGGTAGATAATGCTGTTTAGCATTCGCCCATGTACATTTCTTTTCGTGTGCAATAAAGAATTTTCTATCTATCGATCTATCACAAACTCGTCGAAACTCAGCTTAATGTTAACGACTCACACTGGACGGAATATTTTGTTAGCGTATTAAATGAGAGTTTAAATTTATTTCTACAGTTTTGACATAGAGTATTAGCATCCTCTGCCGTTTAAAGAAAATTTTCCTAAAACTTTAGACATGTAAATCTTATCACTTATCAACAGACGGGCGTCGATCACGTCGGCTCTTAACACGGTTGCTTATTAACAACAAAATATTCCATGAAAAAGGAAATTTATAACGCACTGAAGTTAGAAAATGTTGGTTGGATTTATGTAGAAAAAAATCTAATATAGTGAAAAGATTTTAAATTAGGAAGATAATTTTTATTGTGAAATTCTTCTTTGATTTATTTAGTTTATTAACGAAATAAAAAAAGAGTATCTAATAATTAAAGTCAGGAAGGATACAGTCAACTAACCAACACTGTTTATGAAAATCGCGACACTTTTTGAAAAAGATAAAAAAATTTGAGAGGTGTCAAGGGACACCCGGATGGAACGAAGTTCCTTTCGATTAATTAGTGAGGGAATTGTAGACAGACGTTTTAAACTAACTAATTATTATAACTTAAAAAAAAAAAAAATTTGATCACAGCGCCATCTAGCGTTAATCATATAAAACAAGAAAAAGTGTCGTGACAACTTTTTCATAAGAATTTCCATCTAGCCCCATTTCGATAACGCGCGATTAGGAACTTCGTCCCAATAAGATTTAATTGTGAAGAGTGCCAAGAAAAATAAGGAAGGTATTTTATCAAATAGGTCTAATTAATAAGAATTTATGAACCTATTAATCTCTATCAAAAATAATAATTATAGTGAATACTACAAATCTCTCTCCACACACGCATGAAATAACAATTGAATCAACATAAATATACTTTGAAGTCCTACGTAATAAATTAATTAACCTTAATTATACCTGAAATATCAATTGAAACGTAATAGCCAAAATATTTTGACGAAATTTGACGTAATTCGCGACCTTAATTAAATTTTAAATATATCAGAGTGAGAAAAAAACAGGTTGATGATAAATAGTCGAATATAATAATAGTTCATTAAATAAAAGTATATTTATTGTAACTAATAATTATTATTTACTATTGTAGAAGAAGTACCAAAAGCAAATAGAAACTCAAAAACTATTTATTATTAACTATGTACTAGACAATAAGTAACGATGTATTCAATAGTTTATCTCAGTTATGTGGACCAAATAAAAAAAAAAAATTAATAAACTTTTATATTTGTGATTTTGCCGTAGTTTTTTTATAATAAAGTATGGTACTAGATTAAAAAAAAAACTCATAGACATAACACATAAGCATAAAAAGCCAATAAATACAATCGTATTTGTAGCAAATATTTAGTGTATATTGAAGAATTTTATGAACGAGTTCTTGGAATAACAAATTTTATGTTCTGGCTTCATCTAAAAATTAGTCTTCTTTGTATTGAATTATTTCTACTGTTGTCCAGTGTCATACAACATTGAAACAAGTGCTTGTGTTTCGAAAAGTCGAATACTGTGATTCACAATGTACTTTGAGAGTTACTTACAGAAATACTTCTGCTAATTGAACGAGGAATGTCGTAAAATAAGACGCTGAATATATTGTTTAGTGAAACTTTAGAAGGAAAATTTTACGAGATGTAAACTGCTGAGATAAAAGTGAAAACAAAGTAGTAGTAGTATTGTAGTCGAATATTGTAAAAGAATCGAATATTAATATTCGATTCGATTCGATTCGAAGGATATTCGCAAACCCCTATTAAAGTTGTGTCAACATTTATACCTTTAGTAGTTCCGAAATGGTATATCAGGAGAGATACGGACAAGTTTTCAGCTTGCCTCAAATTGATGCTAGGCTCTCGGACCAGGCATCAAACAATAAATAATATATGTATTTAAAGTAGGTTCTGATCAACTCAGGATTTTCCCCAATATCCTAAATACTTTATCAATGTAATATTTTAACTTTGTCACGAAAAAACCTTTAGATAACGTATGACTCAAACCAATTAAAATACAAATTCTAACCCAATTATATTATCGTGTACCTAAAAGTTGATTTTGATTCTGAAACTTCGATAATGATATCAGCAAATGACTGATAAACGTACGTAATCAGATAGTGGTCAGATCTGAAGGTCGGTTTCATCTGACGACAGATCAGCCTGATAAAGGAGGCCTCTTGCGAAACTGATGCTGAAATGCTGTTCAACTTGTTTTTGTTTGATGAATTTATTGTACAAAGTATTTTTAAGTTCGAAATTACGATGAAAACAACATAAGTGTTTGTTTTAAAATATTTGGGATTAACAATGAAAATTCAAATTGATAAAACTTTCAGGTTAGTTTTGGAAATAAAAGCGTAATGACCAATGATATTTTATTAGTCTTTTTACCACATCTAAAGTTTAAAGATGTGCAGCAGCAGTCTTCGTACTATAAAAATATTTAATGACTATTGCATTGGGTTTTATAACTAATTATTTTTGTAGTTTAACCTTTGAGAGTGCTTTAGTAGTACAATTAATGATGATTTTATCAGTTTTTATTTTAGTCCATGATGCTTCCGATGATGATCTTAATTCTCAATTCCGGTGAAATATCTCTTAAATTCTTTTGGTCTCTCGCTTTGCGAGAAGAAAAGTCAGATTATTTCATATTTTCTTCTGTTATCTTCTAATTTTATTCGTTGCGGGGTTCAAGACAAGTTAGCGTTCCCGCAGATGCTTCACTGCTCAAGGTCATCGATCACCACACAGGAATAACAGAGAGATGTGGGCAAATACCCGCAATAATACTCTTTCTTTACTCGTTGAAAATACGTATAAACCACGTGAATACGTCGATACTACATCACGTGGCTTCATTCGCGTCACAGCCTCCACTTTATCACAGATCTTATCAAACAACAAACAACTCTTAACGATTCCAGAACTTTCCAAGAAACTTCGATCTCACTTGAAGATAATAAAATTGTAGTTTTTCTCAAAAAACTTAGTCGATGTTGTAAATCGTTTTTAAATAATTGCGTACCGAGGAAAATGGCATTCGTTATGGTAGAAGAATAGTTGTTTAAGTATTAGGTATTATTAGATATATAGTTTTAAAAATGTAGTCTAATTGAAATAAGAAGTTCTCCATCTTCGAATCTACTGCACCAATTTCGAAAGGCGAAAGTTTGTAAGTATGGATGTATGGATGTTTGTTACTCTTTCACGTAAAAACTACTGAATGGATTTGAATGAAACTTTACCACAATATAGCTTATACATCAGAATAACACATAGGCTACAATTTTTGATACTAATCTAGACGGGACGAACCTGAAGTCCACGCGAACGAAGTCGCGGGCAAAAGCTAGTTAGCTATAAAACAGTTCTAAATTAAAGTGAAACCTGATAAAACCTCTTCCTCTGTGGGACAAGTAAGGTTGCATGTGTCAGCTAGTCATGTTATAAAAGGGTCTAATAATAGATACTACATTTATGGGCCTTTGTCAGTAAAATCATCCTTTGTAAAGAAGAAGACCTCCCACATTTGATTTCAAACGAGAGACCACCCATATTATATCCACGAGTATAAACTTCAAAATACTAAGTTATGATCCATTCCCAAAATTTTTTTTAATTATATTTGCTCCATTCAATTGTAATCTCTATATCTACGATACAAGGTTCAATGTTATTCAATAACCAAGTATTAAACTGCATTTCCCAGGTGTCCATTCCAGACGTGTGTGACTGCACGTACCCCTTACATTGTTTACAAATCAGTGCAATTGTTAAACAATGATTAGCGTGCAAGCAATAATGATCCTTAACACAATGATATACAGTTCATAGTACTGAATGAAGTATGGCGCGTGCTGATCATTCTCACGATATAAGAACTGGACATCACATGCACTTTGCTTTAATGCCATGCTTCTATATTTGTTTGATAACTTCCAATGCACGTAAATGACAACTGGTAGGCCAACTGTTGATATATCAAATAGTTTCAATGCCGGCCAATGCATACAAATCCCCCGTTTATATGTTGGTCGACAGTCAGTCATTTGTTTTTACGTATTCGACGTTGGCGAGCTTATATGGAAACGTATATGGATGATTTTTTTATTCTAGTTTTGTTATTGTTATGTAGACAGACGAGCCAACAGGCCACCTGATCGTAAGTGGTTACCGCTGCTCATAGACCTCTGCAATGTCAGGAGACACTGCGAGGTCGCTATATGTAACCTACGTATTAAAAGTCAGTCAGTTACATTTTCAAAATGTAATGAAATAGTATCTTCCTTTATAATATCAAGTTCATTATACTGTAGCGTTTTCAAACTTTATAATCACCTTATTGTATTTAATTTCATTCGTTTATTCCATAAAAACTAAACTCATTTTAAACATATCATCAGATACTATAAAAACATTGATAATCCTTTTAAATTGCATCCGACGAATGTTATAATAAACGCGTAATCTATTTAAAGGAATTTTATTGATTGATAAATGTTTATAAATAGTATGTTTATTGACTGTTTCCGCTGCATTTTTGTAGCCTACGCCATTAATGTAATTCTATAAATGGCTCGAACAAGTTTTTGTATTTATTTTTCCGATTATAAGTCTTTTTTTACTATTAATTTAAATTTATTCATAAACGAACCTAAACACGATGAATCTTTCTTGTTTAGTACTTAAGTTCCTATGGCCAGTAGTACAGCCTATTTAATTGAGTTAGGCATAATGGGAGTGTAACCCGTTGCCTAGAAAAAAGAAGCACAAAATTGCCGCGAAAAATGTAAAAGTGAAAATGTAACAATTTGTGAAAAAAAAAATATATATCTAGTAATCCCAGACAGAGTTTAAATGAAAATCAATCTTGAAAGAATCCGGTAAATTGTATCTTCATCTCTCCAGTACTTCGCACAGTAATATTTAAAGTATTTGAAGAACATTGCAAGTGTATTTTTTGCATGATCCAAATAATCTTGGATACTATTCAAAATGTTTTCTGGCACAAAACTATAGGATGTAACAATCACGTGAATAAGTACTGAATTAGGTTACTTTTGAAATGAAATCTAGTTAAATTATGTGATGCTGACTGTCATAAAACTAAAGCTTTAGTATAGATTATAGACGCAAATATTTTTGAGTATGGATAGATGGCTAGGTTTATGAGAGAGAGGTCTATGTCAAGAAGGGGACGTCTATAGGCCAGTGTAGGCTGACGATGATGATGAATGAATGTATAGTTGCGTATAAGTTTTATGCGAAAACTACTGAATGTGTATGGTTGAAATTTTGAATACACTTGAATCGAATTTAGTAGAATGTGTGGCGGGATAAAACACATTGAACATCACTTTTATTTAACCACTCAACTGGGATCGGCAACCAAATTGGTTGTTTAGTTTTGCCAAGTCTGTGGCAGGAGCCAAAATTGAGCACAGTTCTAAAACTTGTTTTGTTTACATTTTTTAATCGTCTCATATTTTACGGAGATGTTATATTTTCGCTGAACATGCAATGCAGCGCCGTTTAGTAATAAAGATTTACAAAAATATAAGGTTTAATTAAAAATCAAAATTAACAAATATCGGAAAAAAATGTTTTTAAAAAGGGGCTCAAACACGGTATTGATTCCGAACGAAGTCCCCAGTTTCGCCATCTAGCGAATAGTGACGTTCCCAGTTGAGTGGATACACTGTTGGCTCGACTAACTAATAATATATTTTTTTAGTAAATGCAGTGTATGTGTCTTTTATTTTTATGTAGCTCGAAACAGGTTTAGATGAAAACTATTATATTTTCCAAACAGTTTAATGTCGTGTTTCTGTATTGGCTCACCAACGTCCAACGCACGTATAAAACCAATGACTGTGATCGCCGATCAATATGAAAGTTGGCGAGCTAATTTGGAAACGCAACATAAAACAAACCTATTCTTTTAAAATACGCATGATACCTCTACTTGTTAAAATGTGTTGCAACATGTGAGTGATAAGTAGTCATGTCGTATGACGATGTGTCGTTTCAAAATACATCGCACAAACAAAACAGACGAAGATAGGATATCGGAATATTATTGATGACTTCCTTTGGTTTATTTGTGACTGGAACTGTAATTTTCTTGCACTTTGTTTGAAACTAAATAATTTAAAGAAAACTTTTAAATACAATATTTTAAGAAATCATGTAGAAATAGACTGCTAGTTAAGTAAAACGATCACAAACACGACGGGTATATCGGGTTTAGTACAGGAGTTTCTCCATAGTACCATTGTCACGATATACATATGCGTTCAAATTTTTAGTTCAATTGGAAACTGGGATGCTCGTCAAATTGAATTTGCAAGATTCCACATTACATAATTAAGTACATCCAGTGCAAGTTAAAGAAGCATTAAAATCATTCCACGGAAATGCTTAAGAACATTCTCGAAACAAATTGAAGTAAATTGCAGTAACATTTAAACTTTAAGATCAACAAAGCGTATATTCTTTACTTAATTCTGTATGTCTTGAGCACTATTCAATTAAATGATCTATTTATTACACTATTAAACATAATTGTAATGGACAGGGGTAATAATTGCAATTGTTCCGATGTCACACTCTCGTTAAATTCGTGTTTATCTTCATGAGCGAGTGTTATATATTAGAACGCGTCTAGTAACTGGGTCACATTGATTTATTACAATTGATACAATTCATTGTGATTTGTCGGCAAAGATTTGTGTGATGTGAGTTTAATGTTTTGGTAGGAAGTAATCGGTTAATAGTGGTATTTCTGTTATTTGAACATTTTAAGCTTGTAGGCGCGTATGAAAAATGACATTGACAAGAGTGACAGTTGGTATGGTCACTCTAGCGGAGCGTCGAGTCTGTGGTAGCGGGACGGCCATCTTTTAGACGGACTGGTTGGAGGACGCTCGCCGGCGCACCACTTTGTCGACGAATCGCTATCTGTCGCCTCAATCTTTAATTATTTTAAACTGATTAACGTTAATTAGAATATTGTTTGCAAAAGATTATTCAACTGTAAAGTTATTTCGAATAAGTAAATGGTTTAAGTTTTGAAGGCCATTTCATTCAAATCATTTTTATTGGACTACCCACGCCATAAGCAACAATGGATTTTGATAAAAGCGCTCGACTGCGCTTTCAAGCTGAAATATAGGTGTTTTGTGTGTTAAAGAGTGTTAGGAGCGTAAACAACGCCCAGACTATGAAGACAACAATTTAAAAAAAAAAATGTTTTTCCGTTTCCGTGTGACCGTGCATCTGTCAAATATAGATCTTTGTAATCACATTGTAATGTTAATAGTTAATACTTTATCACAATAAACCAAAGTCTGATTTGTTATATCTAATAATTGTATTATTTCCTACAAAGAGCTAATATGATTACAAAAAATGACAGTAAAATACAGTACAATTATTAATTATTGCATTAATTATTATAGTACAATTATTACTTATTTGTGTGTCGATTAGAGCTTTCTTTCTTTCTTTCTTTACAAACATAAAAATATATTAAAGATCGCTATTTTATTACCTGAGCTGATTTGAAGTTAATCCATACTAATCTCACAAATGATGAAATTAGGCACAGACAATCTTTAGGCCCTGAGAAAGAACATGGCTACTTTTTAATTGAAAGTGACGCCAGTTTTTAATTGAAACTTGCGCGGGCCCACTGGTTTCAAATAAAAAGAACGGTTAATAAATAATTGGATTTACGAATTAGGTTGCTTTTAAATTTGTCATTACAAGAAGATAAAATAAAAAAATTACAACATTGTAAAGTCTAGAAAGACGACACATATCGTACAGCATTCTATGATATTTTTATTTAAAGTATGACAAATGTGAAATTTAACAATTTTGTTAGAAGATCCCGCTTGAACGGTTCAATGAATTTAAATGTAATTTGGCAGAGACACAACGTACTATACTAAACGTAGGTCACCTTTCCTATTGATGTTATAATAATTATTTTTTGCGAATTTATTAGTAAGATTAACTGTGTATTTCATTTCTTTATTGCATTAGCGGGCAATCAACTCTTCACTTTTTAACTGTCTTGAAGGCAGATTTTTGCCGCGTCGGCAGCCTGGCTAACGGGTCACCTGATCGTAAGTGGTAATCTCTATAATGTCAGGAGACTGCGGGGCTGCCACCAATCTTTTGGACTTACCACAGAACGAATTGAAGAAGGACAAGTCATAGCGCTCAGGTTACACCGATAGTAGTTAGTTGTCGACTGATGTTTTAATAAAACAACTGATTTTTGTTAGTTTCAATGTTTTTTAATAGTTTTCTAATTTATATACCTTTGTTTGAAAATGTATTGTACCAGATAACTGTAACGACCTTATCGTCATTTCGTGCAATCCGTTCGAAGTCATTAACTTCGTTATAATGATATGCTTCACTGCACTGTTCCTTGGGTCTTTAAACTAACTGACCTGCGCAAAAAGTGCCTAGTCTTGCAACATTTTTAACTGATACTCGATTTGATTTTAGCATGAAGGGTCCAAACTACACTGAATTTCGAGGATCTATAATTTAGAGATCAAACAAACTTACTACATGTTCATTATTACTAAACGGGTTCTTACCACGATTATTTTTAATTGAGAGGTCCCGATATTAATGTAAGTGATGTAGATAACCGCGAGTGTTTAAAGAAATTTATTACTACATGTTGTTATTAATGCATTTTTCTGAAACAGTTGTCCAGGGTATTAAAGTATATAACAACGAAGGGAAACATCGCGAAAGAATCTGCATATTAAGTGATAACCGAGTCAGATGTCTGCCTAGTAGGCAATAATAATACTGAATGATGAGACCTAAGACATCCAGATTGTGAAGACCTGAGTCCAGCAGTGGGCAGTAATACAGTACATTGGTACCTTACGATACGATGATACAATAGGTCTTGTAAGACGACTCAGAGTCGCTCAGAGAGCAATGGAGAGGGCTATGCTGGGTGTTTCTCTGCGTGATCAAATCAGAAATGAGGAGATCTGCAGAAGGACCAAAGTTACCGACATAGCTCAAAGAATTGCATCTTTGAAGTGGCAATGGGCAGGACACAGCAGCGGACGTCTACAGGTTGATGATGATGATGATGATACGATGTGTTCTAGATACGAAGTGGAATATCGAATATATTCGTGTTCACGAAACGATACGATCCCAAAATCTCGTTTGAGACGATTTTGTTGTGAACAAAAAGGACATTGCACGAATTAGCTAAATTACATAAAATTATGTTAATTATACCATTTTTCACGATACGATCCTGGTCCAGGAACGGATTAAGATCGTAACGCGAGGTACCTCAGTGTTTCAAGTGTGTATATCCGGTATCGAACCGACGAGCTCTGGCAGCCGGATTTACTTTCATCAGTAAGGTAGCCGAGGTTATAGATAATTAATGTATTGACGTGCAAACTGACCTCGCTGCAGTTTGGCATACATTTAGAGATTTAGACTTCTCGGAACTGCTTTTAACTAATGCTAGGTAATAGTGCATGATAGATAAATAAGCTTACGGCTCACTTGATGTAAGACTGTGACGAACCTCTGAATGGCCAGGTTGTATGTTGTTACCTCAAATAACTTAAATTCACATATTACGAAACTATGTGTTTTTTTATTTTTTGGTAGCGTTTTAATAAAAAAAAAGGGGTTTTAATCATAAGCTGGTTTAGTGGTAGGTAATATAAAAGTGTTACTTGGGTACCGTTACCGATAGGATAGTTTTAAAGAATTTATATTCATTATAGTGATTACTATTATTCAGATTAATATAACGTCAATAAACTTATTACTCTTTACAACAGCTTGTTAGATTCCAGATCCTTAATTACTTTATCCCTAACTTTAGTTTAAACCAACTTACTCCATTAGTAATTGTAAGTTGTATTATCTAGTTTTAAATCATATTAGAGTTGTAATAAGAACAGTAAATACTGATTTGTTGATACAAAGAGAAACTAAAGGTCATGTCGTGTAACAACAGATACAAACTAGAGCTATTAAAAATATAAATCACTTTCTATCACGATTATATTAAATGTTAAATACTTTGTATTTGACTCATGTAATGCGTTTTTGATAGTACTGTACTGATACATTTTTCTCCGTAGAAGCTGCAAACATACTCAAAGAGGAGAAAGACATTTTTAGTAGAAGAAGTAGGTTTTCTACATGCTGTGTATGATGTATGAGGTATGTGGGAACTGGACTATAACCTCCTACGGCTCATACTCAATGTCTGAGCCTCGGGTTAGACAAACTCAGCACGTGGTAGGCTCATGTATCGGCTCGCCACTCTCTGAGGCCAAACCAGCAGCCGTCGACCGTGTGGCTATCGACTTTCTTGTAGCTAATATGCGTTGAGAACTTTACGAATCTTCATTGAGTTTGAAGGCTTCTTCATATACTGATATATTTCCAATTCTTTTTTTAATGTTAGTGACATGAGTGCCGGTTATAGGAGTAAAAAATATCTTTACTATATAATATGTTATTAGCAAAAGATGCATGATAAAGACTAACAAGGTAAAGAAGTCCGTGTGATTGTCCATAGTTTTATGTATTTTTTATAATTTAAATAGTCTCTGAATTCTTCAGGATTTATATGTTCTGTCTTTAATGTAGTTTCTCACACACGTATGTAAGATATTTATAAGCATAGTTGTTTGTTCAACAGTATTGTTCTAGCAGTGTACGAAAGCCAATATAAACTACTGAAACGGTTTTCAGAGGTTACATTTTAATTTAAACCGTGAACCTACGCTTATGTAGTTGTACGCTGGATCTATTGGTATTTGTAATAATGGTATTTTAGCCGGTTTTAACTTTTAGTGTTTTAAAATATAACTATCTGTGAAATTATGTTCAAAGTGCACATTTGTTTGAGCACTTTTTTGAGAAAAGTGTTTTTTTTTTTTTAATTTGTATTGTAGAATATGGAAACGAATTCTTGAAACATACATTTTAGCTGTTTTCGTTTCATGTAAATTATTACTTATAATTATAAATACATTTCTTGAAATGTGATTGTTGAAGTATTTTGCCATGCACTTGGGTTCTTATATCCAATTGCAGAAATGCAAGCTTATCCAGCACATTTATAGCAAATAAATTGCTTTTATAGCTGCTTTCGTTAATTCATCGGATAACAATATATGTAGTTTAGTTATACAGGGTGATTTGTTAGAGAGGGTACATATTGCAGGAGGGTGATGAGTACTCTGTTCTAATACGGAATATTACAAAAAATAGGTAAAATTACAAAATATTTTTTTTTTTTAGTCTAAATTCGTCATAACTATCAATCAAACATAAATAATTTCGGCTAAAAGAGTGTTGACTAACGACCTCTAGTGATCTCGCGCACCCCACACTTCCGCCACACCCATCAGCTGTCGAAAAACCATCATTTTAAAAGAATTTTAGATATTTTTAAGTTGCGATTACTAAGGCATTAAGCCATATTCTTTGATAATAATATTTTTACTGGTCGTATATAACCATCAGCTACCATGACCTTCAATATGTACCCTCACTAAGAAATCACCCTGTATATGAAGTTTTATTCGTATGGTTTATGTGTTTGATTGTTTTATTGCTTTTTGTATTGTTTTAGTTTGAATATTGTTCCGTGACATGAAATAGGAAAATCATGGTTGTTTAAAACTAGTATTGTTATAACTAATTACATATCATTCTATGTATAATAATCGAAGTAAAATTTAATATTTTTGTTAATATTCAGATACCAGATCTATTGCATTGATTTATGTTTATTTTAAATAATAATTTTACTCAACATTTTTAAAGTATTCTGCAAAACATTAATAAGTAGAAAAGTTATTTCAAGTTACATAACAGTGTATCATAAAAGTGTAATGTATTATAAAGACATTTTACAATAATAATTTTATCGATTACCATTGCTTAAGAATGACCTCTTAACATCATGAATTCCACAAATTGTTAACTCTTAAATTTAAATATAGGAAAGAGATTTTTTTGCATATAATAAATTTTAATTTAATACTGCACAAGTCATTTTACGGTACAGAGCCTTCTGCAATTACGCTCATTATGTAAACCACGAAGTATTACTTGTAATACGGTTTCATGATTCTTGTAACTGCATTAAATTATTTATTTTCAAGATTACTCTTAAATATAAGCTTTTAAGATCTATTGATATATCCAATGGTAAAGTGCTAATTTAGACAAATAAGTCTAAACACGACGGGTCTATCTTGTTTAGTATAAGAGTTCCTATGCCACCGTCCGAATCCATCACCAGATCATCTCCATATTATTGCATTGTAACGCGATATACATATGCAAGCAAATATTTATCAATCGAAAATCGTTGAGTTGGTCAAATTTAACTCGCAAGATACTCGAGTTTAAATAGTGGTATGATAAACTTCACGCGACAATAAAACTGAAATTCATGAGCACTCACACATATGCCTTCGACTCCTGGAGCCTCACGACAGCCTGCTTGAACAGATCATAGGCCACCTTCGTGTACTGGGTGGACACAGCCAGCAGATCAGGCTGGTACTCCACCTCCTTCTGCTTCTCCTCGCTGACAGGATCCGTGGTGATGTTATGCTTCAGCTTCATCCGCTCCAAGGTTCGCGACACTTTGGGCGGAGGAGGCGTCTCCAGAGTTACGTCTCTAGTACACATGTTACACATTTTAAAATTTATTTTTTAATACGTCCGAACGCGATCGCGTCTATGATACGTGTGGAAGAGTTGGTGGAGCGATTGTGTATATAAAGCGAGGAAATCTTACCCCCACCAGTGGTAGGCGCCAACGATAACCGTTCGGCGAATGTTTGCAGGAATCACCTCGACTGTGTGCTTCTAGGTAATGTTATTGGGGCGTTTGTTTTTGACGCAACGATGACGTTTGATGCGTTTGTCAAATGTTTGTTTAGTTGGGTAATGATATAGATAATGTGAACAGCAATGATGCTTATATAAATAATTATATATAATATATGCACAAGGGATTGGTATTCGTGAATCTTGCCGAACTGCAGCTGCCCGCGACGTGACAGTTACGAAGATTATACCTTTTTTCCCGGCAATTATTCGATTTTTTGTCGCCGTAAAAGCCTTAAAAACTTCAACGAACATTTCAAAAAATAATTAACCAAATTGATTCAGGCGTTATTGATTTATGCGCTTACCAACATATTTTGAGATTCATTTTTATCTTATAGATTACGAAAGTTACAATTTACAGTCATATTTATTATTTTGAAATTAAAAGGAAATTCATTCGAAATTGTAACTTTAAACATTCAATTGCACAGAAATAATCACTAAATATCACTATCAATAATCACTTTTTAACTGTATTATTGTGTATTTAAATAAAATAATGTTAATAAAATAATACATAACTAGAATATAAGGAATACATATATGGATTAATTATAATTAATATTTATTAATTTTGTATTTTTTTCCATTTACGTCATTAACTCTGAGAACAGATATAACATAAATTCCGCGGAGTCTACTTTCATATTGTAAATTGAGTTGTATTCCACAAATAGATTGGACTTTACACACATGTGGTCTCATCTTACATTGTCACACTTTAAACTAATTAATAACATTTTCTGTAAATCTATAAGACATTGAATTTATTTTGTTATAATAGAGAAATCTTATTTTCTTAGTATTTTTTTAGGAATCGTTTTGCAATTTAGTTTTATACGTGTTTAAGTTATTTAAATCATAATGACACAGTCTAGATTGTGATTCGGTATTCTCGTCCTATTCAGTTTGATAGGTAGCCTGAATTAGAATTTAATCCCATTTGAATGATATAATAAATTCTTTAAACACTCGCGATTATCTACATCACTTACTCTATTACTAAACGGGTTCTTACCACGATTATTTTTAAATGAGCGATCCCGATATTTCAGTAGTGTTTAAGCGCCATGCTCATTAATATTAATACATATTATTTGATTTTATAAAATGATACAATTGTAGATGTAATAACTGGGAAAAATCATTTACTTGCACAAGAAGCCGTGTTTATACTAATATTGGATCCGGTAAGTAAATAGCAGCGGAGCAAAGTATAACTTTTGGTAGTTTCAATTTTAATATTTATTTTAATAATTAATGATTTGTTTACAACTTTAAAGCAATTGATTTTTATTTGCAAGAAATAATTTATAGTTCACGGATTCATGATACTTCTGAATATTAAAATCGGTAAAGTTTGGTAATTATATGATGTTTAAAACATCTGATGGCAGTAATGAATTAATGTAAGGTTCAAAAAACTTTGTGAAAAAATTAATATATGTGTAATTTAAACTTTGAGCGGTTTTAGCTACTACAAGCCCACACTTCAGAGCAGCTGACCAACCGGAAAACATATAAAAATTGATCTTATGCCTATGGGAATGCCAAAGGGTTTCCCGAGAGAGGAAATGACTGATCAATTTAAAAGCTAGTTTGCGTTCTATAAGAGACGAAATTTCATAATTTAGTGAAGTGTCAAAATATTGCTAATTTTTTTTTCTCTCTTTCTAAAATAGTTTTTCAATAAGTAAATGAGGATAATAGGAACCAGCTTATTAACGGAACCGTTATTTAACTAGAACAATGCTAATTAAATGTAATCGAAATATAATTAACTTCTTACTAATTCGTTCTCAGAAGTACCCGTTAGATGTGTTATAAAAATAGCCTGTGTACTGTAGAGTTGTCACGTACTCCCGATTGTTCTGGAATAATGTTCTTGGGGGACATTAATAATAAAATTGCTAGCCATTGATAGAATATTACTAGATACACTGTATCTGTACCATGAGGTTGCTGAGGTCCATGAGCGACAATAATTTACGATAAGGTGGTCCGGTGACTCGTCTGCCTACATGTAAAAATCTGTGTTGTAACAATCCATTACTGACTACTGCTGGGCTTAAGTCTCAGAAGTGGGATTAGGATTGTTTCAAGTCTTCTCAGATTACACATTTGAGGAATTCACTGTATCGAACTTAATATCTTATTACCAAAATGAAAACAACTGACTTCAGTCAAGATGACTTTATCAAATTTATATATTTTTTTGCCACGCACCATCCGGCTATGGATGAGCTCCCCTCTTCGGTATTCCCAGAGCGCTATGACTTGTCCTTCTTCAAATGAGGCTTGAGGAGGGTCCTTAAAGTTAGGTCGTAGGTAGCGACCCCTCAGTGTCCCCTGACATTGCAGAGGTTCATGAGCGACGGTTACCACTTACGATCAGGTGGCCCGTTGGCTCGCCTGCCTACATGGCAATAAAAAATAAATATGAGATTATGTTCAAAGTGTCTGCATTCTAACAAAAAAAACATCATTGAAATCGGTTCATATAGAAAAGAAATACACGCAAACGCGCACAGCAAATTGTGAAATCTTGTCCGTCGGCATATTTGCTTGTGTTTCTATCGTTTATAAACCGATTGCGATGATTCTTTTGTTAGAAAGCAAATACTTTGAACATAATCTGTTTTAAATTTGATAAAGATATGACTGGTAGTTTTTGTGCTATATCTACTTGAAAAATGGAAGCCGATCGGTGTCATTTTTGTACGAATATATTATTATTATTTCTTCTTCTACGAGGCTTGAAGAAAGTCCTTAAAGGTAGGCTGTAGGTAGCTGACTCGCATTGTTCTTTGTGAAGGTAGAGGTACATGAGCAACGGTAACCGCTTACGATCAGGTGGTCCGTTAGCTGTATACGAGGCAATAAAAAAGTTACTTTCCACGGCTCGTTTAAATCGCGTATCTAATACATATGTTTGATCGTTGTATCTCTCTGATAATTTTGTAACACTTATGAGTAACTATGCGTAATAGTTGACTTACAATAACAGGAAGCTTGTTTTTCATTTTCCTCTTTAACCGACTTTCAAGAAGAAGGGGGTTTATCAATTCAATCTAACCTAATCGTACATTGTAAATAATTTTAGAGTAATCCTATGATAAAGAAATTATAGTTTTATGAAATTTCGAGGAATAGCACTTTTAATCGGGGTGACGGCTTCAAACTATCCTATATGTGGAATCCAGTGTTAGACGAAAATAAAGCCAAAATATCTAGTTTTGAGACGGCAGCCGATACTGCCAGTGGTATGTCGAAATGTGAGTTCGAGTTCCGGTGGTACCGACAAACGAACGAGAAAGAGGGTAGACAGATTTGTCTGCTCTTAAATGACCTACCCGCAGTTCTTCAGTCTTCCCGTGATCATGGCGCTTGAAACAGTGCCGAAATATCGGGATCGCTCAATTGAAAATAATCGTGGAAAGAACCCGTTTAGTAATAGCATTTTTTTTGTTTTTCTGTTGTTTTTGAAAATGTGTAAGTTTACGAAAACCTCTAAAATTACTTTAATACATCATTGTACATACAGGGTGTCTCAGAAAGTAGTGTCAAGCGGAGGCCCAGAGATAGAGTACACCTTTAGGTATCCGAATCATCTTCATCTATGTTCCGCATTTCATTTCATTTCCGCGTTGTAGCGACTTTACGCTGGTTGGATGGGATATGTGGGAGTTGTACCGCACTAAAACCTCCAACCGCTCACACTCAGCGTCCGCTTCCCGATGGATGACTTAACCTAGCAGGGTATTATGTGGGACAGCACGACGCGTTACGAAATACGATATTCTTTACCGTCGCGCCTCCCTCCCACCTGATGATGGGTCGTCTGCTTGTAATCTATAAATGTAATAAAAAAGCAAACAGTTAAAGTAATATTCATCTAGTATTAGTGCTGTTATCTGCGATTAGCGTGACTGGTTCATATCGAGGCCAAACAAAAACAGTCATACCCAATCGATTGAGTACATTTGTCACGCGAACCGCTTTTACTGATTGTTTTCTACATAGTTCGTTATTTTGGTTTATCTCAGAATTCGTACTGGTTTTATGGCCTTCAGCGGCGTGCAGTTCATACAAGCAAATACGCACTGCAAACCCTATCATTTCAAATTTGCTTAAAAAATTGTTACAAAAAACGATTAAACATTGTATATTTAAACAAAATACACTTTCATTACTATTATTGGCATAAATTTAGCGTAAAAGTTAAAGTAAATTGATTATAGGACATAAATATGTGGAAAATCACTCAAATTTATATTTCTGCATACCCTGACTTAAAAATGTATGCACGCCACTGATGGTCTTATTTTTGTTTAGGTAAGTAAACAGGTGGGCTGCTAAGTCATATCGTATATTTGCTTAACAACATATGTCCTAAAATAATTGCTAGATATGTCACACTGTGGAATCAAAGAGATCTGATGATAACAAGCAGTGGCGTGCCGTCCATAAAAGGAAATACGTATTGCATACCTGTAACAACTCATTACTGCCCAATGGTGGGATCAGGTCACCTCAGAAGAGGGTTTAGGCATTGTCTACTATATCCGTCTCATACTTTCGAAAGATTTTTAGACCCCTTTATCAACATGCAGGTTTATTCACGTTGTTTTCCTTCATCGTTTACAAAATTACACGTAAGACTTTTCCAAATTAAGATTTACAGACTGTTTTGAACCTGCAACCTTCTGAAAGGTAGGCGCTTGAGACAATTGGCAACGACCCACTACTTGGCTCAGTTCATATCTATTTTATTATATTCGAACTCGAGATTTCTAGCTGTGAAATCTCATGTGAGGTTGCTATGCCATTGTTGTGTTTTTGTCCAAGGTGAAGTACATTTTATTTGTCTATTAGATAACCATAGATAAGATCTACTGTTTTTTTATCATTTGATAATGTGATGTTAAGGCGTGTTTGGAGCCTGATCGATACTATTGGTCTGTTTGCTCCGTGGAAAATCGTCATGAGGAAAATGATGTGATTGCTTATTACATTATCATCATCTCGTGCTCCCGTACTAAGAAACCTCGTCATCATCAATAGCCCGTAGACTTCCACTGCTGAACATAGACCAACAAATCTTGTCACAATGACAGGTCCTGCGCTATTTGCATCTAGTAAATTCCCGCGGTCGTAAGTAGGTCATCGGTCTACCTTGTGGGAGGTCTGCCCACGCTATGTCTACTGGTTCGTATCCGCAAATTCAGAATAAATTGGAATAATTGCCGAGAAAAAACCTTAAAAATTAACACAACAAACTGTCTAAAAATTATACCTAATCTTTAAACGAGGTTTAAGAAAAGTCCTGTATCGGTAGGCGATAGATAACAGCCCCTCATTGCCCTGGCATTGCTGAGGTTCATGAGCGACGGTGACCGCTTACCATCAGGTGGCCCGTTGGCTCGTTTATCTATCTTACAATTAAAAAAGAAATGTGCTTTAAAGGGTTTAGGCAGACGACGTCGCAGGCAGCAGCTAGTAATGATATAAAAATATTCCAAAGAGTACATTAATATTATAATATTATGAAGGCAAAAATAACGTTTCATTACAAATTATTTTAACCAGTGCAGCGATAATAATGTTTCAAAGAGGGTATTACCAGCTTCCCGAAGCAACTGATACACGCTTATAACTTTCAACATGCCTCGGGCTTTCCTTAACTTAATACATATCTTTCTCGCATTGGGAAGTTCGTTTTGCCGGTTAGTGAGTCGATGGGATTTTATTCAAATATTTACAGATTCAATTTTATACGAGAAACCAATCTTCCTTAAATGAGGTTTCCTTGAACCGTCAGAAGTGATAATAGAAAAACAATAATCTATATGTCGATACCTCCCACGTAAGTTGTTGTATCTCCAAAACCGCAAATTTACAGTAGAGCGTTTCAAAGATTCAAAGTGAAGCAAAATCTGCATTTTATGTTACATCTTTTTGAAATTTCGTATTTAAATGTAATAGATAAGATAAAAAGAAGTCAAAAATATTTTTACATACGCCACTAATAGGTAATCAGTACAAGAAAACTACTACGTGTACTACTTACCTACTATCAACTATGTGTTCTTTGGTATTTTCGGGTATTGGCCCACCTCTCACTCCCACCACTGTAACTCCTGTGTAGCCAGGATCCACAGCGGCGATCATCGGTAGTTAAATTCATACCAATTGTACTCGTACGAGAGGCAGATTAAACCGGTGGTGTGCGGATAGCTCGAGTGGACATCGTGGCCCATAACTGCGTTCCATGAAATAAGATTGTTTTGTCTGTTCTTCATATTGATCATAGTCATATAATATGAAATCTAAGTAGGAAGCTATACCATAGTTTGTGTCGAGTGTGGCCACTTATACTAAACATTTTCAAGTGTGGATTTGATTTCAAAAATGTATTCTGCGCATTTATGTGTACTTCCTACTAATTTTAAAATCTTTACTATAAACACGAGGCTTGAAGGCCTTGAAGTTAGGTCGTATGTAGCCTTCAGTGTCCCCTGACATTGCAGAGGTCCATGAGCGACGGTCACCACTTAAGATCAGATGGCCTGTTAGCTCGTCTGCCTACATGACAATAAAAAAAAGAATCGTGGAAAATCTATTGAATGGCTGTTATTGAAATGCTACAGTTTTATAGCTTAAATATCTAAATAACACATAAGCTACATTTGGACCCGGTGACAGAACATAGTATGTCATAGAGAAGCGACAATTGATCTTACAGTTTAATAAATCGTTGAACGTATTTACATAACACGAATATAAAAAAAACCTAAGAGAAAAGGTAAAGTAACTTATTGTAAGGCCAAGTTTTGTTCAAGAGTTTTCTTATAAAGCGTTTCCGTTTGGAATTTTGTACAGAAATGAATAATTGAAACAGAATAGGGACCTAAAGTTATTAAATCTCTACAATTTTACGATAAAGTCATCTACGATATTTACTTTTAAATTTTCGCAAGTAGAAATCGTCGTTAACTTTGACCTTTTTTAATAAAATAAATATTGATATAACACATTAACTTTGTTTTATTTCCAAATATTTTTCGAAGCTGCGTTTGGGGAAGTACCTACTGTTTTTGGTTTTTGATTGACGTCACAAATTGCCATTAACACCGTTTCTCTATACGGTTTTTTTCTTTAAGGAAATTTAGAATATTACTAACAATATCTAGGAATAAAATTTCTTTAAACAATCGCGGCTACCTACAACACTTATATAATTACTGAACGGGTTCTTACGAGATGTGAGTTCGAGTTCTAGTGGTACCGGTAAACGAACGAGAAAGAGGGTAGACAGATTTATCAGCTCTTATATAACCTACCCGCAGTACTCCGACTTCCCGTGATCATGGCGATTGCAACAGTGCTGAAATATCGGGATCGCTCATTTAATAAAAATCATGGTAAGAACCCGTTTAGTAATAGTGTAAGTGATGTAGATAACCGCGAGTGTTTAAAGAAATTTAAAACTATATTATGTTTATATTTTCATCACACAACTCATATAGAATTATAAACACACCATAATATCTAGTTTTATTTACATTAAATCTAGTCTAGATCTAATTACGGTCTAGGAAAAGTGGATGCGTTACACGTGGAGCACGTATTACCTAAATACTCGTATCCAATCCCTATTCGGTATGATAATGATATTATGGACGACTAATTTGGAATGTGGACAAGGTGGACCGATGACCTGGTGAGGACCGCGGGAGGTGGCTGGATGCGGACAGCGCAGGACCGATCGATGTGGCGAAGTTTGGGGGAGGCCTATGTCCAGCAGTGGACGTCTATAGGATGATGATGATGATGATGATGAATTTGGAATGAGAAAACAGCCTCGCAGTAACAAACAGCGGCCCCGCAGTGTCTCTTGGCAGAAGTCCATGAGCAACGGTAACCGCTTACGATTAGGTGGCCTGTTTTTTTTTTTTTATAGTTATCCCTAATATATAGTCACTTTGAGAGTTGCGACTTTTTAAATCCTTAGTTACGTTCCATGATGTTTGACCTTATTACATACATAGATAGAAATAATGTATTTTGGAAGCATATATATATTTGGTGGCCTGTTTAAGAAAAGTTCCGTAAAAGGTGAGTAACGGCCTCCTAAAGCCCAGTATTCCAGAGACCAATGAGCGAAAGTAACCATTTACCATCAGATTGAGTTTCTATCATTGTAAAAAAATAATTTGGTATTGTGGTGATTTTTTTCTTCCTACAATTTCTCATATTTTAGGATTTATCTACTTATAGCTTAAAAAATACCCTGTGCCTACATTTAGACTAATTCTATTTAATGCATACCGTTTACCACCTAAAGCTGAATATGCAACGTTTTTAGGACAGGAGACACTGTGGGGCTGTCATCTACGACCTGCCGAATAGAAGCCTTCATTTCTCAAATATTATTTGAATAAGGATAATAATATCTTAAAATGTAAATTTATTTGTTATCCTGTTGAAATCAAATTAATAGTCTTGCCATTTAATCTATTATATTGTACATCAATTAACAATAAATAGTAAATTGCTTATATTATATTTATTACATGTTTTTAAAACTTAAACGTATTAACAGGAAAACGTTGTTGCTACACAATTATTTTGGATTACAACATTGTAATCAGAAAACAAGATAACACAAATTAAATCTTATTTTTATCATGAAAATAAAACATGAGGACACAACTTCATGAAAAACAGAGTGAAGCCAAATATAGAAAAACACTTAAACGAATGGAACGAAGTTCCTTTCGATTAATTAGTGAGGGAATTGTAATAAAATTTTATTTTTTTATTTTGATCACAACGCCATCTAGCATTAATCATATAAAACAAAATAAGGATTTGCTTTAAAAGATTTTAATCACAGCGCCATCTAGCGATAATCATCTAAAACAAAAAAAGTGTCGTGACAACTTTTTCATAAGAATTTCTGTCTAGCCCCCTTTCGATAACGCGCGATAAAGAACTTCGTTCCAAAAACCTTGCTTAGATATAGCGAATTTCAGGGAGCCAAAATAAAGGCCTCTACCTACCAAATGAACCCTTACTCGATGGATCTATGACATTTTGTCCACAATTGAAAATAATGTGTAAACTAATTGACTTGAAGTTGAAGAAGAGATTCTTTGACCACCTTCTAAGCTACTGATACCCTGGATATCATACTGCTCAGTACTAGATAAGACTAAGACTCCAAACACGGCTGGTATACCTTGTTTGGTACAGGAGTTTTTATGTCTAACTTCGAAGCTACTGATATGACGGCGTAAATAGTGTGTTGAGGTGTAGTAATGACGTAAATAGTTGATCTTTGTTTGGTTTTGTCAGGAATGACGTCACAATGTCCACTTGAACACTCGATGATCAATAATTTTGCATAAAACTTTTAAATAACGAGTTTTAACAATTTATTACTTTTACATCAAGAGGTCCGTTCGCCTCGACAATTCAAACACGAACGAATAATAACAGCGGCCAGCGCCTGTATTTATAGCAAGTCTCTACTTCCAACTACCCGCACGGTGAATAGGTTGGTTTCCCTTGTTATCACCCCGTCATATATCACGCAGCATAAACTTACATACGTACATTATAAGTTAAATAAAAGGTTTTTTGAAATGATTTGAGAAATCGGCTGTGTTAACAAACCGTTCTATGGTTTATCTATCTTCCGTGTAGAAGGAAGTATGTTTGTTTATCCACTTGCTTCTAAATCAACAGGTTTAAATCGTTATATTACTGAAGGTTGTATTGACTTCCTATTTGTAGTTATATTATGTAAAATTACTTTCTTAGATAAAAAAAAACTTATTATTCTTTGAAATGGGTTTGTCCTTAATTTCTTAATTTTCGCTACCTGTGTTTTAATTTATGAATTTTTTTATTTAAAAGTAATATTTACTCTAAAATAACATTACGTTCACTGACTGTTTTATATAGAGCATTATGTAACATTGACTCATGTGTTTTAAAGGATAATGGTTTTGATCGTATCACCGTAAGTGGTGACGAAAATAGAACAAGCTTTTAGATAAAGCTCCTTTTAACCCATATCTTGTAAGTTATATGTTACTATTTTTTATCTAAATTGTAAAGTTGTTCTCGTATTAAAAGGAAATGTGTAAGGATATAAAAATCTTCATCAAACAAAAATAATTTCGAAGTGTATTAAAATAAATGCTCTCACGCAATCCCACACCCACGTCACACCCATCAGCTGTCGAGCAATCGTTTTGAAAGAATTTCAGATACTTTTAAGTTGCGTTTACCAAATTCTTTGGTTATAATATTGTTACTGGTATATGACCATCAACCATCATGACCTTCGATATGTACCATTAACAAATCACCTACAATAATATATTTTTGTTGACTTTCTTTTGTTTTTATCATTTTACGTGACATCCAGAACCTATGTTTTAATCTGCGTGGATTGACGTTCCTTGATTACATAACTTAAGCTGATTATTTGTTATTTATATTCGATAAAAGATTTCGGTTGCCAAGTGGAAAATATTGATTTGTTTGTTTTGTGCGGAAAGACGATTGTAGTTTCAAAGAGTTACTAAGGTATCTTAATGTATGTACACAACAGTCACTCGCGGGTTCATGCTCAGAGAGTCTTATAGATACAGTGAGTGTGGTGTGTCGTGATGTCAGTTCGAGTTCCAGTGGTACTACCCAAAAGCGAACGAGTGCGAGGGTAGACAGATTTGTTTACTCTAAAATCGACCAGCAGTATCCAGTCTTCTCGTGATCATGACGTTTGCAACAACGTTGAAATATCGAGACAACTCAATTAATTAAATATCGTGGTAAGAATCCGTTGAAAATATATGAAAGTATTATAGAAAACCGCGAGTGTCTGAATAAGTTTATAAATATAGACAGTCTATGATCACCCGAAATACTTACTTCTAAGTGATATACGAATAACTAGATCTTGTAAAGCTAATGTCAGTGTAGAAATTAGGTCATAACCAAGTGACGTAGAAGGACGCGTCTAATGAGACACATATATGGCATTAATTGCCGTATTCTGGGTCATAGAACATACAGGTTTCAGATTTAGAAATCGTATAGCATAGACACTAATACGATATGTTTAAGAACTTCTAGTATGTGTTTATATTGTGATATTGGAACGAAGTTCCTTATCGCGCGTTATCGAAAGGAGGCTAGACGAAAAAAAAACTTACGAAAAGTTGTCACGACACTTTTTTTGATGATTATCGCTAGATGGCGCTGAAAACGCGTTCCTTTTAAATTATAAGATATCTTTTAATCGAAAGGAACTTCGTTCTATTCGGGTGTCCCGTGGCACCTCTCAAGTTTTTTTCTGTAATGATTAAGTAATTTGTAGTCATGGCCGAGTAGTTGAAACGCTTAACTGAGATTGGCTTGTGCCTTAATCGTAATTTGAAAAAAAAAAAAATAGTGCAGTTATCAGAACACCAATACCTAAAAACGGTGAAGGAAAACATCGTGAGGAAACCGCAGTTTGGAAAGGATTCTAAGAAAGGTCTAAAAAAACAAAATTAAAATCAAGTTTTCTATAAAATGTTAAATCAAAATGCATCCATATTTAAGATTTTTTTAGTCTTGTTAATTCAATGTTTTTTTAAGAATCCAAATGCTGAGCGTTATGACTTGTCCTTCTTGAAACGAGGCTTGAAGTAAGTCCTTTAAGGGTAGGCCGTAAGTAGCGGCCCTGGTTCTGACATTGCAGAGGTCCATGAGCGACGGTAACCGCTTACGTTAGGTCGTTTGCCAGCAAGGGAATTAAAAAAAATAAGGTAAAACTTTACATAATTTTGTACATAATATTAGAGCTTATCGAATCACGTGTGAGCTCACAAAAGATTCAAAACACACGGGTCTGGTTTTTGCGCATATGTGACTTTTATTACTTTCACGAGGTTTTATACGGCAATAAATAATGTTTATAAACTATACAGTAACGCGCTTGTTTACAAACGCAGCGGCTACAAACATTTTATATAACCGTGTGTTCACAAAGTCACTGAGGCGAGTTGTTAAATTATTTAAATGTTGTGATTCATCATTAGTATCTGTTGTAATCAATCTATACTAATATTATAAAGCTGAAGAGTTTGTTTGTTTGAACGCGCTAATCTCAGGAACTACTGGTCCGATTTCAAAAATTCTTTCAGTGTTGGAAAGCCCATTTACCGAGGGAACCTTTTATTTTCAAAAAAATAAGGGGTCCATATGAAAATATCGAATATGTAACACAAGGTGAATAATCGAAAACCTATTTATGCGTACGCTGCAAAAACTATTGACAATAGAACAAAATGATGTATTACGGGTTTTCAGGTCTTAGTAAGACAAATAAAAAAATCAGCAACAGCTTACATCTAACATAGTTTATATATAACCGCTTTTATGTTTATAAAAATAATATTTCGTCCCGAGATTGAATTTGACGTTAAAAGAGTATCGTTATATTAACCCTTACCTAAATTAAGTATTATATTATCAAGAGTATTAATGTAGAAGTAAATTACTTTTTGTTTTATTCCAATCGGACTTTTCGTTTAGAAGTTATCACGAGTATAAAACGCAATGAATATGTGGGTGCACACGCCGTGCAAATAATAACGCGACGGCATTGCGAGTACTGTTTGAACCGCTTTGTAACGCAGACGAAATTGCGCGGGTCAGCTAGTCTGAACATAACTTTCGTTTTACTGCAGAACTATTAAGATTACAATTTAAATATAAAATAACAAAGTAAAAATAATAACGAAAATTATGTCTCCTCCTCCTCATTTTGGATAGATTCTGAATTTTGAAAACTCAGAAATTTGGTAAGATCTGGTAGAAATTTATGATTTTTTTTATAAATGAAATTCGGTCGTATTTATTTTTGTAATAAATATATTTTAAAATTATTACTTTTAAAAATTTATTTGTAACTTTATTTTTCTCTTGACAAAACTGCACATACCAACAGTGAATCGGATCGTAAATAATCATGTAATCTATTTCTGAATACCGCATGATGCATCGGGGCCTACGTGATACACGCTGCATGTGCCAGGCTTATTGGCAAGGCTCTGACATAGTTTACTACAACAGTTAACAGCCTTGAATGGCGAAATATGTAGATAACTACCGTAATGCTATTCCTAAATTTTTACTAATATTATAAGGTATTTGTAATATTGTATGTAACTACGTAATATCAACGTAATAAACTCAAAAAGTACTGATAGTCCGGTCATTTTAGACATAAAAATAGTGATCA
Organism: Trilocha varians; assembly: GCA_030269945.2. Lineage (NCBI taxonomy): Eukaryota > Metazoa > Arthropoda > Insecta > Lepidoptera > Bombycidae > Trilocha > Trilocha varians. The sequence goes on from AP028258.1 coordinate 14,543,606, forward strand.
AATAAAGAAAATTCCGACAAAGCCAAATCTTCGTAGAGACCTTAGGTTTACCACAAGGAATAAAGTGTCAAAAGTCCCCATCAGTCCCATGTGAGCTTAGGGACTTATTGGGGGCCCAAGGTAAAAATTTTAGGTTTTTTGGATTTTTCTCGAGAACAGTAAGTTTTATCGAAAAAGTACCTCAGAGCGAAGTTGTAGATCTTAAAATTCTCCATAAAAATGGTCTCTATAATTTTTTATCTAAGACCCACTATTTCCCAGATATTACGCTTGTAAGAATCACGTTCTACATAATATGCACACATTTCCACACCACCTGTGAGGTAGTGTACTCGGCGCGTTTTTTTTAACGTGGTATCCCCGGTAGGCCTATTCCATGAACCTTTATGACGTTATTTTCAGGAACAATAATTATTTAATAGTTTGAAGATTATTGATATGGGTTACGCAGTTTAACTGTCGTTCTAACTTTTTTTTTTTACTTTAATCTGACTCGTACTCTTCATATTCAACTTCAACAATCATGTTTTCTTCAATTTCTTCTTGTTCTTTTTCTTCTCCTTCCTGTTGATGAACGCTTAGAAATTGTTCAAATGAAGATGACTCAGTTGTCTCTTCATCAAAATCACATGAATTTTCCTCTCTTGTATTTAATTGAACATTTGAGGAAGAGACACCTTGGCAATTGGTACACGCTGGAGAACACTGCAACCCTACTTTTTTACAGCCACATTTGGCACTACAACCTTTCTTGCAATTGCAAAAAATAGTGTTAAGAAGTTTTTCTGGAGCAGGGGGCAGTAAAGTTCGAATCGGTTCCAAAGTATTATTTATCAATTTCCAACCCAGTCTTAAGGGTTCAGTTCATTGCCTTGCCATGTCTGAACTTGATAGTATACTCGAAACAAATGTTGAGTAGCAGATGCCGATGTTGGAGGAAGACAAGAAAGCTGTACTTGCTTTTTGTTTCGTGTATTTTTTACAAATGTTTAATATCTGTACGTATCTATGCAATCAATTTTTTTTGGAGCTCCATAAACCGCAAGAAGAAACCAAATTCCTTTAGTAATTAGTATTTGAGGTGAAGAATTAATTTCTATAAATACTTTTGCGCAGTCATTCCATTCATTGTTTTCAAATAATTTTAATACTGCCCCTTCTAAACATTGCTGTCGTAGTATCGCACCCGGTTATCGCATGTAAAAATAAAATAAAGTTTTGGCATTTTGGATAAGCTGATAAACTTTTAGAAGTGTTAGAAGGTTTTAAAAAGTAAATAATTTTATCAGATGGAGTCCTTGCAATGAGTAGTACTAATAAATCAACATCTTCACCTACTACAATAGTTGTATTTCTTGCATTAAATTGTTCTATTGCTGTTTCAATTATGAGGACATCAGCGTCGTTCGGAGCTTGTTTCACGGCAATATTTTCAGCTGTTAATTTGTTACTCAACATAGAAATAAAACGAGATTTATTATTAATGTTTGCAAAAAAATGTTGTTGATTAACTGGAACTGTCATAAATTCATCAAACATTATGTCGTTACCTGAGGATGTTTTTGTAGCACGACGACGTTGTTCTGCAGCTTTTATGTTCTTTGTTGTGTCACTATAGCCGTCAAATACTACCGTAACTGTATGACCATAATGTCTACGTAAATACTGAACATATTGAGTACCTAAATATGTATATACGTGGCATATGTGTGCATACTATGTAGAACGTGATTCTTACAAGCTTAATATCTGGGAAATAGTGGGTCTTAGAGAAAAAATCGTAGAGACCATTTTTATGGAGAATTTTAAGATCTACAACTTTACTCTGAGGTACTTTTTCGATAAAACTTACCGTTTTCGAGAAAAATCCAAAAAACCTAAAATTTTTACCTTGGGCCCCCAATAAGTCCCTAAGCTCACATGGGACTGATGGGGACTTTTGACACTTTATTCCTTGTGGTAAACCTAAGGTCTCTACGAAGATTTGGTTTTGTTGGAATTTTCTTTATTTCAATTGTCTAAAATGACCGGACTATGAACCGTTTTTAATAATTCTTTCATCATTTGAAAGCTACATTGAAAGCATGGCAAACTAGACTACTTCAAATACAAGACCTAAATGTAAATACCTATGTTGACAATAAAATATATTTGATTTGATTTGACATTCCACGAGTAACATAGACTATATTTTATTTAAAAAAAAATTAATGATGATGAAAATATCGAATCTTTGTGATGCAGACGACGTTGCGCGAGTCATCTAGTATAACATTATGAAATGAAATGAAATGAAATACTTTATTTTCAACAATGATGATATTATGCTCATTCTTGTTGACGTCAATATTTAAAAGCTACCACCAGTTCGGACACAAAAAATAATTATTATAGCCACCGTCCTGAGAAGAACTGGCAAGAAACTCAGCGGGTATGTCTTTTTTTTAGTATTATTATGAGCATTATCTTTTTTTTTTTAATTAAAGTAACAAACTTCATCTAATCTGTCAGAAGTAATATCGGTAGCGAGCAGTCTTCAGAAGCTTATAAGCATTGCAAGGGTATACATAAGAATACTTTTGCAATAAAAAGTTAAAGAATCAGTTTGTACGGTGTTTGGTTTGGCTGTATTAAATGTTTCACGAATTTGTCACGTTCTTGAATTGTTAGTCTCTTTTTGGTCACACTAATAATTTTGAGAGGCAAAGCAGTTCCTCCATAAGTCATAGACATAGACATTACTTTATTTGTGATGAAAACACCAGAACAAACAATACAAAAAAATACAAATTAAAAGTTTTCACCACAAACCAGTCGAGTCTCAGCTAAATGCTGGATATTAGCTGGAGATAAACCACAGCCAACACCGAGCGCTGGTTTTCAGCCTCAACTGGCAGTGACGTCACAAAAAGAAAAAAAAAACAAAAAGTAAAAAGTCTTCTTATACCTAATTCGTACTGAAAAAATTCCTTATAGACAAGTCGAAACACAACAAATTTTGTAAGAAAACCGTTCGGACATGCTTCAAGAAAACTGAGCTAAAACGATCGCAAAAGGGTAACATTACGTTGCGGCCCGTCGTACCCAGATATGCGCTCACTAAATACCCAACCATGAAACTATAAATCACAGTAAGGTCACTGCTATTTTCTATAACCACACACATTACTATGATATACGACAACCCGTGATTCTCGTGACGTTCATCACATGACCGGCTTGTCTAGTTACTATGTTTTATAAATAAAAAATGAATCATTGTTCGTGATTTTATTTTGTGTTGCGTTTACATATTGGTTCATACATATTAGGGCATTAGCGCTGTCAAACACCCGTCCACGGTATTTAACATGTCCCTCTTCAAACGAGGATTGAGAAAAGTCCTGTATGGGTAGGTGATAGACAACGGCCCCTCATTGCCCTGACATTGCAGAGGTAACCGCTTACCATCAGGTAGGCTTTAGGCTCGTTTATCTATCTTGCAATAAAAAAGGGGGTTTCACATGGTTTCAATGACGACCAGCAAAAACCCCCGTTTACATGTTGGTCGGTCGTCACCGTCATTTGTTTTTTACACTTTCAAATATTTTTAAAGTCCAATAATTTGTTAAACGTTTTTTCACAATCAAAAATATTCCTCCTTGTCTAATAACACATGCAAAAGCAATAAATAACCAAATCAAAGAAGATCAAACTCAACTTATTGTTAAACACGAACAGACAGTCCTACTATTTCTTCAATTAGATATGTATTATTAGCAAAAATAACAATAGCATCGCGGTCTATTAGCACAGAGATGCCAACGGGATCGGGTCGGTGCACCCATCGCAGACAATCAAACACACACACGAGATAAACAGACATAAGCACCATAAACCATCACGCGATATCCGACTCTCTCTTAAGAGCATAAAGTCGAGTTTGGTGTGGGTTATAGATGGATGTATGACGGTTGTTGGTAGGTTTTCGCATTCCTGTAATGAGCACCTTCCGTCTTCATACCCTCGTCGTCCGTCATCTGATCTCCGCCGATGACTGTGTACGGATGTATTTCAAATGATATATTCGTACAACTAAATGTTATTATATAATAGGTATGTGAAGATTGACAGCTTTTTATTGCATGGTGGATAAATTAACCCAAATGATGGTCAGTGGTTACCAGCGCTCATGAGCCTCTGTAGGTAATGCCAGTAATATATTAATTAAGGAAATAAATTGTCACGTAAAAGTATGTTTTTATTAATGTACTTGATCAGATCAGGGTAAGGTCAGGATCAGGTCAGAATCAGGTCAGAATCAGGTCAGGATCAGGTCAGGATCAGGTCAGGATCAGGTCAGGATCAGGTCAGGATCAGGTCAGGATCAGGTCAGGATCAGGTCAGGATCAGGTCAGGATCAGGTCAGGATCAGGTCAGGATCAGGTCAGGATCAGGTCAGGATCAGGTCAGGATTAGGTCAGGATCAAGTCAGAATATGGTCAGGATCAGGTCAGGATCAAGTCAGAATATGGTCAGGATCAAGTCAGAATATGGTCAGGATCAGGTCAGGATCAGGTCAGGATCAGGTCAGGATCAGGTCAGGACCAGGTCAGGATCAGGTCAGGATCAGGTCAGGATCAGGTCAGAATCAGGTCAGGAACAGGTCAGAATCAGGTCAGGAACAGGTCAGAATCAGGTTATCAGGAGTTATTTAAGTTTGTACTTTATACTCGTTAATCTTTCTTTATTATGATTACGATGATAATGACACCTTCGTTTTAGCGCCTATGTATGTATCTATGTAGCGCCAGCTAATTATTATTTATCACTTATCATTAAACCATACATTAGTCTACATTTATCAATGGAAATAGTAATAGTACATTGTGTATGATTTATCTCCTTTCATGTCAAAACAAACTAAATTTATTGTCATTAAATTATTGAGGATATTCAGTTGTAAGTAATAGTTATCATTGTAATATTTTATGTAATTTATAGAACGTAACAATAAGGAATTGAGAAATCTGGTCATGTTTAAATTGCTATGTAGATAAAGATAATAAAGTTTAACTTTATTCTTAAATAATTGAACTTTTATTGTGCGTTACACGTGGTAGTTCTAACTTAACACATTTTTATTTCATTTACGAAAAAAAAAACTTGAGCGGTGTCAAGGGACACCCGGATGGAACGACGTTCCTTTCGATTAATTAGTGAGGGAATTGTAATAAAATTTTATTAAAAAAATATTTTGATTAATAATATATTTTGATCACAGCGCCATCTAGCATTAATCATATAAAACAAAATAAGGAACGTGTTTTAAAAGATTTTACTAACAGCGCCATCTAGCGATAATCATCTAAAACAAAAAAAGTGTCGTGACAACTTTTTCATAAGAATTTCCGTCTAGCCCCTTTCGATAACGCGCGATAAGGAACTTCGTTCTAATAAGATAATTGATAAATTAAAAATCCCTACTTAATATTATAAATGCAAAAGTAACTGTCTGTCTGTCTGTATGTCTGTCTGTCTGTTACGCTTTCCCGCTTAAACTTCTCAACCGATTTTTCGGAATTTGACACAGACAATCTGAGAAAGAAGATAGGCTACCTTTTAATTGAAAGTGACGCAGACGAAGTACCGCGGGTCCGGTAGTACATAATACATTAAATACACTCTTATCGAATAAAATATCCGAATTTTCTTTAATTTAACCTCATCTGTATTTAAAAAGCCTCCGATAAACAACTATGTCTATATTTTATTAGTATATTTACAAAATATTATTTCCGTTTTACCTTCGCTGTTATTATCGTGTTATGATATGCAAATAGGAAAAGTACGAATACAAACAAGATTATGTTTTATCATTCGCGAGTGGAGGCGACATAAAACATACAATAATAGATATAATAATAACGGAACGAAATCTCCTCTTCGAAGTTTCCAGAGCTGAGTTGACCTTCTTTAAACAAGACTCCAAGAGTTTCCGAAAAGGTAGCGGTCCCGTGTCCCCTGACATTCATCATCATCATCATCATCAGCCTATAGACGTCCACTGCTGGACATAGGCCTCCCCCAAACCTCGCCACATCGACCGGTCCTGCGCCATCTGCATCCAGTGACCTCCCGCGATCTTGACCAGATCGTCGGTCCATCTTGTGGGGGGTCTACCAACATTGCGCCTACCCGTTCCTGGCCGCCACTCCAGAACTTTTCGGCCCCATCGGCCATCCGTTCTTCGCACAATGTGACCTGCCCATTGCCACTTCAAAGATGCAATTCTTTGGGCTATGTCATTGCGACATTGCGAGAGGACTATTAGCTATAGTTACTATTTACGATCAAGTGTTTTGCTTGTTTGATAAGGTATGTGACTCTATATAAAAAAATAAGACACCCAAGTAGTATTTTATTTTATTTTAACTAAGTTAAAAAAACTGAATTACGTTTTTGTTGCTCCTCGTCTTATCGGTTCTCTAAGTGGACTACAAATTAAAGTGCTTCAGTTTTGATTTATAACTGGTACTTACCAGATTTAATCTCTTTTAAAATACACTTGATAATTAGACCACAACTATTAAGACAATTCAAACTTACATACCGATCAATCAAATGTTTTTTTCTCATTATAATGCATATAATGCACATGCATGTAATGTACTTATAGTGAATTAATGGGAATAATTAAAAATTACCTATCTCCCACCATACAGGACTTTTCTTAAACCTCGTTTAAAGAGGGACATGTCATAGCGCTCCGGTAATACCGCGGACGGGATTCCCGGTCCATTCATTAATTGCTTATCAATATTAATTAGTGTTACATAAATTGGGTTTTTTGTATCAAATTATAAACATAATAATTTACATTGATAACAGTACCAATTACTGGAGAGGTTAATAAATTACAGTGATAAACTCTAGTGATGACCTCTCACTTCTTTGATACAATTTCACGAGGTCGACTGTTCAGATTTGATTTACGATATTAGTGTCTATATTTATGATGTATTTCATATAATACATATATTTCATATTCATTTAATTGCTCATTTTTACTTTATATTTTAAGTAAAACAATCACAAGAAAATAAATTTAAAAATACAATATAGAAAAACAGAGGGCCACTGGAGACGGGGTCTACGACCCAAGCCGTCAGTGTTCAGGGCTCAAGAGAGAGGAACCTCCTCACAATACGTGCCGTGTCAAGAACGACCGCCTTCTGAATCAGGCCCTTTACCAAGCCGGGGAGCGAAAGCTTCTCTAGATGTCGGTCGAAGCTTTTCGCTATTAGACCGTCCACAGATACAACGATCGGAACAATGATGGTCGATTCAACACGCCACATGTCGGTCACCTCGTGGGCCAGGTCCAAATATTTTAGCTGTTTTTCTTTTTCTGTCTTCACAAGGTTCTCGTCATGTGGAATGGTGACATCGATTAGCACTGCCCGATGCGCGTCCCGATCTATTATCACTATGTCAGGCTTATTGGCAACAATAGTCCTGTCATACTTATATTTATTATTATTTTATTCCTATTAGTTTAAACATTATGTGGGAATCCACGGTAATGTATATTTTTATGACATAAAAATATTACACACTATTATTCAATAAATAATTTTCCATTATCTTGTTTATATTTATTCAAATACATCTAAAATCAATAAATGAACACAAGAATTCACATTAAATTCGAGGTGAACACGTACTTAACTTTATAGATACTTAAACACTAAATTCCAAATGGATATTAGTGTGTCTATTGACAAACCTCTGCAAAAGGAAAATAATCTTCTATCTATCTATAATCTTCATTCTTAAATACAAAATTAAAATATCAAAATTCGACAAAATTATCCAAAACAAAAATAATTTCGGACAACAAAAAAAAAACAAAGTCTTGACTCGTCGGCCTACATGGCAATAAAAAAAAATAAAAAAAAACAAAGTGTTGAATAACAACCTTTATAATCAGCCAGTAATTATAGATAATTAAAAAAATATATTTATTTATTCATCCAAAAGAAAAATACTACTTTACTTTTAAATAAATGCATGCAACAAAATAAAACCATACTTTAATACATTGTCGCCTAATCGATTGCTAAGGTGAAGAGAGAGAAACAAATAAGTAAAAAAATCAATTAAAATAATAATAATTGAATTTCAAAGGGATTTAAGAATTACTGAGTTAAATGTCATATACATTTGCTGTAATTTGAAGTACCTATATTCAATTCATTTAATTTAAATATTGATACTCTAACTCACACCTACATGAACTTTGATTAATAGCTAAATTATTAGTTAATTAACAACAAATCTGAAGCTAGATATTAATGTAAGGTTCTTACTCTCCGCAATTACGATTACATTCAATAAACTATAAACATGCCTGTGTGCTAATCTTGGGATTAAATCTTATTTTATAGTATTGATAGCAGTTTTGCAATAATATCTTGAATATGCGTATTTGAATATATATATATATATATAATAGTAATTGCTCAGGCGAAATAAAGACGTAATTGTGTTTTCTGAAATAACAAAATCTTTTATTCACATCACATTTTTACATAAGTTTTACTACAATTAACATATTTTAAACAGAGTAGCTTACCTGAAATAACAAAAAACAACATTTAAAGCCTTTACTTCTAGTTTAAATAATATAATATCTACTTCTTTTTTAATATTTTCCACGTTTTCCTAAAGATCACATAACCTCACTTTTCTTTCTCGAATTTTCGTCGGTGTCACTCACGTCACATTCACAGTTCCATAAATTATAATAATTTGCATAGACAATAGAAAAGGGATGTCACTAGCGTAATAGTGAGATCCTTTACATCTCCCACCCTCAGAGAGAACAACACCACGGTGATTGTTCGATCAAGAGCTACTCACTATTGGAGTTAACTTTGTGATATGGTAGAAGTTTGACTCCGCCTTCTTGTGTCCAACATCAACTTCATAGATAGAATTTGAAATCTTCCTTAGTATTTTATATGGTCCAATCCTCAATTCATCCATTTTCTTCCTATTTAGTCGGTTTCCATTTTCTATATATACCTTATCACCCACTTCAAATTTATATTTTTCTCGTTTTAGATCGTATATTTTTTTATTATAATTGTGGGATTTTATTGAATTTTCGAATGCTAGTTCTCTGTCTTTTTTTAGATCTTCTACTGTACATCTTGATTTCAATTCCAGTGGCAAAATATCCATTTTCTCTCCTTCCAAAAGATATTTTGGGGTAAACTTAGTAACTGTGTGTTCTGTTTCGTTGTATTTTTCTACACATTTTTGTGCAATAGTTGTCCATGCAGTTTTCTTGTCCTCTTCATTTATTTTACACCTTATCCTATTTGTTAAAGTTTGGTTCAGTCTTTCATTCAGACCATTCGAGAATGGTGCGTCCACAGCAGTAAATACCATTGTTATATTTTCCTTCTTCAAGAATTCTTTAAATTCTTTGGAATTTATGCCAGGATATTGGTCTGTTAATAATATATCTATATTATTGCTTTGTGTCACTTTTTTTACCAATTTGATAAAATCATTGGAGCTCTGATTTTTTGATGTCAGAATGTATGCATATCGTGTAAAGTGATCAACCAAGAGATGTAAGTATTTTTTTGTAGACCTTGATCCTCCAAAGCCTCCAATTGTGTCAATGGATACAATTTCGAAAGGACGTGTTGCTGGACCTAAATGGGACATCAAACCGAATTTTGGATTCCTTCTTGATTTGTTTTTAATACAAATATCGCATTCATCACATAGTTTCTTGATATTTGTGATGATATTCTTTGCTGTATAGAAAGGATTTATTTTATTTATCATTTGGGTTCTCCCAATATGGCAATAAGTGTAATGCACATTTTTAATTAGTGTTTTGCTAAGTGCTTCTGAAAGTACAATTTTATTTTTTCTTTTATTCTTTTTGTAGTAAATGTTATTTTCCAGTATAAGTGATTTTGATTTTCCGTTTTGTATGTTTAGATTTGTGTCTTGGTCCTTTTTAATATCTTGCATGTTTATTAAGTTTACAACTTTCAAACAATCTTCAGTATTCTCATTAGCTTCTAAGACTGGATTTCTACTTAAGCAGTCCGCTTCTTGATTTGACTGTCCTGGATTATATTTTATCTTAAAATTGTATTGGGATAAGTAATATGTCAAATCGCCCAGTTCCTCATCGGTTCTAGACTTGATGTTAAGATTTTCTAGTGGTTTATGATCTGAATATACTATAAATTCTTTATTCATAAGCCAGTGTTGCCAATACTTTACAGCCTCTTTAATCGCCAAGCATTCTAAGTATATTGCCTTTTTTTTCTTTTGAGTGTCGGTCAATTTCTTTGAGAAATAAGCTACAGGTTTAGTTATTCCGTTTTCATCTTCCTGTTTTAACACAGCTCCCACTCCTTGAATGCTGGCATCAGTGTATATTTTTATTGGTTGTTCTGGGTCAAATATTTTTAGAATTGGTTTCGAACATAGTAAATCTTTTATTTTATCAAATGATTTTTGGCATTCTCTGGTCCATATAAATTTAACTTCTTTCCGTAACAGATTGTGTAATGGTTCCAGGATAATTGCATTGTGTGGTATAAATTTATGATAAAAATTTACTTTTCCCAGGAACTGACGTATGTTTTTCTTTGTTTCTGGAATGGGAAGGTTCCTGACAGCTGTTAAATAATCCTTAAGAGGTGTAACTGAATTTTTTTTTATTATGTGTCCCAAATACTTGGCATGATCGTTTGCAAAGGTGCATTTTGAGAATTTCAATCTAAATCCTTCTGTTAATATTGCGTCAAGTAGTTTTGATATATGTGTTATGTGTTCTTCGAAACTTTTGGAAAAAATCAAGATATCGTCTATAAAATTGACTGCAAAATCTGAGAGATTATATTTTCTTATTATATTTCTCAATATTCTTTGAAAAATAGCAGAAGCTGTCTTTAACCCAAATGGGAGGCATGTCCACTGAAAATGGCCTTCTTGCGTGACGAAAGCTGTCTTATATCTATCTTGAATCCTCAATGGGATGGACCAAAATGCTGAATTTATGTCAAAAGTGGAAAAATACTCACAGTTAACCGTCTTAACCATCAAGTCTTCAATCAACGGGAACGGCTGTGATTGAGGGATAACAATCTTATTCAATTCTCGGAAATCGATACATAGTCTTGATTTTTTTCCATCTTCTTTCTTGTATGCTAAGGTGACTGGGGCAGCAAAAGGGCTATATGATTCCTCAATTAAGTTTTTCTTCAATAGTTTTGATATTTGGTTCTCAATTTCTTTTCTATCATCAGTTGTGCATCTGTATGGGCGTTTGTAGCAGTATTGGTCTACTGACAAGTCTATGTGAGCTTCATAACCTCGTACTGTACCAACGTCGTATTTATCCTTAGCGAAGACTGATTTGTATTTTTCTATTAATTTATCAATTTCAGTTTGTTTACATATATCGAGATGGTTTACTGAAATGTTAAATTCACTTAAATTAATATGTTCATTAAAGTTTATTTCACATTGGCTTAAACAGTTTATTTTTTGTTTCCATACCTCAGAGTTTAGAACAACATCTTGTTTATTTTTGTTATCTTCATTTTGAATTTTATTCTCTCTAAGTGAATTATAACACTGTATGATGTTCAAATTTTCATCTTGCATTAATCTAAATTCTTTGATACAATCCAAACCAATGAGAAAATCATAGTGAAAATTTTCATTATCTATCACAAAAATATTCATTTCTCTTTCAATGTCATATATTTTTATTTTTAATGTTACCATACCTTTTGTTTTCTTCTCACCATTAATAGTTTTCAAGTTTGCTGTTTCTTTATTAAATGTATTTTCTTCTTTTTTTTGTATTTTCAATAACTTTGCATTAATTACTGATACATTTGAACCAGAATCATAAATTGCTGTAACTTTTAAAGTTTCATTTAACAATAACTTTATTTTTATTAATGGTGATATTTTTAGTTTTTTGGATTCTCTTCATTAAGTTCAACTTCTAATTCTGAGTTATTCACACTTTTTACAACATATTTTTGATTCTTTGTATTGAACCAACAGTTTTCCTCAGGATGAAAACGTTTCCCTTTTTCTTTATTGACACAAATTTGGCATGGTTTCTTGTCTTCATATTTTTTTGTTTTGATGTCAGAGTGCATGTAGTTTTTTTTTTCATATTTGTTCTTCCCAACAAAATGTTCCAATTTGCCTATCTCATTATAGAGATCTTCAGTTTGTTGTAACGTCTCTCGGTCAATTTTGTCACTCAGGTAATTAGGCAGGCCTGCGGCTATAAGGTCTATAAGAGTACCTGTATCAATTGTCTTCCTAACCTCTAATAATAACTTCTCTTTCTTTAATGCATATTCAAGTAATGAACCTGATTGATATTTAAATCCAAGAGCATATCTGATTTGCGACCAACCTTTGTTTCCGAATGTTTCACAGAATTTTTTTTCCCATTTAATCCACTCTGATTCTATTGTAAATTTTATTAGCATACAACTGTACCAGTTTACACTTGAGTATTCTAAAAATTGTTTTAAAATTTCAATTTTTTTTCTGTCTTCATCAATCTGGAAACGTTCACATTCTCTGTTGAAATCCTTAATCCATTGGTGAGCGTTTGCGTTTTTACCAGTGAATTTTTAAAGCACAAAGTCTTTTGAAATTTTTCCCAAATTTTGAGTTTCAGATTTTCTTTGCTTTTCTTCTAGTAATGTCTCTAATAGTTTCTCCAATGTTTTATTTGTGCTTTCAGTTAATGGTTTTTGATCATTTATGTTTTCATTAATTTCTTCAAGGTAGAAATCCTTAAACTGTATATTTTGTTCTTCATCTAATTATACCTCGGATATCTCATTAGTTAAAGTTATCCATATTTTCCTTGTTTGATGTCTTTTATTCAATGTTTTTCGTATTTTAGCATAGTTAGATGTATTTGTTATAAGTTGGTGTAAGTTTGCAGGTTGATATTCGGGCGGTATGCCAAAAATCTTGCCATCAGGTGTTCCTATTGAGGTTATGCAAATAACGTTTGTTTTTCCATCTGCTGCTGTTTTCACACAAAAATCAAATCTTAGTTTCTCCATATCTGTTGTATTTTGTTGCGAAAAATGTTGTTTTATAATAGTAATTGCTCAGGTGAAATAAAGACGTAATTGTGTTTTCTGAAATAACAAAATCTTTTATTCACATCACATTTTTACATAAGTTTTACTACAATTAACATATTTTAAACAGAGTAGCTTACCTGAAATAACAAAAAACAACATTTAAAGCCTTTACTTCTAGTTTAAATAATATAATATCTACTTCTTTTTTAATATTTTCCACGTTTTCCTAAAGATCACATAACCTCACTTTTCTTTCTCGAATTTTCGTCGGTGTCACTCACGTCACATTCACAGTTCCATAAATTATAATAATTTGCATAGACAATAGAAAAGGGATGTCACTAGCGTAGATAGTGAGATCCTTTACATATATTCTAGAAAATATACGTAACTGGAATGAATGACTTGTTGAAATACCTACAACATACAATTTTCATTAAAAAAAACTTGAGAGGACACCCGAATAGAACGAAGTTGCTTTCGATTAAAATATATCTTAAAAAAAAAGTCGTCGTAGAGCCACGAGACCCAGACCATTCGACGCAGAAAAAAAACTGATTATGATTATGTGCTTAGTCTAGTTACGACAATTAAAACAACGGAATACGACCTTTCAGTTATCCAGCGTCGATATAAAACCATCAACATTAAAATGAGTTTTTTTATTTGAAGATAAATTATTATAAACACCTGTATGATAGACTCACAGTGTAAATCTCAACATATAAAAATAATAACCACATTTTAGTAACACTTGTAAAAAGCCAAACTTGGTAAATACAGTAACTCTCTAGAGCTCAAAGAACGCCGCAATGACTGTCATTAATTACCACGACACCTTATCACTATCCTCTTTATCATGTTTAATTTTTACTTGTTATGTTTGATAATTAATAAGTAAATTTAGATCCTTTGTCTTATTCTCGCTTACCCTCTGAGTTTTCTTGCTGGTTCTTCTCAGTTGGGTCGCGTTCCGAACCAGTAGTAAATTCAGGATGCGCTAATAAGTTGACTTCGGGTAACTGTTAGTATTCCCATCCTATCCTATACTCAGCCCAGCCCCTCCTGAGCTCGCACCCCATCATGGTGAAGCTGTAAAGGCCTAAGGGCCAACAGCGATTCCTCAAATCAAAAAAAAAAAACCTTATCACTAAGAAATCATTAGAGTCAAAAATAAAAACAGTATAGCATCGTCAAAAATGTATAAAATTTCGTTATATATCAACAGTTGTTTGGCGACAACCATGAATAAATTAACATAAAATACGTTCAAATCATTTTAATATGAAAACGGCTCAAAACATGTGCGATAAAATGCTAATTTGACATTTAATTTATATTAATTACAATAATAATATTAAAATAGATACAGAATTACGCGTTGAAGTCTTTTATAGGAGTTCGTAATCCGACCCGGACAAGTTCGAGAGGATTATAAGGATTTATTAATTTTAGCGTAAAAAATACCGTTTTTACTATTAAAAGTGTGGCGGTAATACGTACTTTAGCAACAGAGGAGATACTTTAGGGAAATCCCTGAACATTGACCTGTGAGACTCAGTAAAATCTCACATTATAATTTTATAGGTGCCAATGTTAATGTATTGTCAGACATATAGCATCACGCGAGTTTAATAACTTATACTAATTCTAGTACTGAGCTTGAAATTGTACTTTTACGATTTACAAAGCCTTTTGCTACTTATAATATTGACACATTTTAAACTTAATAACTATCTTATCCTTATTAGTCCTTACTAATATTATAAATGCGTAAGTAACTCTGTCTGTCTGTCTGTTACGCTTTCCCGTTTAAACCACTGAACTGATTTTGATGAAATTTGGCACAAACAATCTTTAGACTCTGAGAAAGAACTTAGGCTAAGGCCTTTTAATCGAAAGTGAAATTGCGCGGGCCCACTAGTTTCATATAAGTAGCTTATCTCGTGACACATAAGCCTCTTCCAATTCATTCCAGTGTTTTCGAATGCATGCTATTCTTCCCTTGACATTGTATTAAGTCCTTGTATTATAACAAAAATGAAAAGACAAACTTTCTTTTTTCTAGATTACCACAACTTACATAATTTGTAGAGTAAAACAAAACAAAATTCAGTACATTCAGAAGAGCTGTGTAGATACTACTACATTAATACTGCAGTAACAACAAAACTACTAAAAGATATCTAAAAAATGTTAAAATCACGAAATAAAAATGTCCAATTGTCTATTAAAAATCAAAATCTATTTAATTATTAGACAAATCTTAATCTAAAATCGACAAACAACAAACGTACGAACATTGATTATAATAACATTACTCAAGATAACATCTATAACATCGTCCGCGTCACAGAGTGCGTGTAATTCTCGTGATTGTTCAGTTGTCTACACAATGTGTTTGTAAATCGTATTGTTTAACGATATTGTTGATCTCTTTGTATGATAACAGCCGTTTATCAATAGGAAAATAGTTTTTGAAACTATAAATAATTGAAAAAATCTATTTTTATATAAATTCGATTAAAATAAGAAATCGAGTAAAACAAGAAAATTAGATTTGGATTTTTTATGTTATTAGGATTAAACTGAATTGGAGACTATTATAGCAAAATCAATTTTATATAAACGTAAATTATTTCTTATTTAAAATAAAATGTCATACAAAACTAAAACGCAAAGATGCAAAATATAATTTAAGTTAGGCACTCTAACTGCTCAGATAAACTGTACGAGTATACCTGAACGGGTATATTGCATTTATGTATGCTGAGTTTCTTTCACCAGTTCTTCTCAAGACGAAAGTGTAACTTTAGAATAGTATATGAATGTGTCCACATCAAATTTGAATTAGATGATTTGATTTTGAATGTCATTCATAACATGAAATGAAGACTTCAGTAGTATAAGCCCGAGAGCCCATTATTCCCCGTAAAACTACCATAATGAATTGCCAAGTCTCCACAAATCTCAAGTATCATATTTATTTCCGTTGTGTCGTCGCCTTGGGTTCAGTTAGAAACAGTATAATGATGTTGCGAATCAAGCCGCCGCCGCCGTCGCCGTCTCGAATGGGAACATGATCGTTTCGCTAACTATTCGATGCGGTGCGTCTCCATTCTCACTACGATACGATTTATTAGCTAACCTACGCAACTTACTTTTGCGTTTCTAAGAAAGGATTTCAGACATAAGCGCTAATAATTATGAGCATACATCGCTAATAAGTCTGTATTTATGATACCAGATTAAAGACCTCTAAAAGTATTCCTCTACTATAGGGTGGGCGGTATAACGTTTGCATTTTGAACTACTGTTTATTTAGAGAATGACAGCTCGAATGTCATTCAATTTGTGTTCATAATTTAGTTAAAGGTTTGACATTTACGAAATGGGACGCTATACGCTTGAACGAAATTGGGAAATATTGAAAAATTACTTCCAAAGTGGTGAGTCTTCAGTCCAAACTGTAAGAAATGTTGGTTTTGGTCCGGCGGCATCATTGGGCCAGCCGCCGTTACGGTCAATGGCGAGCGTTACCGTGCTATGTTCAACGAATTTTTGTTTCCAAAAGTTGAAGAGTATGACATGGACGACATTTGGTTTCAACAGCGCAACATGCCACACAGCCAACATGACAGTCGATAAATGAAAAAATGCAAACTTTATATGGGCCACCTCTTACATGCATGTATTATACACATAAACCTTTCTCTACAATCACTGTATCTATTAAAAAAGACATACATTAGAAAGTGACAATTTTTTTAATTTATTTAGCACACTTAACATAGAAAATTATAATTTTATACAAATATGTTTAGTATAATATAGGTACACTTATTTTTTGACTTCGCTCTGTTATTCATAATGTTTTTGTGTGTCGTAGTTCATTGATTCTCTTTATTCTAGTTCCTTCTTTAATCTTGTTTTAATAAAGATAACTCATTTATCTCAGCTTATCTTGTTTCTTACAGATCGAAAACCCAGTCTATATGAATTATTGTGAATTCCCCAAGAATATTATCATAGTGTCATTTATCAAACTCAGTAAATTTGTCTATGATAATATGATGTGATAGGCGTCATGATGAAATACTGAGAAAACCTGCATATGAGATGGCTCCAAAACGCTTCGCAATAATAAAATTTAATTTAATTAAAATAAAATATAAAATGTAAGATTGGAGATTTGGACCAGCACTAAGCAACCGAGGTAGATTATACTTGTTACCTCTACTGAGTCAGTATTTTGTTTTATAGTACATCGTCATCATCAACATCATCATCATCAGCCTATAGACGTCTTCTGTTGGACATAGACCTACAAACCTCGCACAACGACCGATCCTGTGCTGTCTGCATTCATTGACTTCCCGCGATCCTGACAAGATCTGACATTGTTAGGATCGTAGATCTTATAGTACAATGATTACTATTATAAAACTCAACTGAATGTCCAGTTGATGAAATGCTTAGACTAAATAAAAATATACAAATAAATAGTTATTTCTATGTTATAAATATGGCCCAAAATATCGCTTATAGTCTGAAAACCTTCGATTGAAGATTGAAGTTCCAAGTATACTACAGCATACATGTTACTACATGTCCTATCACAATATGAACACGTCGTTTCAGAAAACAAAGATTACGTTCGGCAAACATATTGTTGTTTATCTAAAATAATCTTAAGATTTATCTCGTTTTGTGACGAGCACCTTATCATCTCATGTAGAAATGATAAAGGTTTTTCAAATTGAAGTCGTAATACACTATAAATAGTCTTTGATTTATAAAATTTATAGAACTTTATTCATCAACAGCCTATAGACGTCTTCTGCTGGACATAGGCCTCCCCTAAACTTCGCCACAACGATCGGTGTCACCATCAGCATCCAGTTACTTTTCTAGTTTCCATCTTGTGTTGGCTAATAATTACTTATTTATTTTTGTACTATGACAAATAGTAGAAATGTTGATTTTTTGTTATTTTAAATCAGGTAGATACGTCATTACTCTACATATTTATGTTAGCTTATTTCCAAAACTATCTTCGTAATAATATATAATAATTTTATAAATATAAATAATTTTCATAATATGAATTAGTTATATTGCGTTATTTCTAATATGATTCATTTTGTGTATTCTAATTTTAAAGTAAAGTCTGAAATTTAGGCGCCATGACGATCTTCGTGAAATATACTGATAAAGTTGTCATGATGTCTCATTTCTAATCTTCATTGGTCATTTGGAAATCCCAGATCTATCGCTTATGGTCTTTCCTAGTATTAGGTTTGATCACGAGACTTACAAAATGACACTTGACCAACTTTCCGAAACGAAGGTATGAAAGGTGATGAAGATGATGATATTTTGCGGAGGGATTTTAACTAAGCCTTATTACATGTAGTTTTTGTGTAGTTGTTATCCAAATACTCGTATATTTATTTTATGGATGAATCGATTTTGGTGCTTTTGGACATAGCCAAAAGAATTGCGTATTTGAAGTGGCAATGGGCAGGACACATTGTGCGCAGAACTGATGGCCGATGGGGCCGAAAAGTTCTAGAGTGGCGACCACGAACTGGTAGGCGCAGCGTAGGCAGACCTCCCACAAGGTGGACCGATGACCTTGTCAGGATCGCGGGAGGTGGCTGGATGCGGACAGCGCAGGACCGGTCGATGTGTCGAGGTTTGGGGGAATCCTATGTCCAGCAGTGGACGTCTATAGGCTGATGACGATGGTTAGAAAGCAGATACTTTGAACGTAATTTCATTTTTCATAATAAATGAATATCGGTCATTTACATTTAATATTATTTTTCAAATGGAAAATAGATTAGTTGAGTTTGGTTTAAAAATTTGAATGATACAAAACATCTTTGGCACTAATAATATAATTTATTAGTTTGTCACAAAAAACAGTTTAAGACATAAGGAAAACATTAGCCATATAATTGCAACATAAATAAAAACAAGTTGTTATATAAAACGCTAATTATGTTAACTTGAAGGTGAGTCCTTGAGACATTGGGTCAAAGTCTCCAATGCATCATAACTCATATGTCCGTATGTGATTTCCTGTGACCAACATGTAAACGGGGGTTTTGTATGCATTTGCCTTTGAAACTAATGGTCCAAGAGCTGGCGACAATTTTTGGGTAGGTATTTGAGTAAAAAGACAGGTAATTTTGTTGGGGCTTTCTATCTTTCATTTTTGGAACGAAGTTCCTTATGGTGCGTTATCGAACGGAAATTCTTATGAAAAAGTTGTCACGACACTTTTTTGTTTTAGATGATTATCGCTCGATGGCGCTGTGATTAAAATCTTTTAAAACAATTCCTTATTTTGTTTTATATGATTAATGCTAGATGGCGCAGTGATCAAAATATTTTTAAAACAATTCCTTATTTTGTTTTATATGATTAATGCTAAATGGCGCTGTGATCAAAATTTTGACGTAATAACTAATTATTATAATTAAAAAAAATAAAATTTTATTACAATTCCCTCACTAATTAATCGAAAGAAACTTCGTTCCATTCGGGTGTCCCTTGACACCTCTCAAGTTTTTTTTCGACAATGCAGAGTTCCGTTCAGCCCCACTACGCAGCAGCTAGGTCTGCAGTTCCAAGATTGCCACGTAGGCAGACGAGCTAACGGCCCACCTGATCGTAAGCGGTTACCGTCGCTCATGGACCTCTGCATTGCCAGAAGACATTGCGGGGCCGCTACCTACGGCCTACCCTTAAGGACTCTCTTCAAGCCTCGTTTATCGTTGGGGTATATCAGGAGAACTATGGACCAAGTTTTGTAGCTTCCTTTAAATACCTACACAAAAATAGGCGCCAGCTCTCATACTATATGTGAAACACAGTTTGACAGTTGGCGTACCAGTTGTTATTTGCGTGCATTGGCAGTTGGCGAAACAACATGTAAACGCAACATATGATTATATGACAGTTGTCATACGAGTGTACTCAGACAAGGTCAAAATCGCAACTGCAGCATCAGATAATATGTTTTACAATGTTTGTAATGTTAAATCTATCTACAAATGCTCGTTAAATTTATACGTATAGATTTTTTTAAGTTTACATTTGTTTTGGTTTCCTTGATTATTTTTTGTTGAATATTTTTAATTCACTATTCATCGTTATCTCTTATCTAATTATGTATTTAAATGAAGATCTTTAAACTAATACGAATTAAAAAAAACAGATTGAATATAAACTGACTTTTGACTTATCGCTGAAATCTACGTACACAACCTTTAAAGGACGAATTGAATCGGATAATTAAAATTTTATTCTAATTATCATCAATAAATAATATTTAATACTATTTTTTGCCAATAATTTTTAGACCGCTACATTTAACCAACCACCGACTACAATCTCAACAATTCACGTGTCGTACCGTACAACGGAGACAAACCTGTCGAGTGGCGTACGTGCTTCGTCGCACGTTCGTTCTGTGAACAGCAGCCGGGACGCGACCCGACACTACTACATTAAAACCGCTAATTTATTCTTAACGGGGTAGAGATCACTGTATTAATAACTATCATTAAGTTAAGACTAGAAAAGAATAGGAATAAATAAGGTTTTTTTATTGACTTCGGTGTTTCCCGAGCGCTATGACTTATGCTTCTTAAAACGAGGCTTGTGAAAGAAGTCCTTAAGGAAGGTCCATGACGGTAACTGCTTACGATCAGGTGGCCCATTAGCTTGTCTACCCACAAAGCAATAAAAAAAAACAACTTGTAGGCAGGCAACGTCGTTCATTAGTTTTTGCAATGTCAGAAAATGCTCGGGTCAGCTAGTTAAAGCAGCAATAATTGAATTTTATCAATTAAGAATTATAAATTTATTCAAATACTGATTTTTACATTCCTTTCAAAATTCTGAACTTACATAGTTACATCCAGTGCAAGTTAATATAAAGCTTGTAAAATACGCTAAAGTGCATACCCTGAAAATTTGTACGCAATGTGTCGGCCTAACTCTCTCGAGTCTCGACTCATGTCATGTTATAATATGATGGAGGGTCGATACTATTTGATAGTATCCATTTATCAACGGCATATGAGTCTTTGCAGATTTAACTGTGGATTCAAATATACCGCCGAAATTTGGACTCGCGGGAGCATTAAATAACCATGTTATATTATCTTTAGTATTTTTTTGTTCTATTTCCGAATGATTGTCACGAAGGAATATGTACAACTCTTTTAAGTACTTGTCGGTGCCTGTAAAATTGGTGCCACAATCTGACCTAATCAGAGACGGAAGTCCTCTGCGGGACACAAACCGAGTAAAAGCTGCTACAAAAGCATCCACCGAAAGATCGGCCACAACCTCTAAATAAATAAATAAATATGAGATCTATTTGCAGTTAAAGTTATTTTGAAAACAAATCATGATATCGAGTATTAGCATATACCTATTTATTTATTACACAATTTTAATTAATATTACTAGGTTACAAATCTGCACTAGATAACATATTTTAACCTTATTTTTGCAAAACTTTCCACCGATATCGACTGGCACTGTCAATATTGCAGATAACACACATTTCCTATAATATATGATTTGTAACTGATTCAGAATGCAGTTTTTCATATTTATTTTGATAAAGGGACACTCCCACGTATTATGAGTCATATTAGTATGATACTTTCATGCATTTTCAACGGGTTCTTACCACGATATTTAATTAATTGAGTTGTCTCGATATTTCAACGTTGTTGCAAACGTCATGATCACGAGGAGACTGGATACTGCGGGTCGATTTAAGAGCAAACAAATCTGTCTACCCTCTTTCTCGTTCGCTTTTGGGTAGTACCACTGGAACTCGAACTCACTTCTCATGAAAGTATTATAGAAAACCGCGAGTGTCTGAATAAGTTCATATTAGTTTGGTTCTATTGCTCAAGTTTCGTCTGCGTCACAAAGTAAGGTTTTCGATACGGATTTGATCGCAGATGAATGTGAATCTACACTAATATAAAGAGGAAAACTTTGTTTGGTAGTAATGAATGGGCTCAAAGACTACTGAACTGGTTTTCGAAATTGTTTTACAAATCGAAAGCTACACTATTCATGAGTAACATAGGCTAGACATTATTACTAAAACTTTAATAACGTACCTAAGCCAAAGTGGAAAAAAAAAAACAAAAAACTTTCTTACATCGCGTGCGCTGCAAAAACTATTGATTGTAGAACAAAATGATGAAGTACAACTCCAGGAAAAAATAAGTTAAGTATTCTTATCATTCTTCATCTAGTATCTACCTAATACCTACCTCCTACACCTCGACTAGTAATTATAATAGTTGTAACCTAACGGTGTTTTCCTAATGATTTATATTCTCTCCATTAGCACGTCAGTAATTACAGATTTATTGATCCAAATCACACGGCTAACTCATGATTAATAGGTTCGGTTTCTGATTGGTTTTATTTAACTGTTTAAAAGGCGCTAAATATATAGATTTATCTAATTATTTACAGCGTTTTTCCTGAATAAATGAAGTCAATCGTCAATTTTCTTTTTAAAAGTTATATATTAATTTGCTCTGGATGTAAATATGTAAGTTCGCGTGGAACAAACTTCCTGGTTTCCGATTGAGCTGACATTTTGCACGCAGATGTATATCGCGTGACAATGCAACAATATGATACAAGGGAGGTGATCTGGTAATGGATTCGGAAGGTTGTCTCAGTAACTCTTATGTTAAACAAGATAGACCCGTCGTGTTTGTGTTCAACCCGCTCGTTTTACTTGTATTGGCTACTACTTTGAAAATACCAGGTAAAGACATAGACATAGACATTTCTTTATTTGTGATGGAAACAGTGGCACAAACAATACAAAAAAAAACTTGAGAGGTGTCAAGGGACACCCGGATGGAACGAAGTTCCTTTCGATTAATTAGTGAGGGAATTGTAATAAAATTGTATTATTTTAGGTTATAATAATTAGTTAGTTTAAAACGTCTGTCTCTCTCTCTTTCTAGAAAGATCTAATTATTATAACCTAATAAAATATTTTGATCACAGCGCCATCGCAAAAAAAGTACCTACTTTCTCTGGTATTTTCATCCGTTATGCCATTTAGGTAGTAAAATAGATTATCAACTGTATTTAACATTGCTATAGACAGATGATCAAAATGTCACGCACGAGAGTAACCTACGTAATAAAAGGAAGCATCAGTATTACACATATTGTCCTCGACATTGGTCATAAATCGTGATCTGCATCAATATTCAAACTGATTCCATCTGATGAGCAACTAATTACGAAATATGTTAATTTCAAAGACATGTGTCCACCTTCGCTTCCTAGAATAGTGACGGATAATAATTGAGTTTAATTACAATGAGTTTCGAACCGCACTAAAATCTCCTACCGTTTCTTATATTTTATTTATGTTTTTTGTTTTTACTAATTTTTTCGTTTTCATTACTAACTTTTTAATAAAAGTATTTTCTTTCTTACCGCTCAGCGTCCGAATACCGGCTGAAGACAGAACCCAGCACGAGATTGGACGGGGTGACATTTGAACAGAGAGAGCTAAGGAATAGGTCGTAGATAACGACTTCGCAGTGTCCCTTGACATTGCAGAGATCTATGAGCGACGATAACCACTTATGATCAGATGGCACGTATGCTTGTCTGTGTCGCAGCAGTAAATAATTAATATTAATAATTAATAATTTCCGACAAACAGTTCTAAAAGTCAAATATCAATCAATAACAAACCATTGGAAAAATAACAAACAGTGCTGAAATATCGGGACCTCTCAAATAAAAATAATCGTGGTAAGAACCCGTTTAGTAATAGTTTAAGTGATGTAGATAACCGCGAGTGTTTAAAGAAATTTAAACCATTGGAATACGTTGAAGATTATGTTTATCTAGGAAAAACCATAAGTTTTGACAGGAAAAATAAAAACACGGAAATAGAGAAGAGGATAAAACTAACATGGAACAAATATTGGGGTCTCAAGGAAATTTTCAAAGGGGATCTACCACAAGTCATAAAAACCAAAGTTATGAATTCAAGCCTCTTGCCATGTTTGACATATGGTTGTCAAACGTGGAAATTCACTGCTGAAACAAGGAAAAAGATAATCGTCTGCCAGAGAGGACTCGAAAGAAGTATGCTAAACATAAGAAAATCAGACAAAATACGTCATACTGAAATAAGAAAAGTAACCAAAGCAACTAACGTTTTAAGCTTCGCAAAAAAATTGAAATGGAAGTGGGCAGGACATGTTGCCCGGCTAACTGACCAGAGATGGACTAAGAAAGTAACTTTCTGGAAAGGTCCACTAGGCAAAAGAACAAAAGGTAGACCAATTACACGATGGGAAGACGAGATTACAGCGATAGCCGGACCAAACTGGGGAAAAGTAGCTGAAGATAGAGAAAAATGGACGTCACTGGAGGAGGCCTTCACTCAACTAGGGGTCCAGTAGATACTATTACTAGAGTATGCTATTATTAAAATATAAATATAGAAAGTAAAAATACATATAGAAATTAAGTAAAGTTATATAATTAAAAAAAACAAAATTGTAAACTTTTTTTAAGTACTGGATTAAAAGGCTTTTTATTTTATTTTATTTTAATTAATAATTTACCTAATATCGTAAAAGTATCGTTTAATAAAAGTACCTGAATATTTTCACTAGCAAATATTCTAACAAAGATTGTTCTTTAATAAATGAAAAGGGTCTTAAATAATTTAACTGCTCTGTGGGGCTATTATAGCTTTGTATCGTTATCGTAAATGAACTAAATTTTTTTGACATTTTGTTTACGATTACGAATTTTCTTAGAAAGAAACGTGGTTGTGCGCATGACCACTAATTGTCATAATTTTGAATAGTTTGTGTAAGGCTAAGTACACAATGGAGATTTTTTTTATAAATGCTGATAAAATATGAAAACATCAAGATAATCTTCTTTCGATCTGTGGAGACTGATAACAATACGTTCGTCACTAATTTGAAAATAAGTTGGAGACAATTTGGAAGAGTTCTGGAGTTTTGGCATGAAGACCACTTGCTATACATAATATCGCTACACATAATGTGTTTAATGCATTTTTAGTCATTTAACGGTGATTGATTTAAATATTTCACAATGCGAAAAATTTTAGAATGTATTCTAAGCCTTTAAAAAATTCCATGGCAACGAAACCGAAAAAATAACAGGTTATAATTGGTATTACAGACAATTTTAAGATATTAAATATGAATAATTCGTCACTTGTTTATCCGAGTTTATCGTTTATAAACGTCAAATGAAAAAGGTACCTTTCGGAGTATCTTAAATGATTTTTAAGTTTACAAAGTTGAAATAAAGAATGGGTATCGTGCTTAAATATCTAATGTTATGAAAACTATATGAACAAAAATTCACTATTGTAACGAGAAAGTTAAAATTGTTACGTTTTTGTACTATCTTAGATTTTTATCACTTTTAAAATGTAATAGATACAAACAATATAAGAGTTCATTTAATTAGGTATTGGAAAGTTAGGTATTATAATAAGTAAAATTTAAAAAAATAACTACAATTTCGAAAAATATCATGTATTAACATGCCACCAAGTGCAATATTAATTGCACTTGGTGGCTAGTGGCTACCTTTAGCATCCATATACCTCGCATACTAAGATAATTCCTTCTTCAAAGAAAGCTTAAGCTCTTTTATGGTAGGCACCAGGCTGTTGGTGGCAGCAAGTCTCGCAAGTTACAGTAGCTGGTAGGACCGTTAAGAGTGTAGGAGAATACCGAACACAGAAAACGTGATACATGGATGTTATATAAAAATGATTACCTTACCGTTGTTATTTCATAAATTAAAACAAATAAAGAACAAAACGTCATAATTTTTTAAATAACATTTATAACTTAAAGCAACATATGTATATAGTTTTTCATCTTTACACTTAAAACATTCAATTTGTAGTAAATACTATTATACGTTTTACTAGTATTCAGAGACTTTAAATTCGTTCCAACACTCACAGCATCTTGCTTTTAAAAGCTGCTAATTTTAATTTACAAACTACTAGAAAGACCGCTAGGTACTCCAATTTTATTTAAACAAATTTATATTAGCTCCATGTAAATTGAATAAACTTTGATTGACAATACGTCAAATGAGCTAGAAAAACCGTTAAGTTAGTGTCTGGTCACGAGAATAAAGGTTCCGTACCCGTCCCAAAACATCAAGCAACAAATTTTACTTTAATTTGTTCGACAGACCTTTTTTTAAAAAGACCCATCTAGCGATATTCCGTAAGTTCGATTGAAAAATCAATCGATTAATGCCAACATTGTTACAGAGATTAAGGTTTATTATTTTGAATATTTTAACTCTAAAAAATTGTTTTTATGCTTTGTTTTTTCTTGGGATTCACTCAAGGTAATTTTTTCATTTGGTATTATTTGAAACAAAATTTAGTGAAAGCAATCAATTAATTTTTTTCTTCATACCTAGTATGTACTTTTAAGAGTTTATAGTAAATTGGCAAAATGATTCTATTTTTTATTTTTCTTTACATTTTACTGAGTTTGGAATATTTTGTGATATGCAGTAGGCAGTTCAATATTATTCTCAAGTATTACTAATTGCGATTTAGTCCTAAGTTCTTAAAACAATAAATTTTTAAACATTATTATTTTTATATACAAACAAACACTTTGATTTTGTTTAGAATATATAGTGTTTTTTGTGACAAACGTCAATAAATGACATTGTGAAATAGAGATGTAACGAATAGTTATTTGACCGAAAACAAAAAAAATCTGTGTTCCGAATTCCGAAACAGTGGCGTGCAGTTCAAACATGGTTTGCATAGCTTATCTTAAGAAGTTTGAATTTAATCATTGAAGTATTCGTTGTTATTTATTTTTGGTATCTTTCCAACTACATTTAGGTGATAATTCAAATATAAATTAAGGTAAAGCTTTTACAGATCTCTCTTTTATCGCCTTTTGCATGAGGAATGCTCAGAAGATTTTTTAAGATGATCCCTTTATCTTCCTCTTATGACTAGCTTCCCACTAGTACTACGCGAGGTGAAACTCGTCATTTTTATTCGAATCTTCCGCGGTAATCTACATTTCGTTTCGTAAGAACTTTTTTGGAAAACGTTACGTCGCTTTTAAATGGGCTTCCCTGTCTCCGCTTCAGCGTTCCTCGAGCAATATATTTTGTCCATCAATAAGGTTTGAGAAGAGGTCTAAAGTGTAACTAAAATTGGTCAACAATTTCAGTGTCTCTTGAAAGTAAAGTATCCATGAGTACTGGTAACCACTTACTAACAAGTGGGTCTACTGCACGATATTCGGCCGTAACGTTGAAAATTTACCGGAAACTTGGAACATCTCTATTTTGTTTACGATACGGTGTTTTTGTGATGCATAATACCAAATTTTTAACAAAATTGTTACGAAATGTCATCTCTGTGACTTGTCTCAAAACAAATCATTATTGTGAATAAAATATTAGTGTCTGTTTGTAAACTATATATTTTTTTAATCCAAATTTATTTCCATCCATTTGAAAATTACTTTCGTTTCTCTGTTTACTTCATCTCATTCAATTCAAGCAAAAAATTGTTTTCCACTTAAAAAAAAAAAGAGTTATCAAGTAATATTTTTCATAAATTAAATTTGGGAAATAATAATTTAAGATATTTGCAAGATTGATGAAGTAGATCATTTTAGACCAATAAACAAAAACGACTGATCCAATTTTTTATAACTTTTGTACAGGCATACCCATATACTGCAACTTGTTTATCTTTACGTTTGAAGTTGTCAATTAGAAATTTACTAAAGCTGATGATACACTAGCGTACAAAAATATATTTTTAACTAAAACAGACGGACGAGCTGACCGCCCACATGATGGTAAGTGGTCACTGTCGCTCATGAAACTCTAACCAATTAGGAACATAACAAGATACCATCAAATGTTGCTTCCAATGGATTATTCGATTATATTACAAATAGTATATCGACTTTTTTTATTCTATAATGAAAGTTATCAAAATAAGTGTGACATTTTGGGTACATTTTGTGAAACTTATTATTAACTGCTAATAATAATAATAAACAGAATCTTCTTGAACCCGCGTTAATATCTGTTACGTTTTAAATATTTCTACAAATACAGAGATAGACAGCGAGAAGCGACTTTACTTTGTAGTATGTAGTGATAATGATGAGTTGGCTCGCATAACATCGTTTGCATGGGGAGGAAAGTATATATTATCACATGAAAAATAGCATACTTGACCACTGTTCAATAGCCATTGAAAGCTCCGGGATAATCCTTTCGCCGAATACTCATAGCTAACCGTCATAGAACTGACAAAAATGTTGTCAATAGATAGATGCTACATGTACATGTACTTACGTTACATGTATTTTTGACTCTCACCAATGATGATACATGTTAGTATGTTGTGACTGAGCTGCAATTCTCATCAATCTAAATACATGATTATTAAAAATCATTATGTGTCATAAAATATGTGTATTCTGGTTCATGCATGTTCAGGAATTCTAATGTGTACTTCGCTTTACAATAAATGGTAAAATTATTAAAGTTTTTCCGTAATACCAATTTTATGAAAAATGACGTCATACGATGTGAAAATAGACGATTACGATAAACGACGCGTCCTGTAATAGGTCTACTGTTCTCGAATTAAATAATTAATAAATTAAATAGTAATATAATCATCATCATCATCATCATCATCATCATCAGCCTATAGACGTCCACTGCTGGACATAGGCCTCCCCCAAACCTCGCCATAACGTCTGCATCCAGTGACCTCCCGCGATCTTGACCAGATCGTCGGTCCATCTCGTGGGGGGTCTACCAACGTTGCGCTTACCGGTTCGTGGCCGCCACTCTAGAACTTTTCGGCCCCATGTCGGTAAGAAGTGTGAATATTAATATAATCATGAAAAACATTAATATTCACACTTCTTACCTACAACACAACACTTCTTAATTAAAACCAATAAAATGACCCTAAATCACACGATTAACGTAAATACAGCGCACACATAGGTATAAGAAAAAACAAGTTTCCGATTTCCATAATGAGGTACTTATTTAGTTTTTCTCAAGAATTTTCCAAGATATTATTTTGTATATATTTGTATAATCGTGTAAATCATAACAGGCCCAAAAGCCTGCAAAGTCACAAATGAGAAATTTGCTAAACCAAGTTTATCTTTTGAGATTTATGTAAACCTTTTTGTTAACTTTTTTCTAGTTTTTCAAATTAAATGACGTATCGTGTTTGTCTATGACGTAGTAATCTGTCATTAGTGTCAGTTAAATACTGTTTGTATTGTTTACATAATATTTTAGATCGTTTTATTTTTATTTTAATTCTAAATACACAAATGGTACAGAAACTCGACGCATCTAACAAGGAGAGTATAAAAGCTGATGTTATTATCTTAGGATGTAGTTTACCGGGAATCGTGACTGCTCACAAATTAAAGAGAAAGTTCGGGAAATCTATGGATATCGTAGTTTTAGATTTAGCAGGACAGCCTCACAGCTACTCAAAGTATAATGTCGCCTTCCAAAATACAGATCAAGATAGTTACAGCGTCACTCCTGAACCTGAGTTTGAAGGAACGGCAAAACAGATAATTGATAACGTAGCTCGATTTTATATAGCTAAGTACGCTAAGGAATTTCAAATACCTATATCGGATGCCATACTCGCTCCAGAAAGAGTCAGATCCACTTTAGCTAAACTGTTTCAGCATCGAAATGGCAGCGCCGTGAAGTGTACCAATAACTTTAATGATTTCGACTATTTAGGAGCAGTAGAGAGATTCGAGCTAAACCAGTATCAGAACCTACTCGATCAGAGTATGAGAGAGTTGTTTCAAAGGAATAATGTCAATGAAGAAACAGAGAGAAAGAGGTTGAGGTACTATGACCAGACTTGTATGGAAGCACATATCCGAGGCGCTTTACTGTTTCCAACTTCGAAAGAAATCATGAGAACAACGGTGAGACTTGTCTGCGGCGCACCAGCCTCCTCCGTCTCTGTATTATTTTACCTTCATCAATGTTACAGAACCAGCAGTACTAGGAACCACTTGGATGGAAGTAACACCAGGTTTAGAGAGAAGATCTTAGGTCATTGTCGAAAACGACTTGAAACGAAACTGCAACAAAGCGTCGCTGATATTACTTTATCAGCGAAATCTATCAAAGAAATAAGAACTTATGACGATGAACAAGTTATATTGGAAACGATGAAAGGCGAATCGAATTATGTCTGTAATCTACTGGCGATGGCGCTGAAACCAGATCAACTGGATACTATCCAGGTAGACGATCAATTACTGGCAGAAAACCTGGCGAAGAACATGCGATCTATGATCCCTGGTTGCGCCAAGAAATTTGTAATACATTATCAAAATGATTTCTGGAGGAAATTAGGTTACAGTGGCGATATCTTAAGCGTTCGTGGTCCTATTATTTGGGCGATGGAAAAGCCAGAAATGTCCACAACTGGTAGTTTGGAGAAGTATCCATCATTGACTGGCTACCTTATGGTTCGGGATAATAACAGTGAAGATAGCAAAGGAGCTGTTATCGAACAGCTTGTCAAACTATTTGGTAAGGAAGCCAGTTCACCAGTCAGCTACAGTGAAACAAACATCGCCGATTTATTTGTGCCAAAATGTGGAGACTTTGTCGCTCTCAAAGAGTTGACTGGTGAAAGGATGCCTAAGAATTTGGAATGGGGAGCTCTGGATGTGTTTGCTGAAGGGGATGTAGCTGCTGCTTTGGAAGCTGGTCACACAGCCTACCTGAATGTGCTGACCTATCTCCGCCCTCAAGCTCAGACCTTCGAAGACAGGAGTGCAGCAGATTTGCCAAAGTTTCTGGACGACCTTAGCCCGGTTCAGAGGTGGTACTCTTGTGTCAATTATATAAACGCTGCTCACTTGATGGTGTACTCTGCTGCCACTTATTATGCTATGCGTTTTGTAAGGTCTTATTTCCGAAAATGAGGTAGTAAAGTGTATTTTTTTATATGTTTACATTTATTGAAATAACATCTTAATAGAAGCATAGTTCGAATTTCTCTAGTGTCATTATTTTTCTTTATTTATTAGGATTGCAAATGGCCCCAGGACTAATTAAAACGTTATATGCCACGCGTCATATAGGGTTCCGAAGTAATCCATCATTATGCTATTTCTACTCGTTTATATTAATATCTTTGAGTACTTCATACAACTATAACTAATTACCGTCACTCATGAAACTCAATAATATCAGGACATCACAGGGTCGCTAGTGCCGATACAAACCTTTTAGAACGAAAGAAAATGTAATATTTCAAACACGGATATCTAAATAGATATAGTTTTAGAAAAGTCCAAGTCTTCAAAGGATCTAACAATACACGATGGAGTACATCCCATTCTTGTTTTTTATTGCTTGACAAGCGAGTTTACAGTCCATCTGGTAAGTGATTTGTTTACGCAACTCTGTTAACGAGACTGCCAATGAACTTTATACTTTATATACTGTACCCATTACTGGCCACTGCTGGGCTCACGTCTCAAAACAGGGATCAGGCATAATCCACCACGCTTGCAGATTGGGCACTTCACATATCTTCGAACTTCTAGAATCCTTTTCCAATACGCAGATTTCCTAACGATGTTTTCCTAATAATAAACTATGAATATACGTATATTTATCCTCAATCCTTCAACTATATGTGCACTGGTTTTATTCCAGTCACATCGTATAGGATGCCCTATTTTAGGGACTCTGTATGCAGCTGACAAGTCGACCTTACATCGATCATCGGTCAGTAGTTGGATCTCATGGTCGACCAAATAGGTCAAGTTTGGTTTTACCATGAGCGGTGGAAAAACTATGGATAAAAACTTATTTGAACACTAATTGTTGGTAAGTTTTAAAGG
Source organism: Trilocha varians (assembly GCA_030269945.2). Classification (NCBI taxonomy): domain Eukaryota; kingdom Metazoa; phylum Arthropoda; class Insecta; order Lepidoptera; family Bombycidae; genus Trilocha; species Trilocha varians. The sequence goes on from AP028258.1 coordinate 14,575,791, forward strand.
TTAAAATAAATAATGGTTGTATGATTTTGTGTGGTGTATGTCTTTTCAATATTTTAATAGGTGCCATAGTGTTGATGTTCCTAAGAAGTGTTTTTTTTTTATTTTGTATATTTTAGTGAATAATTTATTTATTTATTTGCCTTTTATTACTGGAAAAACTATTTTATATACAATATGTTAAAAGTTGCACATTAGGTTCCAGCACATCCTTGTGATGTAAAGGCCTCCTCCAGATTTCCCCACGTTTCTCTGTCCAAAGCAACCCTAGTCCAACAATTCCCAGCTGTTTGCTTTGCTTCATCGGCCCATCTCGTAGTCTGTCTTCCTCTATTCCTCTTATGGTTTTGTCTCGGTATCCATTCTGTAATAGCTTTTGTCCATTTTTCTTGCTTATCTCTGATGACATGTACTGCCCACTTCCATTTGAGGCGTTTAGTTTTGATGACAACATCCGCAGTTTTGGTAGTGTTTCTTATCTCTGATGCTTTGATTTTGTCTATTCGTTTGATGCCAAGCATGCTCCGTTCCATACTGCGTTGGCATGTCCGTAGTTTGTATGCGTGACGTTGTGTTGGAGCCCACGTTTGGCACCCGTATGTCAAACATGGTAGAATTGTAGTGTTCCATAATTTCCGTTTAATGAACATTGGGAATTTAGGACTCTTCATCACTTCTTTGAGGGACCAGTAACATTTCCAAGCATTAGTTATTCTGGTATCTATTTCTTGGTTCATTTGGTCCGGGAATGATATCTGTTGGCCTAGATAATTATAGGTGTCGACATACTCCAAGGACGTATTTCCAACTATTATGGGGACTGGTGGTTTGTTACTCATAATTTTTGTTTTCGTTTCATTCATATGAAGTCCTACTAACTTGCTTTCTTCTAGGAGGTTTTCTAGCATCTTCTGTAGAGTGTTAGCATTGTCCGCTATTAGCACCAGATCATCCGCGAATCGTAAGTGGTTAAGTTGCATCCCATTAATATTAACACCATCGTGGGCCCAGTTTAATTTTCGGAAGACTTCCTCTAAAACTGCCAAAAACAGTTTAGGAGAAAGGGGATCTCCTTGTCGGACCCCTGTTTTAACGGGAAATATCTCTCCTAGGGATTCGAGTTTTATTTGTGCCGTACTTAATCTGTAGATGTTTTGTATCAGTCTGATATATTTGCCGTCAACTCCTTGGGATTTTAGTGCTCCCCATATAGCTTTGTGGTAGATGGAATCGAAGGCTTTCCTGTAGTCAACGAAATATACTTGATTATGTAAAAGTTTACATAAAGATTAAATAGTATTAGCAATAAAAGTAACTCTTATTATTTATTTATTTAAATAAATAAATAAGTAATAATAGTTATTATTACACTATGTTGTATTTCATTTAACAAAGTCGCTTCACGATGTACCTATGTCTGTCCTATGTTTGCTTTAGTCTTTAAAGTACGTAATACATTTTGATACATGCATAATACAGTAAAGACAAAATTTTAGAGGTTTTTATTTTTCAGTCGTAAAATAACACTTTTTTTTTCGTATCCATCACATCGCTGTCTGAACATTTGTGACTGAGATGAAGTTGCGCGGGTTAACCAATAAGTAGTCGCCCTATAAGCATTTACACTAAAAACTTTGACTTTGTACCTCCCAGGAAATAGCATCAGACGATCCATTTATGACAATAAAAAATCTATTAATCTCCTAAACTAGATCCACCGATAAAAACTGTAATCAATAATACCTAACAAAGCGACGAAATCCAATAATAGCGCCCTAAAACCTCACAGCGAAGGCTGAAACAATAGACTAGGAAGTATATCTCGTAGACTTACAATAGTATTAGGAATCGATCAAGCGGAAAGAGCGGTAAACAATATGCTTCCTTTTCCTCTTAAAACTAAACTTTTTGCCATTTCCGGTGTTCAGGTTGAATGATAAAAAGTGACTGATAATGACTGTTTACGATAAGTGTTCACGTGAGACGCACCTGTATATGAGTAGTGCTATTTTTGTTAAGTTATTATAAAAATAGTTTATCAATTTTTCAGCTGGATGGCACCTTTCATAAATCTATGATATGTGCCCATTTAAAAATGCCCGGTTAAAAATGATATTATTTGCGTAAAACGTTAGATCGATATATTGCAGTTTCTATAATAATGCAAAGGTCTATGAGCAAACCCTCCACCAACCCATGGTCCTTCCAGCCTCTAGGGCATAACGGACCGAATCACGGGAGGGTGCGTGCGGTACTTGCCAGTGGCTCTTTTCCTACACGCATCTTCTTGACTCCCTACAAGTTCTTTTTATCCGTCCACTATCGATAACAACTCTTCCCCTTCTGGGACTTATATCTTCACAATAACGGCGACTTCACGTCCGGGTCCGATTCTTCTAGGAGGCGTCATGGGAACTCTGTATAGCATGCAAGGAGTGTGCGAATTTCCTTAGGGCCGCAAAGTTGATCTTGCTGCCCACCAGGTCTATGAGCAGTGGTGACAACTTACCTGATGGCTAAAGAAAGCCGATTTTGATGAGATGAGACAAGCAAGCTAACTAAACTAGGTTATTAGTTTCGCCAATTTAGGGGCACTACTGAGATCGATACAACTTAGGTCGTTACCAAATTTTCAATTAATAGAAGTAGAAAATATCAGTAAGTTCTGAATGTTAGACTAAAAGGTACGGATTATGGATTATGTATTCTTCAAGGAACTGGCGCTTATCTTCTCAATAGATCTTTCTTATATTCGTATGTATTTGTGGGTAAATACTCTGTATTATTGTAGTATTTATGTAATTATGCATAGGTTTATTGTGTAGTATATTTTATGTATGGAAATTTTATTTATTATATTATACATTTTATAGTAACTATAATTGAGCATCTACCATAGTTTTCTCTACACCACATTAGGTTGACTGGTAGAGAATGCCTTAGGCATTAAGTCCGCCATTGTACCATGTATAAAGTTTAATAAATAAATAAATAATAAATTATGATGTTTTATAATGACTTACCAACTCTTTTAGGCTAGTTTATTTACCATGCATGAAAGCTATGTTCTTTGGGATTAATATGAGGAAGTGTCGTGTGTTTCAATATTGTTTTACGAAACTGTATGAAACAAATAATTCACGGTGTATGCCATTTAGTGCGTGACTTTATGGGTTACATTTATTGCTTCAATAGGAAATGTACATGAATTGGTTTTGTTTTGGCTATGGGTCGAAATGTGAGCGTTGATGGTGAACGCGTCCCGTCACCCAATCTCGTAATGGGTTCTGTCCTCAGCCGGGGTTCGGATTTTATAATAAAAAACAGAGAGGTGTCATGGGACACCCGAATAGAACGAAGTTCCTTTCGATTAAAAGATATCTTATATTTTTTTTCCTAACGTAACGCGCGATAAGGAACGTGTTTTAAAAGATTTTGATCACAGCGCCATCTAGCGATAATCATCTAAAACAAAAAAAGTGTCGTGTCAACTTTTCGTAAGATTTTTTTCCATCTAGCCCCTTTCGATAACGCGCGATAAGGAACTTCGTTCCAATATGAAAATCGAAAATTAGCTAAGGAGAATATTATGATGATGAAAATTGATGTTGGTACTTGCACGTCTACTACTCGACATACGTTTCCTCCAAAGTTTAAACATAAATAGATCCTCCAATAAATTCCCGCAGTTCAGATGAGGTCGTCAGTCTACCTTGTGTTCACTTGTGGCCACTTGCTTTGGTACTTGAATCCTAGCAGTTGTCAAAACATTGAGACTTATCATTTATTCATCACTCAAATGTTATAAGTTTTGTGTCATAAGTTAATAGAAAAAATCCCTTCGTTGTTTTTGTTAATTTTCAAAGTTTTTGTCTTTAAGTTTTGACTGGGATACAGATTTGATAATCAATTCACAGGACTCTGAAGCGTATTCTAAATATAATCTATCTAAGTTATTCTGAGCACGTGCGTGTCATTTCGTCACTGGTCTAAACTGTATCGAGCCACTGGGTCACTATCAACACGCGAGCTCTGACATAACAGCTTTCCATTCGCCACGCCATATGTGATTGTTGCATAAATATGATTATTACTGATTTGTAGCCATCGTTGTTTACTGGACATATGTTACATACTTTGAGGAAGAGTCAATTGATAGTAAGTTGTTACGGTTGCTCATTGTCTCCTGCAATGTCAGGGGACACTTTCGAACCAGCATTATATGACATACTTGAGTTTTTACTTATCTAGTAATTTCTTTGGTGTTTTCTGACCAATATGATTTGTTTTGTCTTATAAGATTAAGGATATTTTTATTCATCATCATCATCATCAGCCTATAGACGTCCACTGCTGGACATAGGCCTCCCCCAAACCTCGCCACATCGACCGGTCCTGCGCCACCTGCATCCAGTGACCTCCCGCGATTTTGAACATTGCGCCTACCGGTTCGTAGCCACCACTCCAGAACTTTTCAGTCCATTACATTTTTATTAAGTGTATGTATTTAATTTTATGAGCTTGTAAGATCAATCAGTGTACATTGTTACAGGGAGTAGGTATTGGTCGAACTTAACTGTTTAGGTCGAAACAGTGACTGTTTGCTTTGCAGAAATGTCTTCAATGCAAGAGTATTTGTACATCTGATGTATCGTAATATGATATAAGGAAAACTCAACAACATGAAATTACAATTAACATAAACACATATTGGAATAAATACGACAATCAGCCTAAAAAAATAACATTGAAATCATTTCATAAAATGCCGTTCGATAAGAGTTATTTACTTCGGTTTTGCCGCCAAATGAAAAGGGGAACAGGTACTCGCAGGACAGTTGATAGTAAATAACAGGATAGTACGTCTGTCGTGTTCAAAACTATCTTTATTTACACTGTGGATTAGACGTCGCTTATTGATAACGAATCACTTCAAATTATGTTTTGAATCTTCTGCTCGTCTCATCCAGTTGTTGTCGGTCACCTTTCTTAGGTCATCGTTTCATCTAGCAGGAGTCTAAGACTTATATTGCCTTTATTAGTACCATATAAACCCTATTGCTGTAAAAGCGGTGATGCTGGTACAACTGGAGAAGAGAATAACTGATGACAATGATGGTGGTGTCCTGGTTGCAGTGGTTATACGTCATTGGCTACCAAGGCAAAGATAGGGCGTGTTTTTAGGTATATTATCTGCTTTTTTTTTAGAGTGAATACTTTCTTATTATTATGATAATGTGTGTGTGTCGTGGTTGCCGAGTGGTTGTAGCGCTTGCCTTCCGTACGGGAGGTCGCGGTTTCAAAACCGGCCGGCTTGTACCTCTAAATCTTAATATGAAAAAGATTTATGTGCAATTTTTCACAACACCACTGGCTAAAAACGGTGAAAGAAAACATCGTGAGGAAACCTGCATATCGGAAAAGGGTTCTAAAAATCCTTTGAAGATATGTGAAGTTCCCGAGCTGCATTAGGCAAGCGTGGTGGACCATGCCTAACCCCTCTTCGGAGGAGACCTGAGCTCAGCAGTGGACAGTAATGGGTTGTTACAGTGTGTGTGTTAAAATTTGTAGAACTTATAAAATTCGATTCACTATAGACTGGTGTAATTTTAGAAGTATGACTAATTCTTTTAGATCGACTTTCGAAAAGGTGGAACTTATGATGTTGATTTTGGGTATTTTTTTTATTTCTATTGATATCAATTTTTAGCATCGGATAAGTACTTTTGGAGCTCAAATTTTTACCCTATTGAAAGGACAAGATTTCATAATTTAATGTGCGTGTTTGCGTGCCTATATTTCTTTTTTTAACGAACTGGTTTCGATGATTATTGTTTACAAAGAACTATGTTTTAAACATAATGTTATATAAAATATATAAAGATCTGACAGGTAGTTTTCGTTTTATGTACTCTTGAAAAATTGGATTATTGATTGTTTTAGACTGTATCCTGTATCCTGTACCAACCCATTACTGCCCACTGTTGGGTTCAGGTCTCCTCAGAAGAGGGATTAGGTATAGTCCACCACGCTTGTCCAGTGCGGATTGGGGACTTCACATATCATCAAAGGATTTTTAGAACCGTTTTCCGACATGTGGTTTGCTCACGATGTTTTCCTTCACCGTTTTTAGCCAGTGGTGTTGTGAAAAATTGCACATAAATCTTTTTCACATTTAGATTTAGAGGTACAAGCCGGCCGGATTTGAACCCACGACCTCCCGTTCGGAAGGACGCGCTTAGTCCACTCGGCCACCTGTTTTAGACTGTTTTTGTTTATATTATAATTATAGTATCTCACCACAAACGCATTCTATTGTTTCACAATCGCTGGTACCACCGTTATCTCTAGTTTGTGTATCTATGTATGTGTGTATGTATGTATGGTTGATATGTTTTAGTTCCACACCGCATTTAACTGTTGCAAGGACGAAACGAGTACGCACTACAAATAATGTGAGTAATTGTTTTAGTTCTAAATCATTTAATTTATTAATTAGTAGATAACCTATAGTTGAAATTGAGTACATGGAAGTCATGCAATAATAACCTATGGTAAACAAGTGATGTTATAAATATCTAGTGCTGTTTTGTAGATTTTACTTAATTTAATTTTCTTGTTGGAACGAAGTTCCTTATCGCGCGTAAGGGAGCTAGACGGAAATTCTTACGAAAAGTTGTCACGACACTTTTTTGTTTTAGATGATTATCGCTAGATGGCGCTGTCTTAATCTTTTAAAACACGTTCCTTATCGCGCGTTACGTTAGGAAAAAAAAAGATATCTTTTAATCGAAAGGAACTTCGTTCTATTCGGGTGTCCCATGTTACCTCTCTAGTTTTTTTTTATGCCATGGTAAACGAGCCAACCTGTTCGTAAGTGGTTACCGTCGCATATGGACCTCTGCAATGTCAGAGTACAAAGCAACAAAAAATATCCGTTTAGCCTCGCTAGCGTGTAACGAAGTTGGGGTATATCAGGAGAACTATGGACTAAGTTTTCAGCTTGCCTCAAATACTTACTCAAAAATTGGCAGCTAGCAGTTTGGCTAGCACTCGGGCTATAAGTGATAAAGGTCTTATAGGACTGTACTGTACTGTAACAATCCATTACTGCCCACTGCTGAGCTCAGGTCTCTTCCGAAGAGGGGTTAGGCATAGTCCACCACGCTTGTCTAATCCGGGTTGGGGACTTCACATATCTTCAAAGGATTTTTTTTAGAACCCTTTTCCGATATGCAGGTTTCCTCACGATGTTTTCCTTCACCGTTTTTAGCCAGAGGTGTTGTGAAAAATAGCTTTTTTTTTTTAATTATAGGACATTTGACAGTTATAGGTGAGTGGGTATGTTAAGACAGCAATGTATCGATTTTCGTTCGGAAAATTATCGAATTCTTTTGCGCGATTATGAATAGGCTTAATAACAATTCTGGATAAATTCAAAATAAGTACCTACTTAGTATTTGAATTGTTATTTTATTGTGTGCTTATTATTATAAATGGTATTTCAAGGAAATTACGGCATAGCGTAAGTGGCTATACAGAAATAAAACTCGTTTTATTACCATCATTTTCACTATTACCGTTGATACTATCATAATACTATTATAAAGGCGAAAGTTTGTAAGTAATGGATGTATGTATGTTTGTTACTCTTTCACGTAATAACTACTGAATGGATTTGAATGAAACTTTACCTACTACCTTTACAATATAGCTTATACATCAAAATAACACATAGGCTACAATTTTTGATAATAATTTAAGCAATAAATGAACTTCAACTACACGGGACGAACCTGAAGTCCACGCTAACGAAGTCGCGGGCAAAAGCTAGTTTCCCATATTTTCCATTTCCACCTACTCCACGTGGGATATGTGGCAGTTGAACCGCACTTTAACATCGAACCCCTCACACTCAGCGTCCAAACCCCCACTGACACCAGAACCCAGCGTGAGGTTATGCGGGGCGGCACGACGCGTTAACTGTCGCTCCCTTCATTTTACACATATAAACGACGTGAGAGATATATACCTTGTAGAAGAAAGAAAGAAAAAGAAAGAAAATATTTTTATTCAGCACACACTCAAACACTAGATAAAAGATAAAAACATAAATAAAATAAAAGAAACTGTGCTTAGGATAAGCGATTTGTATAAAGATTATCTTCTGTACAGTTTCTGTTTCTACACTACGTGATGCGTTTTAGGTATTTACATTTACAATTAAGATTACATTTAACTAATATCATAAAATAACATGTTGATAGGAATTTAACTAAGAAAATAACATAGCGAATATTATTGTTATGTTTATCTGTTGTATTTGATAAAGGATTTAATTTGCATTTAGATAGGTATTTGAATTGGAAAACGAAGAATTAGTGTATATACCTACTAGCTGACCGACACATAAGAGGTCAAGTTAACAGACTTTGTTATATAATACGCCTTACGATTATATTATTATGATATAACTAGCTGACCCGCGCAATTTCGTCTGCGTTATAAAGGTTCAAACAGTACCCCAATTCCGTCGCGTTATTATTTGCGCGGTCCGAAGTGCATCCACATATTCATTGTCTTTTATACTCGTGATAACTTCTAAACGAAAAGTCCGATTGGAATAAAACAAAAAGTAATTTACTTCTACATTAATACTCTTGATAACATAATACTTACTATAAGGGTTAATATAACGATACTCATTTAACGTTAATTCAATCTCGGGACGAAATATATTTTTTATATACATAAAAGCGGTTATATCCAAGTAATGTTATGGTGCGTGGGGAGGCATTGGAGCTTGTTGAGTCTACAGTTTTTCTTGGTATAACAGTAGATTCCAAATTACAGTGGGGCCCTCACATATGTAAGTTGGCAAGTAGGCTTAGCTCAGCAGCATACGCGGTTAAAAAAATAAGATTATATACAAATGAAAATACAGCTCGTTTAGTTTATTTTAGTTATTTTCATAGTGTAATGTCCTATGGTATTTTATTATGGGGTAATGCTGCCGACGTTCAAATGATTTTTGTTCTACAGAAAAGAGCCATTCGAGCAATCTATAATATGCACCCAAGAGAATCCTTGAGGGACAAGTTTAAAGAAATAAATATTCTAACGTTTGCATCCCAATACATTTTAGAGAACGTAATGTTTGTAAGGAAAAATATTGATGATTTCCCCAAAGTTTCAGACTTGCACAACTTTAATACCCGGAACAAACACAAGCTTGCTTTACCAGCAACTCGGTTACGCAAAATCAATAAATCATTTGTGAGTTTGTCGATATGCCTTTACAACAAGATTCCACTTAACGTTCAAAGCCTAAATACGCATACATTTAAAAAAGTTGTGAAAAATCGTTTGTGCAGTAAAGCTTATTATACAATTAGTGATTTTCTAGATGACTGCACTAAGTGGGAATGAAGCTTTCGTTTTAGGTCAACATTGTAATAAAAAATTTGTAATATTGAGTTGAAAAGATAAAAAAAAAACAGAACAATAATACAAAAAAAAGACATGCCCGCTGAGTTTCTTGCCAGTTCTTCTCAGGACAGTGGCTATTTCTTTTTCCGAACTGGTGGTAGCCTTTTGACATCAACAAGCATGAAAATTTCATTAACGTTGAGAATAAATAATTTCATTTCATTTCATTTCATATTGTGACTAAACTATGATAGTTAGATATATGCTCTCGCGGACTTTTTTGTTTGTCTTCAAAAGACCTAAAAACCCGTAGTACATCATTTCGTTCTATTTTCAATAGTTTTCGCAGCGCACTCGACGTAAGGAATTTATCAGATCATTTTTTACACCTTATGTTACATTATTGGAGTTTTAGTAAGGATCCCTATTTTTTTTAAAATATAATATAGCCTATGTTACTCAGGGATAATGTAGCTTTCCAAAAGTGAAAGTATTTTTGAAATCGGTCCAGTAGTTTCGGAGCCTATTTATTACAAACAAACAAATCTTTCTTCTTTATAATATTAGAATAGATGATTATACGATTTTTAAATAATTTATTTTTCTCAATGCCCTAGCATTACACAGGTTCTGGAACGACGGTAACCGCTTACCATCGGGTGGGCTGTAAACTTATTCTATCTCTATCTGTCTCTTCATAAATATATCTTGCCATATAAAATAATCTATGGTGATGTTCTTCGGCTCCGCATCGATAAATAAATTCCTGTTAGGGTAACCTTCGTGGGTTTAACCTGCCTAGGCTGTACTTTGCAGATCATATGTGTGATCTAGTTCTCAAAGGGTTTCTAACCTAACCTTCCATTACTGAGTAAACGGTGAAGAAATCATTGGAGTAGGTCGGGAGCTCGAAATTAGAGATCAAGGGACGTCTTTTAAGTTAAAAATATGAAGAATAGGATTTTATTTATTGGAATGAAGTTCCTTATCGCGCGTTATCGAAAGGGGGCGAATCTTACGAAAATGTTGTCACGACACTTTTTTAGTTGTCACGACATTTTTTTTGTTTTAGATGATTATCACTAGGTGGCGCTGTGATCAAAATCTTTTAAAACACGTTACTTATCGCGCGTTACGTTAGGAAAAAAATTATAAGATATCTTTTAATCGAAAGGAACTTCGTTCTATTCGGGTGTCCCATGACACCTCTCAAGTTCTTATTATTTTTATAGATTAGACTGATTAGAGCTAAGAAAAATAAAACCTTTTTGTAAAGCTTTCGTTTCCTTTGAGAACCTTTCTTCCTTAACTTAATGAATTTCTTCTGCTACCGTTTTTGTGCAAAAACAACCATTAAGGTAATAAATATCTTCCGCAAATTCCTTATAATATCAAATCTTTTTATTTACGTAGGTGCCGATTGTTTGATCAATGAATATTACATTTAATAACAAAAGCGTTTAGCCTTCATTACGTTCCGATTCCGATGGAGAAAAAACGTATTTTTTCGATTCACTGACTTCACTAGCTACAATCCGGACAGTTTGAATACGTAGTTTCCAATAGCGTGACACGTGTAAACTAACGTCGTTGTTAATTCGGCCGGTTGTCATTGTTTTGCTGACACCATATTATTTCGTTTGACGGTTCTGACTTCAGTCGTTTCGCGCACTTGAGATCGAAAGAACAACGCGCGCAATGTCATCTAATTTTGTTAATGAAAAATATCATAATGATAATAAAATAAATACTTTGAGTGCGTTCACTGATAAGAGCTTGGTGCCGATCAGTGGGAGGTACAGATCGAAGAGTCTGTCCAGTGATAAGTTGAATAAAACGAATGCCGATCGGGCTGCGATCCTGGAAGATGTTGAGGTTCAGTACGTGACGGAGAAGTCGGAGACGCCAGGGTGTCTGGTCGGGAAGAAGGCCATGGAGTCACAGGGACAACTAACTATAAATGGGTGAGTAATTTAAAGTGTATCCGTTCACCTTGACAACCACCATTGACAATTTGATTAGTTGAGACAACATTGTTTGTAAACATTGTATGTTTTTAACCGATTTTAAAAAGAAAGACAATTTAATCGTATGCATTTTATTTTTCTTCGATGAGTTTATGAACCGATATTTTTGATCTTTTTTTTGGAAAGAAGAAATTTTAAACGAAATTTTGGACCAGATTTTTATTTTTGGTTATTCTTAAAAATGGGTAAAAAGGGGAATTCGGGTGGTTTAATTTTTTTTAAATATTATAAATACATATTTTGTAATAGATTACTTTTAGGTGAATATTAGTAGGTAATTAAGAAAAAAACCCAAGTAGGTATGTCTAGGTTTTTTACTGCTTCATTATGCGGACTAGCGGACAGACCTTTTTACGTTAAGTGACTTAAACAGTTTTTATAATCTTTTCAATCAACTTTTTAAGTTGTTGTTTTTTCATCTTATAATACAAAAAAGAAAGTAAGTAATAGTAAAGGGAGAGTAAAATTGTCGAAGTCCATGAAAGATAGTTACAATTAAAAGATTACCATAAAAACGTTTGTCGTCCTTTGTGAAATTTGATCTTTATAATAAAAAAAAAACTTGAGAGGTGTCAAGGGACACCGGGATGGAACGAAGTTCCTTTCGATTAATTAGTGAGGGAATTGTAATAAAATTTAGTTAGTTAGTAACTAACTAATTATTATAACTTTAATTTTTTTTTTCACAGCGCCATCTAGAATTAATCATATAAAACAAAATAAGGAGTTGTTTTAAAAGATTTTAATCACAGCGCCATCTAGCGATAATCATCTAAAACAAAAAAAGTGTCGTGACAACTTTTTCATAAGAATTTCCGTCTAGCCCCCTTTCGATAACGCGCCATTAGGAACTTCGTTCCAAAAATATTTATTTATTTATTTATGTATTATCATTAAAATTGGTTCATAAATGTCTTAGTTATCTCCGAATAAAAAGGAGATCGAAATGAGTAGCCTCCAAGTCTTACTCCAGTCGACTAAAAACGAAAAAAAGTAATCCCCAACTAGTGTAAATACTGTATCAATGATACCTCATTTTTTTTCCTAAGTCTTCGATGTAATAGTAGGTATATTATTGCATTATTCAAGAAACATTTTATGTATTATGAATTGTGTCGGTGTAACTATTAGAAAAAAATGACTCAATTATTTAACTAGATTTGTAAAACAAGTTAGAAAGAACGCTCTTTATCCTAATGCTAACAATAATATATTTTTTTACAAAAACGAAGACGATTGAATTTTGATCTTTCAGGAATAACACAAAAAGTTTTAGTCCGAATTATCGAATTTTATAAGTCTAATGTCCAAAGTATCTGCTTTCTAACAAAAAAAGAATAATCGATATCGGTTCATATATAAACAACAACAAACAATAACTATACTATTTACATAGTAAGATGAAAACATAAAGAAAAAAGTTATTTAACTACACTGTGTGCATTGTTATCTCTGATAATAAATAATACAAGATAAATATAACCGGGAACTGAGTTCCGAGTATACCTACTATTCAAGGCTAAAAAATCATAGTCTGTGCATTAATCATGAATCTCATATGAATAAAATTGAATAAATACAACATCCACATAAGACATGTATGGTTCTGTTAACATATTACTGCCAATCATTGGGTTAAGGATTGGATGAAAATTTACATTTTTAAACGCAGATCTAAAAGTGCTTGTTTGATCTTAAACATAATTAAATGGAACATCACGTTTAACATAGATCTGAAACAAAATTTTTTTTGATCTTAAAAAATGGGAGCCCAAGATGACCGTAATGGATGGTTTAGTCTGACACAAGAATCATCAAATCAGTCCAGCCGAACAAAAGTACACTTGCATAACTTAATTACGAATTGAGTACGTCCTCCTTTTTGGAAATCGTTTAAAAATAAACAATTTCCAAAAAGGAGGAAGGTCTGAGGTCCTATATCATAATTGTTTACTTACAGTCATTTTCTTAAACCGGCTTTAAAACAATAACTAATAACAGTAAAATGTAATCTCTAATTACACACAAGTAGTTACCGCAGCTCTTCAAATTTATTGTTTTTTAAACTATCAGAAGTACCTACTAGGGATATTGCGAATGTCGATTATTCATTTTTGATAGTCGCGTGAATGTTGAGTTTCCAAAGAAAAAGTTTACAATAGCTATCAATATCTTCCAAAAGGCATTGTAATGTATATGTGCTATGAAATTGGTACGTATATTATACATATACTGGATCTACTTAGAAGGAAGAGGACCAAATAGTTTTAACCCTCCCTTAAATCATCTTGACAACGGAAGGTCGTAGACTAGTGTTACCCAAATTCAGTCTTGGTCTTGCGTTTTTGCAAGACCAAGACCAAGAACAAGACCGCGTATTTTAGGACTTAGCGGACTTCACGGAGTAGTTAGGTGTAACAGTTCGGTGTATAGGTACGCTTGGGAATTCTATGAGATGCAAAAAACTGTATCAAAGAATATGAAAAACTGTTGAAACGATTTTCTAAGATTTAAAGTAAACTTTAATAAATAGTAATAGGCTAATAGGTAATTACAAGACTTGCAAGACTCTTGCTGCAAGACATAAGACCAAGACTGGCTAAGTCTCGTCTTGTTCTTGCATTTGGGCAACACTATCGTAGACCCATCGAGTTTGGTCTCATTTTAAAGGGCAGAGAGCCCTTTACTTTGGCTCTGTCAGATTCTATAACCACACGTCTTCATAACTTTTGTCAAAACATTCGCATTATTTTTCGCGAATATTCGCTACATCTGTAGTACGCGTCGTTCTGTGAATATGCTAATAGCCAATTTCACGTTTTAGATCAACATTGTATTGTTTCTATTGTTCTTTAAGTTGTGTATGTTCAGATGTTTTAGACATGTGTATGTGTCGTTGTGTTCTCGCTAACGTGCGCCGATTTAGCTCAATTTTGAATTATGTAGCGTGAAGTTTTTAAAACAAATACAGTACAAGGTTTTGGTAAATTAGATGACGATATAATGTAGAAGTTGATATGATGAATTAATTGCAGAGATGGTTTTAGTTTTATCTTGATTATATATAGTTTAATATATATTTAATATTATAGTTTTACTATTTAAGAATTTGGAATAATTGACATGATAATGATTTTGTATTTTGAGGCTACTACATTACTTACAAACAGTTTCTAAAGCCGTCGTCAAAGAGCGAACCAAAAGCGAAGCGTTATAATTTAACTTAGTAAAAGTGGGCAAAAAATATAACATTAAGAAAAACTCAATAAATTAAATTAATTGTCGACATAAAAAAATTGAAGATCCCTAAGAAACCATTAAAAATTGCCCAAGAATTTGATGTTATTTTTGACTGTTTAAAACATTGAACCGTTCTCATGAAATAACACGATGTTATAACATAAAACGCGGATGTTATAAATGAACACAATAATGTGAAACTTGTACATTGTTTAGATAAACTTATATCAGAATTGGTCTGTGTGAAATTCGTAAAATATTTGGAATAAATTGAAGTTGGATTCTCTATGAACCGATTTTTATGAGCTTTTTTTTGTAGAAAACAGATAATTTGGATGTATATACCTACTCTCATATTATAAATTTGATAAAGATTTCAGAGGTCCCGAACTTTTCGTGTTATTCTTGAAAAATGTAGGTTGTTGGAACGAAGTTCTTATTGCGCGTTATCGAAAAGGGGACTAGACGGAAATTCTTATGAAAAAGTTGTCACGACACTTTTTTTGTTTTAGATGATTATCGCTAGATGGCGCTGTGATTAAAATATTTTATAAAACAATTCCTTATTTTGTTTTATATGATTAATGCTAGATGGCGCTGTGATCAAAATATTTTATTTAAGTTCCTCACTAATTAATCGAAAGGAGCTTCGTTCCATCCGGGTGTCCCTTGACACCTCTCAAGTTTTATTTTATTTAACTATAATTTAGCTCACATTTTCGATGTTATTCTCACGTCGGGAGATATCACTCTTGATACCATTCACTAAACATAACATAACAATAAAATGGTTATCAAGTCGCTATCAAAATAATCGTCTGTAATACATGTAATTAATTAGGTAATCTTGTTATCATTACTCCCGGTACTTGTCACAATTACTACTACACTAAACTATTTCTGCTGCTCCTGTTACTAATAAAATAAACTTGTACCAACCCATTACTGCCCACTGTTGGGCTCAGGTCTCCTCAGAAGAGGCATTAGGCATAGTCCACCAAGCTTGCCTAGTGCGGATTGGGGACGTCACATATCTTCAAAGGATTTTTAGAACCCTTTTCCGACATGCAGGTTTCTTTACGATGTTTTCCTTCACCGTTTTTAGCCAGTACTGTCGTGAAAAATTGCACATAAATCTTTTTCACAATTTTAGAAGAATTTTAGAAGTTAATGAAGAAAATTGAGCAAATTTCTTTAGCTCAATCTTCATTAACTTGTTGAAGAAATCTTATTCAAATGATAGGATTAATATGGGTTTTCTTTCCCTTTATTTATATATGCACATGTTTTTTGTCGCAAATTTTCATATTAATATCATCTTTCAATCCATATATCTGTTCTTAGGCGTTTCTCTCCTCGTACACACATCCACTCTCAAATGTGGTGTTCACATCTTTACTCTTTAAAATTACAGTGAAAGTTCATGTGTGTAAACATGATGTTGATCATTTAAAGTGATGATTACTAAGGCGTTATACCATGTTTTAATATTGTTACAAGTCGTATATGAACATTTATGACGTTCAATATGTATAAGTTGTGTGGCGACCAATAGCGCGCGAAATCCTGAATCGCTGTATCAACATTTGCAGCATTCTTCGCATATACACAACATCTCAAATCTACTACAGCGGGCTTCGGTCTGACCGGGTACGCACTACCTCGCCCGGTCGGAGATCTCCCTTTGACCCTATACCCACAGGTTTCGTGTATGTGTTTCGTGGTTATGAGGGTGACTCCCATTACAATTCACCGTGATATTGGTGATCTTATCTTTAAATTCTACCAGTTAGTCTTCAATGTATGTAACATTGTAAGTATTAACATTAAAATAAATGATTTTCAGTTAAGTCTCAATTTGATCAGGATTCTAAACAAACGTGTGATACTTATAAAATGAAAATGTATTGTTCTGTTAACTTGATTGATAAATTGTTTAACGAATGTGTTCAGAATTATAAACATAGAATCAGGTTTAAATATACAAACTTTATTTATTCACACCAACACACATGGAGTATTAAATAATATTCTTACTATGTGGACATAACTATATGTGGACGTGCATTGAATATAATGAGTCAACATAAGTAGTTCAGTTCATGATATATCATGAACTGAACTACTTTTAAACCGATTCGGATTATTTTTGTGTCTGTAAAGATGTACTTCGAACAGTCTCCTATAAGTTCGTATTTTTTGTAATTTCAAGTTCAACAATTATCGATTCATAAAAAAAATGTTAGCCACCAATTTTGTAACTGATACGTATTTACAAATCTAACATGTTTTTGAACCTACACCCTTTGCACATGCCTGTAAAGTTCATAACCCCTCCTAAAGTTATCGTAAATAAATATATGTTTAGTAGTAGACGACAAACGAGGTCCTATCTGCACAGGTATCACCTGTGGGTCATTGAATGTCATTGAAGAATACTGTAGGCACACACGTTCACACACACACGACTATGCCAGTTTACTGTACAGAAATAATAGATTATAATGACCACCCAATTGACAAAGTTGATACTAACACATTAGTATAAAAATCATTCATCTTTAGCTAAATATTATCCTTAAATGAGGTCGGTGTTACTTGTTTTTTCACTCCATTTATTCCTATTTTTCATCATACAGTATTTAATTAACCAGTGTTATTTTGATATAAATCTATTCTACATACGGGAAAGAGTGCCTCGGGCGTAACGCGTCGCGCCGTCCCTCACAACCCCGTGCTGGGTTCTGGCCTCAGCCGGGGTTCGGACGCTGAGTGTGAGCGGTTGGAGGTTTTAGTGCGGTTCAACTCCCGGGCGGGCGGGGATCCGGTGATTTCGTCCAACCAAAAAAAAAAAAACATAATAATATAAAAGTGATTACCGTAATTTATCCTATTTCACAAAATATAACATAGTAAAGAGCTGTTCGAATAAATTCTGGGTTCGACTTGAAACCAATTTTAATATAACACCATTTATTATTAAATCTAGTTCACGGTACAAAATATAAACTCCTTTTCGTTAAACTTGATCATAACTCACAAATCCGTCTAAAACCAAATAAAGTTTTATCGACAAACAAACAAACAACACGGCGATCAGTTCTTATCAACTACCGACATTGTAGGGAGTGTCTCGATGTCCGCTACGATTGATATCAGTACACCTACCGTCCTGCAACTGTCCACATTGCTATGAATTAATAAGTTTTATATCAAAATTGTGAATGGATTCGATGAACGACAGCAAACCCTTGGTCCAGTGAGTAATCTTTACTTAATATTATAAAGAGGAAAGCTTTGGTTGTCTCGAATAGGCTCCGAAACTACTGGTCTGATTTCAAAAATTCTTTCAACTTTGATTTTTTCATATATCGAGGAAGGTGTATTGTTTCCTTTTGTGACGCAGACGAAGTTGCGCGAGTCTTTGATAAGTAATTACATCCGTATTTCTAGTTTTTTCGGAGGAATCTTTACGGGTTTTAGTTTGATTGCCGAACTGTAACGAGTGATTACTTTTTTAAGTTTAAAACAGGAGTTTTTGTTGTATTTAATAAGTGTTTTGTGTCAGCTAGTGTTTGTAAAGTACCGTTTAAAATAATTAGAATAATTGTTTTATTTAACCCTTTAAACAAATTGATCGTTCATAGGCTGTGACTTGTGAGGATGTTCAGACAGTCATTGAATTTATCTAAAAATACTTAAGAGATTTAATTATAATTATAATTATTTTTATTTAAACAATTTTGAAACAAATTGGGATCGTCGTTAATAGTTTATTTATTTAGTAAATAATACCTTTTAAGTAAATGATTTTTTAATTATTATTATAACCACAACTTCAATCCATTAATATTATGAGGAGAAAACGTTATTTGAAGTATAGGTCGTGATTTAGTAAAAAAAAGTCGTGGTGGCCGAGTGGTCGAAGCGCTTCCTTACGAACGGGAGGTCGCGAGTTCAAATCCGGCCGGCTTGTACCTCTAAATCGAAATGTGAAAAAGATTTATGTGCAATTTATCACAACACCACTGGCTAAAAACGGCGAAGGAAAACATCGTGAGGAAACCTGCATATCGGAAAAGGGTTCTAAAAATCCTTTGAAGATATGTGAAGTCCCCAATCCTCACTGGACAAGCGTGGTGGACTATGCCTAACCCCTCTTCGGAGGAGACCTGAGCCCAGCAGTGGGCAGTAATGGATTGTTACAGTACAGTGAGAGATTACAAGTTTCCCTCCCTACTAGATCTTGTATAAAATATAGGATTGCTTGAATACCTTCTTTCTTTGACCTAGAACTTTGTTTAAAAGGCCAACATTGCACATAAATTTTTTTCATATTAAGATTTAGAGGTACAAGCCGGTCGGTTTTGAACCCGCGACCTCCCGTACGGAAGGCAAGCGCTTCAACCACTCTGCCACCACGACTATTGTAATCTCTCACTAAACAATTGAAATCCCCCTTATTTTTTTTATTATCATGTAGACAGACCTTTGCAATGTCAGGTGACACTGCTTCGCCTCCTACGAATTTAAGGCCTTTCAAGTCTCAAAGAAAGTCCTTTTAAAGCCTCATAGCTTTATTAGCTTGACAATAGAAGGTCGTATCTCTACTAGCTATTAATGAAAGGCAAACAACAATTTTCTTTTCCTCATTCTAAAATACATTTATGGCATCATTATGGCATTAAATCAGCATGTTTATGGCATCAGAATGGCATTAAATTACCTTGAATACAGTAGTTGTGTTTTATCAATTTAAATAATAATGATTGTTGATAAGCGGTACACTTGAACGGAGATAGCAATGATAACATTAATAGAGTACTTGATGTGATACAGTGTTGTATGTTTATGTTAAAGGGTTCCGTATCTAAAGGACAGGACATCGCAAAATAATTTAAATTAAAAAATCTACTAGGTACTTATCTTATATAGTAAAGGGCAGAACAGATGACCTATTCAACAATATTTTAACCGAAACTTTTAATTTTTTTTTTTTTTGTAAATGCAATAATTTGCAAACTATCTAATGATAGAAAAAAAACTTGATAGGTGTCAATCCCTTGTCCCAAATCCCGGGTGTCCCCACCCGGATGGAACGAAGTGCCTTTCAATTAATTAGTGAGGGAATTGTAATATTTTTTTTTTTTTATTTAATAACTTAAATAAAGTATTTTGATCACAGCGCCATCTAGCATTAATCATATAAAAAAATAAGGAATTGTTTTATAAAATACTTTAAGCACAGCGCCATCTAGCGATAATCATATAAAACAAAAAAAGTGTCGTGCCAACTTTTTCATAAGAATTTCTGTCTAGCCCCCTTTCGATAACGCGCGATCAGGAACTTCGTTCCAATATTAAAATTCTCAGAGCTACAACTGGGTATTTAAAAGAAAATCAGAGATAAAACCTTGCATGAATATATATATCACGTGACAATGCAATAATACGGTACACGAAGAACAATTCGGAAGGTCCTGTATTAACAAGATAGACCCGTCATATTTGGGCTCGTTCTACTTGTTTAGCTAGCACTATACTACAGCATGATATTCAAGATTTGAAATGCTTGCATTTAAATATTTTTTACCATACAGTAATTCTGCAAACCTTACCCATCGGCTTCACCAAAGCCGTCCTTAATCATTAACATGTAATATACTATGATAATCCGATGTAATCTGTCTCCTATCTCTCCATCGATGGTGTGAAATAATCAAATAACTTATCAATACACGTGATACGGGTTTGTTGACCTACTTCACCTTGGTTCATTCGAGGTATAAGGTTAGTAAGAAATAAAATGAAATGACTTGTCTTTCTTCAAACGAGGCTTAAAGAAAGTCCTTTAAGGTAGGCCGTAGGTAGCGGTCACGGTCCTCTGACATTGCAGAGGTCCATGAGCAACGGTAACTGCTTACGATCAGGTGGTACGTTAGCTCGTCTGCCTACAAGGCGAAAGAAAAAACATTCACATAAAATTAATTAATAAATTTTTAAAGATTTAAAAATATTTAGTCAGCTAAAATTTACAGTGTAATATACAATTAACCATTAACTCTCCACACTAGATCAAGCCTGTCTCGTGGAGATCTTACTAATACATTTATCAGATAAATTAACCGTTTGTATCGATACTAAATAACTATCTTGAAAAACAGAAATATATAAATGTGAATGTAAGTTTGTTTGTTACGCTTTCACGAGGAAACTCCTCAATTGCTCATCATGAAATACATACACACAATTCTTGGATGTATTAAAAGTAACATAGGATACTTTTTAATAAAAAAATGAAAAATTTTTTTTTTTCAAAAATCTCAAAATCTAAGTTCTTCGACGCCATCTAACACCATTTCGTTGAGAAATTATCACGAGTATAAAAAGCTATGAATATCCCTACAAAAAATGTTTGTTCCCGGATAACTTTGGTTTGACTGGACTGATTTGGATGATTCTTGTGTCAGATGAAATGGCCGTCGTGGTGTCCCATTTTTGTCTTTTTTCCATTTACCAACAAGCTATTTATATTATTATCTATATATAATTGTACTTGAACCGTGTTATCATTTTATATTATTTTAGTAATCTCTTACTGAATGATTATAATTATACTTTGTATGATAACGTTCTTCACCTTGATACGGGGAGCTCAATTGATTTACAATATTTCGTTTTAATTTACCTATACTTTATAGCACGTATGTTAATTATTATTAATAGAAAAATGATTAAATTTGGAAGAGATTAGTATTCGGGGTCATGTATTTCTATTCATGTACATCTTCTATTTCATGTACAGGTTGTAAGGGGTGGGCTATATAAAGTTTGCATTTTTTCATTTTTTGACTGTCATGTTGACTGTGTGGCATGTTGCGCCATCCTGTTGAAATCAAATGTCGTCCATGTCATACTCTTCAACTTTTGGAAACAAAAATTCGTTGAACATGGCACAGTAACGCTCGCCATTGACCGTAACGGCGGCTGGCCCAATGATGAAGACTCACCACTTTGGAAGTAACTTTTCAATATTTCCCAATTTTTTTCAAGCGTATAGCGTTCCATTTCGTAAATGTCAAACCTTTAACTAAATTATGAACCTAAATTGAGTGACATTTGAGCTGTCATTCTTTAAATAAACAGTAGTTCCAAATGCAAACGTGCAAAATATAGGGTGGGCGATCTACGCCCACCCTATATTTAATTACTAGATGACCCGCGCAACTTCGTCTGCGTTACAAAGGGGTGTAACCTATATAGGCACGCGCCGCCCGGCGCAAAAAACTGCGACCCTGCATTTTAAATTTGTAATATCTTCGGTAATATTCACTTAAATTACATGCTGTAAAAAGCATATTGATCTATAATAAATGCACAATTTATTTAAGGTACTTAATTGGATAAGGATTAATGCTGTATTGTTTAAAATCACTTCGTAAATAACCATTTTTTAGTAAAGAATAAAAATGGTTATGCTGGGTTATCCCTAAGAGATAGACATATACCATCGCGGACTTTTTTGTTGAACTTTTTAAGGTGAACAATACTGTAGTACATTATTTTGGTCTATCTCGTAGGGTTCAGCCAGCGTTTGCAATATAAGCGCAAAAAAACGTGCTTATTTACGACATCACATTAGAAACCTTTAAATTTATCAGTGTTTCTCTACTATATTATGCATTTATTATACATACAAACCTTCCTTAAGAATCACTCTATCTTTTAAAAAAAACCGTATCAAAATCCGTTGCGTAGTTTTAAAGATCTAAGCATACATACAGACATACAGCGAAAGCGACTTTGTTTTATACTATGTATTGATGTAAGGCATAATGGGAGTGTAACCCGTTGCCTGATGTTCTTTATTATATAGTAAATTTATTACTAATTTAATTGAAAAGGTCATTAGTTTTTCTGAATATGTTTAAAATAAGTTCCGTTTAAAATATATTTATTTGATAAGGTAATGGGCGCATTGTACTCTGTGGTAAAGGAATGGTTAGTTCTGCTTCTGAAGTTACTGTTCTTATATGAGTAAAATTATCTATCTCCAGGTACAAAGATGGGCACGTATCATACGGGACTGACAACCAGTTCCGAGGTCGAAGGGTCATATTCTGCGTGCACGGGAACCCGTCCACCGGCTGCTGCGCCGTCATCGAGACCAGCGCTGATGGCGACGACACTGAGAAACATAACGGAAGCATCTCGGATACTGAGAGTGAGTAGTATTATTACAAGTTTTATATTAACTTGCATTGAATGTATGTTCGAAAAGATCTGGATTGGCGGCCATGAACCGGTAAGCGCAACGTTTGTAGCTCTCTCACAAGATGGACTGACGACCTGGTCTTGATTGCGGGAGGTCACTGGATGCAGATGCGCAGGACCGGTCGATGTGACGAGGTTTGGGGGAGGCCTATGTCCAGCAGTAAACGTCTATAGGCTGATGATGATGATTATTAATGTATGTGAGTTCGGATGGAATCTTGCAAGCTAAATTTGACAAAAATGCCGTTTTCCGATTGAGCTAACATTTTGCACGCAGATGTATATTTTACGTTGGTAATCTTCGATCAAGTATAACTAGATATACAATTATTGCTGAAAGAAAATAAACAAATAAAAAACCCAGCTTTTGATCTCAGTCATGTTGTGAACTACACGATCAAAATTTGAACACTTATTTTATATTATTTAAGCTTAAGTGAAAAAGAAGTCATATTGTGATATCTAACCTCAATTTGTAGGACCTTATTTGAACAAGGTAAACCAAAAGAGAACCAATACAAACTAGGAAGACTTATTTATTTATTTATAACAGAAGCACCAATTACATTCACACTTAACTCTACTTATACTAAAAATACATAGTTAACTCTTGGCCTTTGGTTAAGACTTTTTCTAAAACAACACAATACAGCTACTGATCACTTTTCTATGCACGCGAGTTTACTATGACACGTGAAAATATTCCATGTCTAATTAACACGATTAATAACTGACAATTAAAAAGCAATTACTGATAGTGTGACATTCCATATCCGAGTATTTGATAGAGATTTTATTGATGGCACCACTATAGATGATCGATTAAAAACGTATTATACCTAATTGTCGATACTGCCCACTGCTGGGTTCTCTTCAGACGGGTCCACAACGCTTGCCCATTGCGGATTGGGGGTTTTACATATCTTCGAAGGATATTTAGAATCCTTTCGCAATATGCTGGTTTCCTCACGATGTTTACCTTCACCGTTTTAGGTAGTGTTGTTGTGAAAAATTGCACATAAATCTTTACCACATTAAATTTAGTACAAGCCGAACCTGTTTTTGAACCGGCGACCTCCCGTATGGAAGACTAGTGCTTTGACTACTCAACCACCACGACTTAACGAATAATAAAAAAACTTGAGATGTGTCGTGGGACACCCGAATAGAACGAAGTTCTTTTCGATTAAAAGATATCTTATAATTTAATTTCGTAACGTAACGCGCGATAAAGAACGTGTTTTAAAAGATTTTGATCACAGCGCCATCCGATTCGGTGATTTCCTCCAACTGAAAAAAAAGCCCCCTTTCACAACGCGCGATAAGGAACTACGTTCCCATAATGTTTGTCTACTATAAAATAAAATGAATCTCAAAATGTGTTGCTACGCCCATAACTCCACAACGCCTGGACCTCGCTGATTCTTTTTGTTGCATGGTTTTAATAGCAAAAAATCGAATAATTGAAAGTGACGCAGACGAAGATGTGCGGGCCAGCTAATTACATTCTTTACGTTTCATATTATCTGTAACAACTTGCAAGTCACCTCATCAAACATCTATTTAAAGAAAATACGTTTAAAATAACCAACCCTGACCTTCGAATGCCTTTACCAAGTGATTAACTACGCTTGATCCTTTAAATAAACAATTAAATTGTTTTTTGTAGTACAATACCTTGAGACCTTACCTACGGGTAGGGTTGCCAGATGTTAGGATAAAGCAGGACATACGTAGGATTTTTGATAGCTTGTTCGGCCAAAATAAGCGGCATCCGGCCTGTTAGGATTTAGGTAGGATTTTTCAATTTCGAAATTCCATTTATCAAAACTACATCCAGAAAGAAATATTAGCTTGATTTTGCTTTTGTTTTATTAAAATGCAATCAGAAAATCCCGGATTCCCATTTTTTTTAAGTAACACCAACATTTTTAAAAAATGTGATTCGTCCGAATTTTTCGACCGAATGTTAGGACAAAAAAACTTAGTTTTACACTTTTTATAAAAAAATGGACAAAAAAAACAAGATGTCCGTATTTTTTATCCAAATGTCAGGACAAACTCACAAGTCTGTCCGGCTTTTGCGTCTGAGGACTTGGCAACCCTACCTACGGGTGATTAGTGATGCTTGCATAACACCGTCCACGGTCAATGTCGGCATAAATTGTGAAAAATAACTCATCGATACGGATAAATAGAATTATTGAAGTATTGTTGCTGGTATTGACAATATAATTGACGATGAATGGTAAATCGTAAACTGTCATAAGAAGGTTTTTGCTATAAATCAGTAACACTGTCCATGAGCGACGGTGACTACTAACGATGTCACGAAAATTTCATTTATAATATCACAAAAACTACTAGTCAGATTTTTATCAAATTCACACGAGATTGTTTCAAACATACTCGCTTTCAAATAAATAAAGAATCATTGAAATTGGTTCATCCGGAAAAGAAAACAATTTCGCAAACAAAAGTCGTGAAAATTTGTCCTTTAAACCTTTGAACATTTTATATTTGACTACATTAGTTTAATGTGGGTGGACCGATTTGAATATAATTCGCCTTCCTTCAAACCTAAAGAAATACGAAAGTGTAAATAAATTTATTTAATACTATAAAAAAACTTGAGAGGTGTCAAGGGACACCCGGATGGAACGAAGGTCCTTTCGATTAATTAGTGAGGGAATTGTAATAATATTTTATATATTTTTTTTTATAAATAAAATATTTTGATCACAGCGCCATCTAGCATTAATCATGTAAAACAAAATAAGGAATTGTTTTATAAAATATTTTTAACACAGCGCCATCTAGCGATAATCATCTAAAACAAAAAAGTGTCGTGACAACTTTTTCATAAGAATTTCCGTCTAGCCCCCTTTCAATAACGCGCGATAAGGAACTTCGTTCCAATAAACAGAGATTAACATAATTAAATTGTACCCAAAATTAAAGACACAATATCTCAATTAATGTAAAAATAATACAAAGAAGTTTAACAAACATTTGAAATGAGCCTAAAATTCTCGCCAAGTTCGCCTTCTTAACTATCAATAAGTACCGAAGCCAATTACAGTAAATACTATGTACGTAATTCTCACATTAGCGATGTTCACACACGACCCGTAAACAGAGCACACATGTAATATACTCGTAGTGTGACGGATGTGTGCAGAATGAACTCATGTTCAAAGTAATTGGTTAGGGCTGATATGAGTGTTGTGTTTTGTTAAATCCATGCCTTGTATTGGAGATGGGATGTGAGTAGATTACTATAGATTATAATATTATTATCTATTAATATAAATCTTGTTTTGTGTACTTGAAATTCATTTGGATGTTATACCCTTAGTTTGAAAATTTAAACATTTTTAACTTAAAAGGAATATAGACTAAATATTCGTTTTCATTTCATTAAATATACAAATAAGAAGTAAGATATAGTTATATGTTAAATTGACTAGTGTTTTACGAAGCGTGGTTCCGATAACCCGCGAATAAATTGAGTGATATCAGTATGAAGTGTAGTGTGCAAATTAATCGCTTAGTAACTTGGTCGTTGTGTTAACTAGACTATTATCTTTGGTTATAACATGCTAGTTAGGGTGAAAATAGAGTATTAAAAAAAACTTGAGAGGTGTCCAGGGACACTCGGATGGAATGAAGTTCCTTTCGATTAATTAGTGAGGGAATTGTAATAAAATTTTGTTAGTTTAAAACGTCTGTCTCTCTCTCTCTCTTAGTTTAAAACGCTTGTTTCTCTCTCTCTTCGATGTTTTAAATTAACTAATTATTATAACTTAAAAAAATAAAATTTTGATCACAGCGCCATCTAGCATTAATCATATAAAACAAAATAAGGAATTGTTTTAAAAGATTTTGATCACAGCGCCATCTAGCGATAATCATCTAAAACAAAAAAAGTATCGTGACAACTTTTTCATAAGAATTTCCATCTAGCCCCCTTTAGATAACGCGCCATAAGGAACTTCGTTCTAATAACCAATTTAAAAGGCATGTTTTCTTCTAACTAATTTCGTTGTGAGGTCCAGGACAAGTTAGCTTTTCCTCGGTTTCCTCGGCTTCACTGCTCAGAGTCATTACGATGGTCGCCGCTGTGGATTCAACATTTATACAGGAGTTACGCGTAGGAAAATACTCTATATCTATATAAAAGACCAGCCTATAGACGTCCACTGCTGGACATAGGTCTCTTCCAAACCTCATCACAATGACCGATCCTGCACTATGTATATCCAGTGACTTCCCGCGACACTGACTAGATCGTCGGTCCATCTTCTGGGAAGTTTGGATACGCGCAATAAAATTATCAAGTTTCCTCTATAAATGGATTATCTCTCAGTGTAATATTTTTTCAAATCGATACAGCGGTGTCCGAGATTAGTGCGTTCAAACAAACTCTTCAGCTTTATAAAATAATACAGTTACTTTGGTCTAGATATAGAAACTCTTCAGCACAATACATTGTCTTCGAGACCGACTTGTGTGACGAGTATTTGTTGACATAACATGTTATAGGTCGTGACGTCATCACAAGAAGAAAAAAATGTCTTTGATTAAATGTACTAGAGATACACGATTAGAGCCTAAAAATGGCACTAACTAAATACTACTAAAATTAAAACAGGCTTTTCATGTCATTGGCTGAGCGACCGAACGTTTCGTGTTACTTTTGCAATTAAACTTTATACATGTTCGGGACGACGACAGCGTTCCTTCCCGAGTCGTTGGATTGCAGAATTTCGACTGTGGCAAGCAGTTCAAGTGCCCTTGTACTTCACGGCTTGGCTCCAATAAAAATCCGGATGATTATAAATCTTGATTTATTCGTCCATAAATACACTATTATTATGGCGGTTCCAGATTGATGCTTGAGTTCGTTCCGTATGTCTGTTCCGTTTGAGAGCGAGCGCCGGACTGCGATGATTTGCGGAGGAGGAAGGGGGTCGTCGTGCCCCTCGAAGAGGGCTAAAACGCGCCTCTTTATATGTTATACGCGGGAACGTTGCCGCTAGCGCTCTCGCTCTTTCAAGTCAACAGTCAAGGATCAATCTGTTACAATCTTAATATGATACTTATCTTACTAGTTACATACTTTAATATCTCAATATAGTAACAAAACCATTAATATTTACTTAAGTTTAATAATCACATCACAAGTGCACTGTTCTACACATACTGGCACTGTAACACTCACTTTTAGTCCCGAATAATACACATCTATAGTGGATTTGGAAACATGGATTCTCTTTCGCGTTATATTTAAATTGTTTTGAAGTGAGAACTTCTAAAGTAATACATTTTGTTTGGAAAAAACTAAGAATAAATAATAGTAATATTAGATCGATGATAACATAGTGACTTACTGTTTTAATTTAAATAATATATCAATGAAAGGGCATTAAAAAAGTTATTTGAAAGAATAAACAAAGATATAAACTGCTCTATTTAACAAGAAAGGTTGAATAAACTATTAGTAGAACGGCTAGGTGTCATAGCATCTGACGTCGCAACGAGACATGTTCTTGGAAACAATAGAGAACTAGTCTATGAGGTTACTGTTTACAAAGGATTACAATGAACACATGGTAACTGTACTGCACTGTAACAACCCATTACTGTCCACTCTGAAGCTCAGTTTGCTTAATGTAGATTCTTCATATATCTTTGAAGGATTTTGGAATCTTTGCCAGTGGTGTTGAGATAACTGCACGTAATTTTTTTGACAAATTAATATTTGGTTTAAGCCAGTTAGAATGAAAGGCAAGCGTATCATCTGTTCACGACGACCTTTAACCATCCTTTGTTAACATAGGTTATGTTCTGGGGACTCGTATTGTGTTTAATTTACTATTAAAAGTTTTTCTAATACTTTCATGCATTTTCAACGGGTTCTTACCACGATATTTAATTAATTGAGTTGTCTCGATATTTCAACGTTGTTGCAAACGTCATGATCACGAGAAGACTGGATACTGCGGGTCAATTTAAGAGCAAACAAATCTGTCTACTCTCTTTCTCGTTCGCTTTTGGGTAGTACCACTGGAACTCGAATTCACATCACGACACACCACACTCACTGTATCTACAAGACTCTCTGAGCATGAACCCTTATTGACTGTTGTGTTTAGCCCTGGATTCCACATACTCGATAATCTGAAGCCGTCAACCCTGTTAAAAGTGCTATGTCTTAAAATCTCGATAGCTTCCTTAACCATCCTTGGTACGTAACGACGTTCAGAAGATAGTACCTGAGGATTAAAAAAAGGTTTAAAAAGTTTTTCTGAAGCTAATGAACACGAATGAAAACTATCTCCGTGCGAATAATTGGTTGCAATATCACGATATAACTAAACAACAATAGGAGGAAATCGCCAAACAGTTACCTACCCCGCGGCTATAGTATGTGCTATAGTATGTATGTGTAGTGTATGTGAGGGATCGAGCCGTACAAAAAAAAACTTGAGAGGTGTCATGGGACACCCGAATAGAACGAAGTTCCTTTCGATTAAAAGATATCTTATATTTTTTTTCCTAACGTAACGCGCGATAAGGGACGTGTTTTAAAAGATTTTGATCACAGCGCCATCTAGCGATAATCATGTAAAACAAAAAAGTGCCGTGACAACTTTTCGTAAGAATTTTTTCCGTCCAGCCCCCCTTCACAACGCGCGAAAAGGAACTTCGTTCCAAAACTTCCTGCTGACACTCAGTTAACCCAACTGATGCCAAAATCCACGGTATTGTGTGGGGAGACGCGATGCTTTGCACGTTAGGGGTCACCTATATCATAGACAACTTATCTTAAATCTGGATATAGGAAGAACAAGTGATATGACAATGTATAAGTAATGCTGTTTCTTTTGTTCCAGGGCATTGTCACAGATCAAGAAACGAAGAGATAGACAAGAGAGCGAGGCGGAAACTGATCATCGCGAGCATACTATGTGTTATATTTATGATAGGTGAAATAGTTGGTGAGTATATCTTATATATAATTATGTATAGTAGTTAGTAGGCTAAGGTAATACGTGTCATCTTGTAGGTTTCATTACCTTAAAAAGGATATTTATTGCATCAAGTGTGTACGCGACAGAATCAATTATTCAAATTTTATTTAATTCTAGTAAAGAACAAAGTTGATTCGAAGATAGCGCCATCTATAAATAGTTTAAATAATTGTTATTTAAACCTCTTTTGTGTGAATACTTTTTTAATTGTAGGTAATAGAGAATAGATGTTCGCGCGCTTATTTTGAATTTCGAACATTCTATTGCCGAATACAGACGTTTTGTACATTTTTTCACAACTTTTATTTTCTTAGTTTTGTTTTATGATTCCTTCTTAACTTCTCTCTCACTGGCAGCATTAGGTTTTTTACAAAGGGATTCTTCGTCGTTGTTCCTAAAAAGGTCGTATCTAACTTCTATTTCTAGGCTTGAAGAATATTTTAAAGTAGCAATACTCGGTGGTAGTGCCAAAGTTGATATTTTAGACTTGTTTGTTGTCTATTGTGTGTAATTTCTATTTAATGTACGATGACTTAGAGATTATTTTTTTATACTCCCATATTACGTCAATAAGCCTGATCTTTCACTTTTACTTTTTATATAGTTTTACATTAACTTGCACTGGATGTAATTATGCAAGTTCGGGTGCAATCTTGCAAGCTAAGTTTGATAAACTTGACGGTTTCCGATTGGGCTGACATTTTGCACGCAGTATATCGCGTGACAATGCGATATGTCAATATTATTATGACAAAATGGATTCGGAAGGTGGTCATAGTAATTCTTGTGCTAAACAAAATAGACCAGTCGTGTTTGCGCTCGTTTTACTTGTATTAGCTAGCACTCTACTGCTACATGATATGCAGGATCTTAAAAGCATGTATTTAAAGTTTTCTTTATAATATAATAGTTAACTTTATTGATGCTATAAATATATTTATTGTGATGATAATAAATGCATGTATTATTGTTACAGGTGGTTATTTATCAAATAGTTTAGCGATAGCGACAGATGCGGCACACTTGTTGACAGACTTCGCCAGTTTCATGATATCATTGTTTTCACTGTGGGTGGCTAACAGACCGGCTACTAGACGGTAAGGACTATAGTGTACCATAGTTTTTTTTTTACAGAAATACAGGGGGATCTGTAACTTTAGACAATCTGACGTGAGGTGCATGACCTGTTGAAATAAAACTTTGAACCACTTTTATTTTAGGAATTGGATAAAAAAAAATTCATCATAGTATAGAAGTCCGCAACAATAGTCGTACGTTTTCCATACAACGTCAGAAAAAAAGTTTAACCGATTCAAAAATTTAAAATGTTGTATTTCGACAGATCATTTGCCCTACGTCAGATTGTCCAAAGTTACAAATCCACCCTGTATAATTATTGTTTGACTACGAAAATCTTTGAACAATTTACCAACGTTGAATCTGGCATGGTTCATTAAAAAGAGCAGGTTTTTTAATATTTTAATTGGAGGAAATCGTCGGATATGTGGTAGTTGAACCGCAAACCGACACTTAAACTTCGAACCCTAGCTGAGGTCACTTACCCAGCCCGGAGTTATGAGGGGCGGTATGACGCGTTACGCACTACGGCATGGGGGCGGCGCGACGGGAAAGTGTGCCGAGAGCGTAACGCGTCGCGTCGTCCCTCAAAACCCCGTGCTGGGTTTTGGCCTCAGCCGAGGTTCGGACGCTGAGTGTGAGCGGTTGTAGGTTTTAGTGCGGTTCAACTCCCACATACCCCGCCCGCGGGGTGGGTGGGGATCCGGTGATTTCCTCCAACTGAAAAAAAAAAAAAAAACGCACTACGGCAGTCCTTACCGTTGCCAAAAGGACAGGTCAAGCAACTTTTATCAAAATTTCAACATTTTGATATTGCCGATTAAATAATAAGTAATGCAGAAAGAATTATTGTCAATACTATTGACATTTATATTATTATCTATATGTTTTTATCTAAAAAAGTTAATTTATCTGCTTATTCGTGAAGTTAGCTTAATTATTGAAATTATTTAGAGATAATAAAATTATCATAGTAAATAAGTACTGTTGATATTAAAAATGTTTTTGCAAATATAACATTCAGGGTGAAACTAGAATATTAGACTTATCAAAATGTAACGTTACTTTACTTGTTTTGTTAATAATTAACATGTAAATATGTACTCATTTTAAGTGTGTTAGATAAAAAAAAAGTATTTGTATATAGATATTCTCCTAATCCGGTATATTAGTCGGTAGGTATAATCAAATATGCTTACATTAGTTTATATTGAAATAGCCTAGTAAAAAAAAAACGCCTTTTTGCTTGTTTCATAATGAAATGAAATGAAATACTTTATTTTCAACATTGATGACGTGCCCATTCTTGTTGACGTCAATATTTAAAAGCTACCACCAGTTCGGACACAAAAAATAATAATTGTAGCCACTGTCCTGAGAAGAACTGGCAAGAAACTCAGCGGGCATGTCTTTTTTGTAATATGAGCTTTCTTTTTTTAAAGTATTTTAACAGTATTATACAATTTTACCTTAAATACATATAAAAAAATCGATTATATAATATATTTTGTTATCAAAAGATAATTAATATAACCCTTAGAGCTTTTTATCCCTGAAACTGTATAGCCCTAGGCGGATTTTACCACCAAATTTAGTGGTGAAATGCTTGAGTCCACTGTTTGACATAGGCCTCTCCCAAACTTTGCCACAACGACCGGTCCTGCGCCATTTGCGTCCAGTGACTTCATACTGAATAAGTTGGACCCACACACTCATCATTGTCAATACAGTGAATATGGATCTCTGCCTTTTCGCCGAAAATTATTGAGTCGATTACCACTTCCCAACCAACGTTTCGCAGAATTTCATTTTCAGAATTTATATCTTTAATTTATATTTAACGTTTGGTCTTCGTTTTTGAAATGACTCTTCAATACGCCAACTTTCAATTTGCAAATACTAACTACCTCTCAAGTTTTTTGGGGATAAGTTCATGCTAGATATACTTAATTTCGCCAATATAAATTTTAGTACAATATTGTTAAACATATTGTCAATATAACTGATATGTGTATCTATATAGTCTGTAGGCGACTGAATGTTAACAAACATTATAAAGGCAAAGGTACTAGCAACTAAAGCGCCACCTATAAATATTATTTATAATTTTATTAAAATTAATTAAAACCTCTTTTGTAAAATACTTTTTAAATGTAAGATGTGTGTTGGCGCGCTTTTTTTTTAAATTTCGAATTAGTGAACATTATACAAATACAGATTTTGTCATATTTTTTCTCAACTTTTATTTTTTATCGTTTTAACTGATTGTTTTTATGTTTCTTCTGCACTGGCAACGTTAGATTTTTTACATAGTCGTTAACACCATAGTCAGTAATATGTCATATGAACCTGTGTTTATTACTCAGCATGTCATTCGGTTGGTACCGCGCGGAGGTGCTGGGCGCGCTGACGTCGGTGCTGCTGATCTGGGTGGTGACGGCCGTGCTGGTGTACATGGCGGTGCAGCGCGTGCTCTACCAGGACTTCAACATCGACGCCACCGTCATGCTCATCACGTCCGCCGTCGGAGTCGCCGTCAACCTCATGTGAGTGTCTACATATTAACTTATAAGAGAAAAAATAATTACGAAAATTGAAAACAACCGACTTCCATTTCTCAAGTATAACACAAATACTATCAGTTAGATCGTTTTCATTGTACAATAATAAAAAATTGTGAGTTGTCTCGGGACGCCTGGCACATGAGGAACATCGACATTATTTTGTAAAAGTAGCAGAAAAGAGGATTGTCATAGGAACTAAATATGTCATAATATTTTTCCAGACATTTTTTTCATTAAACACAAAAATTTACGAATTTATTTCAATTCGTGAAAATGTTCTCGTAAAATAATACATACAAATTAACTGCCGTTGTCTTCTTACGTCGCTAGCAATCAGTTTTACGTGCGGATATAGGTGTTTCATATCAAAATATTCTTATCAAGTTATACATTGTATATTATATGTTCAAAGTCAACAATTGTGGTTTACCAAACAGATAGGTGTCACTGTGAAATAACAAAGTGATAAACAGACAAACTCAAATACTATGACTAACATATGACGAACAAATTCAACTATATCACGTCAAATAAGTATTTCTTCTAAATATTATTAAATCAATTGCGTCGATCAGAATTCGCGAAATTATTGACTTTACTTCGAGTAGACACAAGTGTTTTATAATATAGCTAATTAGTATTTAATTAATATGTAATACGTTTTAGAATTTATTATTTAACTTTGTGTTGATGTCTTCATTAATTTTATTACGTAGGTTTATAATTTTATTATTAGTTTTGTTGAGTTTTTGACGTATAACTTTTAAAATAAAATTTATGTCATTTATTATACTAGATCAATGTTTTGAAAATATTAAGTGATTTAGATAAATAATTCAGGTCAGGTCTCAACCAAATAGCACTGTATTCCAGGAAATAATTTTGATTGTAATTCATTATTATTTAAATTCATATTTTATCTCTTTTTTTGATTAATTTACTTTTATTACACAAGAAATGCTAGTATAATTATTTCCAATATTTATGATTAAATTAAATTCTATATGCCAAGTTTTAGCGCTTCACTGTGATGCAAAGTCTTTTTCAGATTTCTTTACATTTCTCTCTGCAAGCAACCTCTGTCCACCACTTATGATAATCTTATGAAATATAAAAATGCCACAATCGTAACAAATAGCTATCATATTAATCACTAATGACTAACAGGACTATTGTTGCCAATAAGCCTGACATAGTGATAATAGATCGGGATGCGCATCGGGCGGTGCTGATCGATGTCACCATTCCGCATGACGAGAACCTTGTGAAGGCAGAAAAAGAAAAACAGCTGAAATATTTGGACTTGGCCCACGAGGTGACCGACATGTGGCGTGTTGAATCGACCATCATTGTTCCGGTCGTTGTATCTGTGCACGGTCTAATAGCGAAAAGCTTCGACCGTCATCTAGAGAAGCTTTCGCTCCCCGGCTGGGTAAAGGGCTTGATTCAGCGCGGCGGTCGTTCTTGACAGGGCGCGTATTGTGAGGAGGTTCCTCTCTCTTGAGTCCTGACCACTGATGGCTTGGGTCGGTAGACCCCGTCTCCAGTGGCTCTCTGTTTTTTATATTGTATTTTTAAATTATTTTTTTTTGTAAATGTTTTTTTTTTAATATAATGAAAAAAATAAGCAAATAAATGAATAAGGAAATCATATTAATAATACCCCAGAAGAATCATTATATTACTTGCAATGTGTAAAAGTGTATATTTTAATGACACTAAATATATCGTGTGCAAGTTATTAAAAGCTTTAAAAATGACATAAAATGTTCTTAATTCCAGCATGGGTCTCACACTACACCAGCATGGACACTCGCACGGCGGCGGCTCGCATGGACACTCGCACGGCGCCAGCAACCCGGTGCTCAACAACAGAGTGAGTTACACAACTACCAGTGGGTATCAGCGGACTATGGCCAGAGGGAGGTCTCCTTGGTCAGGCTGCAGCCCGCTGTAGTAGATTCAGATGTTGTATATGCGCCGAACGCAAATGTCGATAGCGCGATTCAGAATCTGATTCAGGATACTTTAGGATGGAAACATTTTTACGTGGAGTTCTACTAGATATAAGTCAACTTTCTACTTACTTTTTATCGTAAGATAAACGAGCTTACGACTTACCGTTAGCAGTAGATGAAGTGGTTGCGATTAATTAGCTTCTGTAAATATGTAAGACTTAAACCTCGTTTAAAAAGAGGAACATGTCAGCACTCCGGATCTAGTAAAAAAGTCTGGTTCAGGACTACGTTGTAAAGACCTTGCTGTCAGGTACCACCGGTAGGTTTGCATTTGAACCAAAAAACAATAATCGTAAGGACGCCATTTGATTCAAAAGGAAGCCAGTACGAATCGTTTTGTAAAAGTCTTCGTCATTATAATTTAGATTTTAAATTTATAATACAGTTTAAAGGGTATTCAGGACATTGTACACTTTTCATTTCCACCATTGTTATTATAACGTAGCTAATACACACACATTCACTACACCACTGGCTAAAAACGGTGAAGGAAAATATCGTAAGGAAACCTGTATATTGGAAAAGGATTCTAAGATAATATGTCCCCGATCCGTATAGGGCAAGCGTGATAGACTATGCCTATTCCCTGTTTTGAGGAGACGTGAGCCCAGCTGAGGGCAGTAACGGTTTTTTTTTTTATTGCCATGTAGGCAGACGAGCCAACGGACCACCTGATCGTAAGTGGTTACCGTCGCTCATGAACCTCTGCAATGTCAGGAGACATTGAGGGGTCGCTACTTACGACCTAACTTTAAGGACGCTCCTCAAGCCTCGTTTGAAGAAGGATAAGTCATAGCGCTCTGGGAATACCGAGGAGGGGCTCATTCCATAGCCGGATGGTGCGTGGCAAAAAAGTGTTCCTGAAACGTTTGTTAACGGTTTGATACAGTACAGCCAGAATCCACAGCAGCGATCCCGTAAAGCCTAAGAACCTTGTCTTCAATGAATCTAAAGCATAGTTGTTATGACAGGAGCGCGGCTCGAGCGAGGTTGAAGAAGCGAGTCCGGCGCGACACGACACCACAGAGAACATCAACGTGCGAGCCGCCTTCATACACGTGCTCGGGGACTTCCTGCAGAGCTTCGGAGTGCTCGTCGCCGCCATTGTTATATACTTCAAGGTACACATAAGTATTATTAACTTCTACTTTGTACTCGTTATTGGCAGAATGGTTCGTGTTCCGAGGGCATTCGGTCATTTGATAATTTTCTTGAGGTCATAATAGGGATATCCTCGGACGACATGACAAAATTGTTTGCCAATATGGTGTCACAACTCGACAAGTATTTGGATAAAGAGTGTTTTTAAACGTCATGACTATTCATAAAAAGAAGCTGTGATATCAATATTATATTTTTTTTATTTTATGCATCAAAATCAGTTATCTATACTATCTATACATATGTTTTCTGAGAACTTCTCTTCACGAGCTACACGCTCGGTCTACTAAGCGCCCGCCCCGAAACCTTCAGGGAAAGGGACGCTCAATACCCCCACTAATAAATACGGAATCTACTAACACTTTACTTACTATTGTACATGTGTGAACCGCGGCTTGTTTCTGTAAGATATTTATGTTGATGTTAGAGTCTAATATTTCACAATATTTATGCAGGGATTTGGCTATTACTCCTGTGGCACCTACTACAATGGGTATTGTGTATGTAGTGGTGTTCCATAATCTGGATATTTCTCGTCTGAGTGGATGGTATTTGCTTAACTTTTCGATTTCTTTAGGCCCTATGTTATAATCTGATGGTACTGTTATGTCTATGAGATAAGTTTTGTTTTCTGTTTTGTTGATGTAAATGATGTCTGGTCTATTATGAGCTATTGTGTTGTCTGTTTGGACTGGGATCTCCCACATTAGTTTCTATCTATACTAATATTATAAAGCTGAAGAGTTTGTTTGTTTGTTTGAACGCGCTAATCTCAGGATCTACTGGTCCGATTTCAAAAATTCTTTCACTGTTGGAAAACCCATTTATCGAGGAAGGTTATAGGCTATATTTTATTTTCAAAAAAATTAGGGATCCGTATTAAAATATCGAATATGTAATACAAGGCGAATAATCGAAACCTATTTATGCGTACGCTGCAAAAACTATTGACAATAGAACAAAATGATGTACTACGGGTTTTAAGGTCTCAGTAAGAGTAACAAAAAAGTCCGCGACAGCATATATTTAACTATAACAGTTTAGTCACAACAACTGCTTTTATGTTAAAAAAAAAATTGAATTCGTCCGAAGAATGAATTTAACGTTAAATTAGTATTGTTATATTAATCCTTATCCAAATAAAGTATTATGTTATCAAGAGTATTAATTTAAAAGTAAATTACTGTTTGTTTTGTTCTAATCGGACTTTTCGTTGAGAAGTTATTACGAGTATAAACGCAATGAATACCACGCAGAACCCAACGCGGGCCGCGCAAATAATGTCGCGACAACATTGCGAGTACTGTTTGATCCCCTTTGTAACGCAGACGAAGTTGCGAGGGTCATCTAGTGTATCTATATGAATACAAGTACCTTTGAGTATATCCGATTTCTTGTCAGTCACTTTGTATGAAAATGTTTGATACATTGTTTGTTTGTGTGCAGCCGACCTGGATCCTGATGGACCCGATCTGCACGTTCCTGTTCTCGATCCTGGTGCTCATCACCACCTTCAACATCATCAAGGACGCGCTGCTCGTGCTCATGGAGGGGTCGCCGAGGGGACTCGACTTCCAGGTACAGGATAAACATCCTTCTGTTGCATACTCCATTTATCGAATTACATTTTTAAATACTGTTGACTATAAAACCTTATATTTCAATATACCACCAAAAACTTTAAATCCATGATACTTATCAACGATAACCAAAACGATTATCAAAAATAACAGAAATATTTTACGAGACAGTCGTGAGTGACAGAGACAGCAATCAATGAAAATTATACGAGGAGAAAAGAGACAACTCTATTTCCTGCAATTAGACAATTCGGTGTCTCATAATAAGCCACAATAAGAGTCTGACGTCTCGATTTTTTTAATTTTTGTTCTTTGATTTTTTCGACTTTATCTGTCTTATTGGAACGAAGTTCCTTATCGTGCGTTGTGAAAGGGGGCGAGACGGGAAAAAATCTTACGAAAAGTAGTCACGACAATTTTTTTGTTTTAGATGATTATCGCTAGATGGCGCTGTGATCAAAATCTTTTAAAACACGTTCCTTATTTTTGTTTTAGATGATTATCGCTAGATGGAGCTGTGATCAAAATCTTTTAAAACACGTTCCTTATCGCGCGTTACGTTAGGAAAAAAAAAGATATCTTTTAATCGAAAGGAACTTCGTTCTATTCGGGTGTCCCGTGACACCTCTCAAGTTTCATTATTATATTTATTAAATGTTTTTTTTATACTCTAAATTATATGTTTATGTGTTAACATATTCCGTCATGTGTTATACAGGAGGTGGCCAACACATTCCTGTCGCTGCCGGGCGTGGTCCGGATCCACAACGTGCGCATGTGGGCGCTCACACTCGACAAGCCGGCGCTCTCCGCACATCTCGCCATACGTACGTACACTGGAACAACACGTTCCTGTTGCCCACTGCTGGGCTCAGGTCTCCTCGGAAGAGGAATTAGGCATAGCCATGATTGCCCAATACGGATTGGGGACTTCACATATCTTCGAAGGATTATTAGAATCCTTTTGACGTTACAACGTCTTATAAATTGGTTTGCCGGGTGACACTTCAAGAAACTGCGTTACGCTCCGCTCACGTTATGCACTCACAATGAGAGCGAGTGAGAGGCACGCGTGCCGCGTCACTTTTTATGTCTGTCTCTCTCGCTCCTAGGCGGGCTTACCATGCCCGAGTCGTTGTCACGTAAAACTTTCGTCCGTATACCGACTTTACAAGCAACCAATTTTTTTGTAACACTGAACTGATTTCGATGATTATTTTTTGTAAAAAGTAGACAATGTAAATAATCTCCTATAAATTCGATAAAGATCAAACTCGTAGTTTCAATACTATTCGTGAAAAATTCGTTTAATATTAATAACCTTCATATTCCTTTTACAGGTAGCGGAGTAAGTCCTCAGAAGGTTTTGGAAGAAGCCACGCGGCTCGTACAAGACAAATACAATTTCTTCGAGATGACGCTTCAGATTGAAGAGTTTAGCGATACCATGGAACAATGCAAGCAGTGTCGAGTACCTCAGGCGTAAACTACACACATATCATGTGTACAATTAATTTACAACAAAAGGAAATCATTGCTCAGAGCTCGGTGGGAATCGTGTTAATTGATACCTTCGCCACTGAACAATTTTAGGTCATTTGTTAAGCTGCTAACGAAATTATGTTATTTAAAAGTGCCAAAAATATAGTAAAGGCACAAAGTTACATTGTTGAAAAATTTGTTTTACAAAAGAAAATCATTGCTGAGAACTCGGTGGGAATCGTGTTGAATGATACCTTCACCACTTAACCAATGAAACTAAAAAGCCAAAAATATAGTAAAAGAATTGAATCCGTAATTAATGTCGTAACTTAATGTCTTATTTACAGTTGTTATCGTAAAAATAAAAAAATCAATATAAAATCTTATTTTCTGTAAAAAAAACACGAAAATAATTAAGTGAAGCACAGTATTTATATTTATTTTAGTATTACATTCCTATTTAGATTAAATTAATTTTAATTAATTAATACGTGCTCAGACTTTAATTTAATGTTTAATGACAAGAATTAATTTTAATGCAAAATCTTTTCTTTATCGGTTAAAATTACTTTCTATTTTTCATCAAAATGATATTTTTGTATGATCATTTTGCATCATATTTATTTCATTTTACACAAAATAATGAATGAAAATTACTAAAATAATTTCACCTGTTTTATTCCAAGACAAATAATCAGCCCACCTGATGGTAAGCGGTCACCGTCGCTCATGAACCTCTGCAACGCCAGGGCAATGAGGGGCCGTTATCTATCGCCTACCGATACAGGACTTTTCTTAAACCTCGTTTAAAGAGGGACATGTCCATTCATATTGTTTTTATTGCTGTCCACGAACAACTTACAACTAAGTTACTTATATTCATAAATTGTTAATTTATTTAATTAAAAACTTCATTACAGTAACATTATGAATTCAACTAAAGTGTATTTGACTTTAGGAGGTGAATGACTAAAGTCAATAACAAAATAGATTTATTCTTTGGTGCAAAATAAACTTCAAATTAAAAGAAAAAAAAGGTTATTAATTTCAACTTACCTAAAAATCATGTCTTATTGAGGTTGCATAAATAAATCTCAGTTAAATCTTCAATATTTATTTTCATGAAGTGCAACCCTAAAGTGTCAAAGTGCAAGGTCGTTGACCTCCTAAAGTGATCCATAATTTGTAAATAAACATATTATGTAGCACTAAATATTATTATAACTAACGAAAGTGGTCGAATTTCTTAAATATTAGGTGTCTTCCAAATATCTAGTGTTAAGTATACAAATTAGTGTAAATTTTCGAAATAAATTGTTTTTTTTAAATTTGTTTTTTAATTTGTCGTTTACTCTGTAGAGTTCAGAGGCTCTCGGTCTATATTTTTTTTTTAGTATTAGAAGTCATCAAAAAAGCGATCATAATTATTTGGTAGACATCCATTGCGCGCCACGCTCGCGTAATAACGAGCGGAGAGACGCGGCGAGCGCGCTCGTTCGATGCTCGCGTAGTTCACCTCGAACAAACCGAAACGTTCCCTGAAATTAAAAAATATAGTATAATGAATTATTAATATTATATTACTACCTATGGTTTAGTAGGTACATGAAATTTGAGATTAACATGAAGTAGACTTCTACCAGATTTGAACCGTGATGGAAAAAAGCGGTCTAACACTTGGACTACTGTAATCTATGGTTCTAAAGAAACAAATAGAATTATTGTTTAGCAATTTGAATGCAAAAAATGAAGGACCGATCTTTTCATCACACTAATTTTCTTACCAAGATTTTGAAATGAAAATAATAATATTATTATATAATTTACTTAAAGATGTCTTTAACCATGCTTTCGTATCAAAACTGACGTAGTTTTACCAAAAAGATGGCTGGCTTGTCATTACAGTCACAAAGCTAAGAAACTCATTAAATTTCCTCATCCTCTACACTTTATCTTAAGTTTAAGGATAGTTGTACAGATGACACTCACGAGAACCCTCTCATCCACTCGTAATTATCAATGAGGCTCCAGTAAATGTACCCGGTCACCGCGCACCCGTCCTTGTTCATAGCGTCGTGCAGCGCGCGTATATACGCGTCGATGTACGCAACACGTCGCGTGTCGCGGAGACCCGCAATGGATGACACGCCGTTCTCAGTTATCAATGTGATTGGATTGTTGTACTTCAATTTTATCCAATTAAGGGATTTTCTGAAGCCCCACGGAACTACCTGTAGATAACGTGAATAACTAAGATTAGTTTAACGCGTCGAGCCGCATCGCTTAACGTCGTGTTTGGTTCTGGTCTCAACCGTAGTTCGAACGCTGAGTGTGAGCTGTTGGAGGTTTTAGTGCGGTTCAACTCCCATGTATCCTATCCGCCGGTGATTACTTCCAAATAAAAAAACACTCTTTACTCTAATGCAAACGTGTTATGCTCGATAGGCATTCTTTCAATTTGCTTCATTATTTTGGTCATGATGTTGTCTAAATCATTTGCTTTGTGTGGCACACAAAGCCATAAAATAAAAAAAAAGTACTCTGAGTACTTTATATTTTCTTTAGATGCAAGTTTATATTATCGTGTAAGACACAAATTTCCACAATTTAACCACTCAACTGGGATCGACCGCCAAATTGGTTTGTTTACTTTTGCCAAGTCTGTGGCAGGAGCCAAAATTGAGCACAGTTCTAAAACTTGTTTTGTTTACATTTTTTTATCGTCTCATATTTTACAGAGAAACTATATTTTCGCTGAAAATGCAATACAGCGTCATTTAATAATAAAGATTTACAAAGATTTACAAAAATATAAGGTTTAATTAAAAATCGAAATTAAAATTTATTAGAAAAAAATATTTTAAAAAGAGACTCAAACACGTTAGTGATTCCGAACGAAGTCCCCAGTTTCGCCATCTAGCGAATAGTGACGTTCCCAGTTGAGTGGTTAAGAAGTACAGCCTATTATGGAACCCGTAAGGTTAATAATTAAAGTCTATCTGGTTTAGTTACTTTGAGCCAAGTAGAATTGCTCTTAGGCCAGTTGTCTTTCTGTGTGATGATGACTCCCAGGTCGTCGTGGAAGGAAGGCTGCGGATGGATCTTGCCGTTGCCTTGATGGACCTACAAACAGACAAAGCATATAGTGACCTTTGATTGTATAGATAAACGAGCATACGGCCCACCTGATGGTAAGCGGTCACCGTCGCTCATGAACCTCTGCAATGCCAGGGCAAAGAGGGGCCGTTATCTATCGCCTACCCATACAATACAATTCTCAAGCCTCGTTTAAAGAGGGACATGTCATAGCGCTCCGGGAACACCGCGGATGGGAGTCCATTACAAATCGGAATGGTGCGGGGCAAAAATGATCTTCTGAACCGAACTGTAGAAGAGCGCAGCGGTTCCAAGTAAAGTCAAACCATTTTTGATGTGGACACACATGCATTTTGAAGGACAAAACTAAACACTACTATCTACCAGATCAAAATTACCTCCTTTGTAAAAAGAACTGATGAAAGACACTTAACATTTTTTGTATTATAAGTATGTCAGTTTTTTTACACACCATCATGGTCAGCGTCAAGAACATATCTGAAAACTAATTAATTTCCAACAAACACATCCCTCCTCAGTGCTTACCAAGTACTATGACTTGTCTTTCTTCAAATGAGGCTTGAAGAGAGTCCGTAAAGGTTGCTCGTATGTAACGAGGCACTTTAGTCCATGAGTGGCAGTAACCACAGTGGTCTGTACCAGTACCAACCCATTACTGCCCACTGCCCAACAGTGGGCAGTAATGGGTTCAGGTCTCCTCAGAAGAGGGATTAGGCATAGTCCACCACGCTTTCCCAGTGCGGATTGGGGACTTCTCATATCTTCAAAGGATTTTTAGAACCCTTTTCCGACATGCAGGTTTCCTCACGATGTTTTCCTTCACCGTGTTTAGCCAGTGCTGTTGTGAAAAATTGCACATAAATCTTTTTTCACATTTAGATTTAGAGGTGCAAGCCGGCCGGATTTGAACCCGCGACCTCCCGTACGGAAGGCAAGCGCTTCAACCACTACCCCACCACGAATATTTCTCTAGTAAACTTGATATACTCACCAAGTATGTAGTATAATGGTTGAGTCCCAAGAAGTCGTAGGATCCTTTCAGTCGAGCGACCTGCGCCGGAGTGAAGGCGGGCAGTCGGGAGCTACGGAACCCTTGCTTGTTGGAGACGAGCTGTATGCGAGCTCGCATGGACGCGGGGTAGTCTCCTTCAGACGAGAGGATGGGGTGGGCGAACCAGCCAAACTGTCAGTATCTTGTATTAAACACTCGCGATAATCAACATCACTAAACGGGATCGCTCTTTTAATAAAAATCGTGGTAAGAACCCGTTTAGTAATTGTGTAAGTGAAGTATCTTGTACGTTGCGTTCCAAGAGCGAGAACAGAAAGTTTACAAAACTAGGAGAGACTGATCCGGCGTAGGGATCCAGCCATGGGGGTCGTCGTGCAGGAGGACACGGACGGGCCTTGAGGGCACCTCGGCTGCCCGGGCTTAATCTCTCTGACATACTAGGCGGAGGTGTGGTGTGGATGTGGCGTTGATGTCATGTCCCTTCGTGGGGTTGAACCATGGACTGGCATTGGCGCGTCCACACGCCTGTTGGTTTGGATCTGCTTCAAGTAAGGCGTATGGATCTTGACAGACACAATCCTTAGTCATGCGAAAAAGACCGAAAAGAAGACTATATCTTTTAAAATTTTGGATGAAAGAATAGCTTAACATGTTCTCAATACAGATGTTACTGTTGTATTTGTACTTTTTACTAAATAAAAAGAATTATAAAGTTATTAAAGAAGTTATCGAGATTTCAAAACATATCACTTTTAACAAGGGTGACGGCTTCAGATTATCGGGTATGTGGAATCCAGTGCTAAACACGACAGTCACTCGCGGGTTCATGCGAACGAGAGTCTTGTATATACAGTGAGTGTGGTGTGTCGTGATGTGAGTTCGAGT
Organism: Trilocha varians; assembly: GCA_030269945.2. Taxonomy (NCBI): domain Eukaryota; kingdom Metazoa; phylum Arthropoda; class Insecta; order Lepidoptera; family Bombycidae; genus Trilocha; species Trilocha varians. The sequence goes on from AP028258.1 coordinate 14,620,691, forward strand.
TCCAGTGGTACTACCCAAAAGCGAACGAGAAAGAGGGTAGACGGATTTGTTTGCTCTTAAATCGACCCGCAGTATCCAGTCTTCTCGTGATCATGACGTTTGCAACAACAACGAAATATCGAGACAACTCAATTAATTAAACATCGTGGTCAGAACCCGTTGAAAATGCATGAAAGTATTATAGAAATAACTAGCTGCCCCACGCAACTTCGTCTGCGTCGAAAAAATAAAAAAAAAATTAGGGGTGGACTACCCCTAACATTTAGGGGGATGAAAAATAGATGTTGGCCGATTCTCATAGATACCGGATAAGCACAAAAAATTTCAACAAAATCGGTCAAGCCGTTTCGGAGGAGTTCAAGTTCGAACACCGTGACACGAGAATTTTATATATTAGATTATTTACCATAAACTGTCGAGCCATTTCTGCAGCTTTTTGATCTTCCTCCGATGTGCTGGCGGCTTCCAACCAGGAAAAGTCTAATGTAATACCCATTTTACCTGCAAACGTTAAATGATTTAAGTAAGTAATACGTATTTAAGAGGGATTCACAAATAATTTGCATTATTTAGTCAAAGTTTTCAAGAAAGTGCTTAAATGTAGGTGCTAGATAAAGGATGGGCAGTGTCTCCTAACATAACAAAAGTCTAGGTATGGTAAAAACGCCCCATTCGGTCGCTAAGTTGTCTGCCACATCAAAAATTAAAAAAACTTGTGTTGTGTCATGGGACACCCGAATAGAACGAAGTTCCTTTCGATTAAAAGATATCTTATAAAAAATATTTCCTTTCGTAACGCGCGATAAGGAACATATTTCAAAAGATTTTGATCACAGTGCCATCTAGCGATAATCATCTAAAACAAAAAAAAGTGTCGTGACAACTTTTCGTAAGATTTTTTTCCGTCTAGCCCCCTTTCGATAACGCGCGATAAGGAACTTCGTTCCAAAAACATTGACATTCTTCATAGAACAGTCTTGCCTAATTGAAAAGATTTCATTTCTTGAGTCTACTCATTAATGTCAGGACATAGAGGGACCGTCACACACACAGACATGCAACATATCTCCTTTCCTTCAACAAGTTCAAGATCCCTGATACCTTTCTGTCTATCCTTGTACTGTTGCTCATACAGCCTGTACACAGCAGCATGTGCCAGCAACACGTGGTGTCCGCACAGGTAGTCCTGCGTTCCGGAGCCCCCCCGCGCCCCTCCCCCCGGCGCGTCCCCCCCGCCGTACCCCTCCCCGCAGAACGAGAGAGGCTCGTTGAATGTTATCCACGTGTCTACGCGGTCACCGAAGGTTGATAGTAGCAACTGGGAAGAAACAAAAAATATTTAAATACTTGCGATTATTTGGAACGAAGTTCCTTATCGCGCGTTGTGAAAGGGGGCTAGACGGAAAAAATTCTTACAATGATTATCGCTAGATAGCGCTGTGATCAAAATCTTTTAAAACACGTTACTTATCGCGCATTACGTTAGGAAAAAAAATATAAGATATCTTTTAATCGAAAGGAACTTCGTTCTATTCGGGTGTCCCATGACACCTCTCAAGTTTTTTTTTATTACAAAAATGAATACGACCGACTTCCATTTCTCAAACATAGCAGAGATCTTTATCAAATTATATAAGATGATGCTCGAAATGTCTGCTTTCTAACAAAAAAAGAATTATTGGAATCGGTACAAGGAAATACACGCAAAAACGCATAGCAAATCGTGAAATTTTGTCCGTTAAAAATACACATTTTTAAACACAAATCCTAAAGTTCTTGTTCGATCTTTTTAAAAAAAAAATAACTTGAGAGGTGTCACACCCGGATGGAACGAAGTTCCTTTCGATTAATTAGTGAGGGAAATGTAATAAAATTTTATTTTTTAAAGTAAACTTTGATCACTAATACTTTGATCACAGCGCCAACTAGCATTAATCATATTAAACAAAATAAGGAATTATTTTATAAAAAATTTTGATCACTGCGTCATCTAGCATTAATCATATAAAACAAAATAAGGAATTGTTTTAAAAGATTTTAATTACAGCTCCATCTAGCGATAATCATCTAAAAAAAAAAAGTGTCGTGACAACTTTTTCATAAGAATTTCCGTCTAGCCCCCTTTCGATAACGCGCAATAAGGAACTTCGTTCCAACAATGAGACCTAAGTTCAGCCATTACCTTTCATCTGACATCAGAATAATTCAAATCGGTCCACCCAAACTAAAGTTATCGAAGAACAAACATAAAAAAAAACAAACATAAAAAAAAAACAAACATAAAAAAAAACAAACATAAAAAAAAAACAAACATAAAAACAATACAGACGAATTGAGAAGACGCAGACCTCCCACAAGATGGATTGATGACCTGGTCTGTGTCGCGGGAAGTCACTGAATGAAGACAGCGCAGAACCGCGACTTGTGGCGAGGTTTGGGGAGGTCTGTGTTTAGCAGTGGACGATAGGCTGATGATGATGATGATGATGACTCGCAATTATCGACATTACTTACAGAAACTTTTAAGTAAGTTCCAATGGTACCGGCAAACGAATGAAAGAAAGAAAAAAAATAATAGAATGAGAAAAAGGGTTGGAGGAAATCACCTGACTTACCTTGGCATAGTCGACAAAGAAATCCACTATAATTGGGTTCGTCCAGCCACCAAGATCCTGGAGACTTTGCGGCAGATCCCAGTGGTACATGGTCACCACAGGTTTGATGTTATTCTTCTCCAGACTGTCAAGAAGCTCTGAATAATAGCGGAGTCCATCTTCGTTCACGATACTGGACAAGTTAAAAGTGTTTGTTTTGTCTTTCTTTCTTTATGTTATTAATATTTCTTCTAGATGTTTGGGACCGAATAGTTCTGAAGTAGCGGCCACAAACCTGAAGGCGCAGCTAAGATAGATCTTAAACAAGATGTACCGACGACCTAGCGTCGCGGGAACACACTGGATATAAACAGCGTTGGATCGGTCGTTGTGGCAATGTTTGGGGAAGGTCCATAGCCAGCAATGGCCGTTTATGAGCTGATGATAATGATGTTGATCTTTTGGAGAAATATAATCTCTTTTTTATTGTGATCTAAGTACACTTCACTTTCCCTGTTTCAAAGTCAAACTTATACTAAAATTCCAAATTACTTGCTGTATCCAGTAGGCAGTACCCTGGGCCAGGATATAGAGAACCGGTAGAACTGCACGCCCAGCTGTTTCGTGAGCTCCACGTCTCGCTGGTAGACGTGGTAGGAGTCGGCCGCCACGTCAGCGTTGTTGTGATCGAACACACGCTCGGGGTACTCATGTGTGTACCGGTCCCATATGCTCTCACCTTTGCCTGATTTAAAGGGAAGATAGTATGAGGTTCTCATCTAATTAGAATGGACTCTCTTCAACGGTGTTCCCAGAGCGTTATGACTTGTCCCGCTTTTAAGGAGTTTAAGAAAAGCTCTCTATAAGTGGGCGATGATTGCATAACAAAGAAAGTATTATCATGAAGCCAGTTTCACATGTTTTAAGTAGGACTTTTGGTGCAGCATTATTTTTAATTCTTGATGGAAAACGAGGTGTGTGTGTGTGGGTGGTTTTTACAGAGGTTTAGACCAAAATATTTCTTGTGTATCATCAAGTTTAAACTGCATACCGACTAAAACCTCTTCTGACATCGTGTGAGTCTGTCTGTGTGCGTATGTGTTTGATCTGGTTAAACGGAACTCCCTGGACTCTATTATATTTCTTTTTAATCAAAGTTGTAAGAGTTTTTTTGTTGGTATACCCTCTTGAACTTTCAAATCGGTGCCTAAATGATTCTATTCATTCTCATGTCCTATCTTGTGAGGCCGTGCGTTGTCCAAAAATTGGGACTTGGAATCTTGCTTAACGTAGCTACCTGATACATTCCAGGCTCCTTCGATTTGGAAGGCGGCTGTGGCGACTCCGAACTTGAACCCTGAAGGGAAGCAGACTGGATCCTTGGTGCTTTCAACACTGAAATATTATATTCATCTTTTACTCTATGATTGTTATAAAATTTCTGACCCGCGCCACAAGGCTTTACCTGAATTTCTGGTCATTTTATTACACCTTAGGTTACATTACCTCAAATAAAGTATGTGTATGTCTTGTCTATGTCATTATTGGAGTTTTGGTACAGATCCATTTTTTTTTAAATATTATTTGACCTTCCAAAACTGAAAGAATAATAGGAATCGCACTAGTAGTTCCTGCGATAAGCGCATTCAAGTGAACATACTCTGCTCTGCTTTTTATGAAGATAGAAATATTTAAGTTTAAAAACTTAAAACTATTTTCTACTAGCTGGCCCACACAACTTCGTCTGCGTCACATAAGTAAATTTTCTCACCGTTTAAACCTCCCCTGGACTTCTACGAATATTTCAAGATTAAAATAATCCAAATCGGTTGAGTCGTTCTCGAGTTTTAGCGAGACTAACGAACAGCAATTCATTTTTATATATATACTAGCTGGCCCGCGCAACTTCGTCTGCGTCACATAAATTGAAATTGGAAATTTTCTCACCGTTTAAACCTTCCCTGGACTTGTACGAATATTTCAAGATTAATATAAGCCAAATCGGTTCAGTCGTTCTCGAGTTTTAGCGAGACTAACGAACAGCAATTCATTTTTATATAGGTATAAGATGACAAAGATTTAAACTAAAATTAGTGTGTTGTTACGCAAATAAATAATTCAAGAAAAACTGTTAGGTATAACAGAATTCAACATCTTTACGAAATTAATATTAAAATACTTTTAAAAAACAAAGGGACAAGTTTCCAATGTTCAACATTTTCTACATAAATAACCATTTAATTTGATTTCACATGGAAATATTAAAAAGTATCAATAAACAATGTCAATGACCTCCACAACAAATAGCCGACTTAAAAAAAGGTTAAACTAAATAAACTACATACCCAATTATATAAAACACAAATAAACACAACACACAATTCATGTTTGTTTGTCACAAACTCTCGTATTAAATAAGAACACTGACACACTGTTCTGTTGATAACACGTATATACAATAATTATGTGATTAATATACAGCGTGTTTCTATCTAAAATGTTTTTATGAAAAAAATTAAAAAAAACAGAGCCTAATTCGTAGTTTCAACAATTTGATTACAAGCTTTATATTATAAACTTGCAATGGATGTAACTATGTAAGTTCGGGTGGAATCTTGCAAGTTAAATTTGACAAACTTCCCGGTTTCCGATTGAGCTGACATTTTGCACGTAGATGTATATCGCGTGACAATGCAATATGACAATGGAGCTGATCTGATTATGGATTCGGAAGGTGGTCATAGGAACTCTTGTACTAAAAAAATGAGGAAAAGCGTCCCCTGACATTGCAAAGGTCAATAAGCGACAGCAACCACTTACAATCAGGTGGCCCGTTGGCTCGTCTGCCTACATGACAATAAAAAAAATTTGAGAGGTGTCAAGGGACACCCGGATGGAACGAATTTCCTTTCGATTAAAAGATATTTTATTTTTAATTTTTTTTTTACGCACGATAAGGAGCGTGTTTTGAAAAATATTTTGATCACACCGCCATCTAGCGATAAATCATCTAAAACAAAAAAGTGCCGTGACAACTTTTCGTAAGATTTTTTTCCGTTTCACAACGCGCGATAAGGAACTACAAAATCTGATATAGTATCACCCTGTATTACAATATATCACAACATAATGAGTTTAAGTAGACAATATACAGCGTGTCAAAGGTTGGTCATCGCTACTGAGCTAATAGTTAAATTATCTATCGAATGATTTAGAACGGAGAATCTATTTGACCGACTTCTCAGAGGAGGTTATCAAGTTGATTGAATTTTTGTATTTGTCTCTGCGTAAGTATCTCATAAAAATTTGATAAATTTTTGATTAGTACTTTATTTTACTAACCTTGAAAAATGTGTAGGAAATCAAAGGCTGCCAGTGCATTGAAGAACATAGAAACAATCATTTAATGAAAATAAAACTTAAGACGAAGAAAAGTATGACGCAATCACAACTAATTTTTTCTACACACAAATTCGATATTTAAAAAAGCGCGCCAACATTCCTTCTTAATTTAAAAAGAGTATGATAACAAAGAGGTTTTAATAAAACAAAATTAAAACTATTTACAGAGGGCGCCATCATCGTTTGTTCTTTACATTTTAAATGTATAAAATTAAATAAAACTCATTCAGTCGTCTACAAAATGGATTACGGTCATTTTTATTTATGAAAAAAAAACCTAGTATGTATAATTTAAATTATAATCATATTAAAGAATATTAATAAGTACCGTATATTTAAATTTTCACCCAACTATACCAAAATTTAAGTAAGTTCAGGCGCCTGTTGGTGTCTGTACAATATTTTTGTAGGACTTTTAGAATACTTTTCGCAAAGTTAACTGATTGGTTTGAGAAAAATAGTTGGTAAATTAAGCGTATAATGTAATCACGAATTTTATTGTTCAATTAGCTGGCCCGCGCAACTTCGTCTGCGTCACAAAAAAAAATCCCGGTTATTTTCTCACCGTTTAAACCTTCCCTGGACTACGACTAACATTTTAAAACCAAAATCAGCTCAATCGGCCCAGCCGTTCTCGAGGTATATAATAGGTATATAATCAGACTAACGAACAACAATTCATTTTTATTTATATAGAAGAAATAATTATTATGTTAAATCTTATTAGTACTACCTATCCTAATTTGACCAAATTAAATTAACTTTCAGGATAAACCTAACATTGTGTATTTTCTTGTACACAGTATCTTGATTTTAAAGTTGAAATGTGATTTATATAAATCGGTAAACAGGAATAATTCGTTACAACGCCATCTATTGAAGCGATTTAAAAACGAACACAAAGTCAGAATATAGTTTCGCTACTCGACGCTAGATGGCGCTTACACAAATATTCTACGCGAAATATTTATTTATATGTAGATTTTACTAGAACATTACAGACGTTGTAGTACATTCTGGAAACGTCGTGGAGTTTATTCTAGAAAACGTAAACAGATGGCGTTGGCGCTGCAACAGTATAAATACGCGGACTTCGCACGGAATTCATCAGTTTAATTTTGAAAACGTTTCAAGACGAATCAGTACGCAACTTAAAAAATAAACAAGATGTCCATCTTACCATACACCTTCGACTTCGAGAGACCTCTGCGATTAATGGAACGTGAACTCTACGGGCCACAGAATTTCCACAGGATGTCACCGTTCAGCCAACTGATGCCACGTGAAGTCTTCGGAATGTTTCCATTCCACCACCTTCACCGCAATGCGGTCGAATCCCAATTCTACCGACCCTGGGAGAACATGTTCCGGCAAATCGAGAATGTTATGAAGCCGATTGAGCAGCTAACGTCAGCGATGAACCAAATGGCGCTCCAAGAAGGTTCGAAGATCACGGCAGACGATGAGAAGTTCCAAGTCAATATTGACGTGCAGCATTTTTCGCCGGACGAAATAAACGTCAAAGTTGTTGATGGACACGTGGTCGTCGAAGGTAAACATGAAGAAAAGCAGGATGAGCATGGATATGTGTCCAGGCAGTTCATCAGACGGTATGCTCTCCCTCAAGGCTGTTTACCAGACACTGTGGAGTCCAAATTGTCATCAGATGGAGTCCTCACTGTTACCGCGCCCAAAGTTTTAGCGCTACCTTCAACGGGAGAAAAGATTGTGCCGATAACACAAACTGGGCCTGTGATGAAGCAAGTTCGATCTCCGGAAGATACTGCCGATGTAAATAGTAAATTGTAATTTTAATTTGTACTTATGTTTTTTTAAGACTGATTTTGATCTGTGCTATACTAGTTTCTTAGTTTTCAATAAAATTATTTTTGTTTTAAGCTTAAGTGTTGCTTTATTTTAGAACCTTGTTTATTAAAACGGTTACTGTACCGAGAACAATTACCAAGTACGAAGTTGAAACAAAACTACTAGTGTTCATTTTAATATATGTTTTCTTTTCAACAAAAAGTCGCTATCGTCTGTCTGTCCCTGTGTATGCTTAGATCTTTAAAACTACGCAACGGATTTTGATGTCGTTTTTTTATTAGATAGTGATTTTTTAGGATGTTTTATATGTATAATTTATTTTGAAAAAAAAAATAGGGATCTGTATGAAAATATCGAATTTGTAACACAAGGTGTAAAATCGAAAACATATTTGCGTATGCTGCAAAAAATATTGACAAAAGAACAAAATGATGTACCACGGGTTTTAGGTCTTAGTAAGACCGACAAAAAAGTCCGCGAGAGCATATATCTATCATAGTTTAGTCACAACACTCACAACAACTGCTTTTATGTTTATGAAAAATATATTTAATTGTCCGAAGATCGAATTTATTGTTAAATGAGTATATATTAATCCTTAACCCAATTAAGCATTTGTTATCAAAAGTATTAATGTAGAAGTAAATTACTTTTTGTTTTATTCGAATCTGACTTTTCGTTGAGAAGTTATCATGAGTATTAAGTATAAAACGCAAAGAATACACCCACCGCGTAAAAAATATTGTAACAACATTGCGAGTGCTGTTTGAACCCCTTTGTGACGTAGACGAGTTTGCGCGGGTCGTCTAGTTTATGTATATGATACCTATACGGTGGGGGTGACGGGGCGAGACGTAAGCCTCGGCGTGCAACGCGTCCCGTCACCCCGCTCAATCTCGTGCTGGGTTCTGACCTTAGCCAGGCTAGGAGCGGCAGGAGCTTTTAGTGCGGTTCGACTCCCACATTTACCTGTGAGAAGGGTGTAAGTCCGGTGATTTCTTCCTGTCCAAAAAAAGGCAGTTTACAGTACCTAGGTGACACGATAATCACTTACCGTCATGTGGCTCAACAGATAGTTCACAAAAAGGTTGCAGTAAATACAAATCAGTAGGACCTCATTAATGTTTATTAAGTAATTTGCTTCAAAACCGAAATTAAAATTTAGCTTTAAAAGGCAAATAAATATTCCTTAATAGTCGTTGACGCCAACAAATTTATAATTAAATGTTTGGCATATTGCCTGTTGCACTTTTTGCGCCGTTTTCAACTGGCGTCGTTTCAACAGAATCGCCGCATTCCGGCTTATCAGATGTCTTGATAGGTCCTGTCTGAATGATGGGCACGATGCGCTCGTTGGAGCTCGGGCGCTGCAGAGGCATGGACACGGTCAACACTCCATCAGATGACAGCCTAGACTCCACAGCATCTATGTCACAGCCCTCTGGGATCGGGCAGCGACGAGCAAACTGCCTAGACACCCAGCCGTGCTCATCTTGCCTCTCTTCATGCAAAGCCTCCACCACCACAAAACCTTCCACTATTTTCACGCTTATATCTTCAGGGGAGAAATGCTGAACGTCCAGATCAATTTGGAACTTGTTCTTGTCCGTTTTTATTGAACCATCCTGGTTCCCAGACTGTTTCCATAGTGAATTATTTCGAGATGTCCGAGGACGTAGTAATGATAGAAATTCTTGAGGAGATATCGCGACGGTTAGTTGAGGTTGTTTGAAAATACGAGAGCGTTCTAAATCTAATAAATAAGGTAAAATCGAGGACATTTCGGAGGTTTTCACCGCACGTTATTATTGTGTTAAGATTCGTAAGCTTCTCACTGTGGATTCTCAATAGATGTTTACCAATTCCAGAAATTATTGTCAATTTTTGTGTGACGTATGAAATGCTTATTGCGCAAAATGTCAGTGCTCAGCAGACTATAATAACGATCACTGCTTTAGTTTATGGCAGCGTGTAAAAAAGTTTTTATAATGTCAAAAAAAGGTTGTTATACCTGGAATTGGAAAACTTTTACATAACTGTTAATAAGCTGACCCGCGCAACTTCGTCTGCATTACAAAGGGGTTCAAACAGTACTCGCAATGCCGTCGCGTTATTATTTGCGCGGCCCGAAGTGCACTCACATATTCCTTGCGTTTTATACTCGTAATAACTTCTAACCGAAAAGACCGATTGGAATAAAACAAAAAGTTATTTACTTCTACATTAATACTCTTGATAACATAATACTTAATTTGGATAAGGGTTAATATAACGATACTCATTTAACGTTAAATTCAATCTCGGGACGAAATATTATTTTTATAAACATAAAAGCGGTTATTGTGATTAAACTATGATAGTTAGATATATGCTGTCGCGGACTTTTTTGTTTGTCTTACTAAGGCCTAAAAACCCGTAGTACATCATTTTGTTCTACTCTCAATAGTTTTTGCAGCGTACGCATAAATAGGTTTTCGATTATATTATTCACCTTGTGTTACATATTCGATATTTTTATATGGATCCCTAATTAAAATAAAATATATAACCTTCCTCGATAAATGGACTTTCCACCACTGAAAGAATTTTTGGAATCGGACCTGTAGTTCCCGAGATTAGCGCGTTCAAACAAACAAACTCTTCAGCTTTATAATATTAAGTATAGATGAGTAGTTTTTTTACAAATTACACTACACGCAAAAAAATGTAGTACTCTATTTGTTAATGAGCATATGGCTCACTTGATGATAAGTGTTTACCGTTGCTCATGACTCATGAGTCATTGTAGTGCTTCCTTATAAGGAGTTGGTTAAAATATGATGCGTTGATAAATAAATATCTTTGTGAATACAAAATTTCAGATAAATCGGTTGAAAGAAAGAGGGTGAAATTTGAATTACTAAATTTGACGCAAGAATAAATAATAAAACAAACGGGGTGAGCTAAATAAAACCGTTTAAACAATCCACATACTGCCACATAGACAAAAAACAATTCAATTGAATACCTCTTCTTGAAAATCGGCTAAACATTAAAGACAAAGTCTTTTTAACGCCATCTATTGGCAGGTAGCAACACTGTTTCATTCCACTGAATGGAGTTTTCTAGAAACGTCTTTATAGTTTAACTACTCGTCAACAGATGGCATTAGTGAGAAATACAGAGGTCTTCAACAATTTCTGAAGCTATGTTTAAAACATTTTACTAAATCTAGTTTTTGGCATCATTATTTTTTTATTTGATTTAATTTAAGAAAAGAATAGATTTCTTAAGTACATTGATTGGTAATCCTTTGCTTGTCGTTTAACATTGGTTGGTAAACCTGGGATGACATTCTAGGTAAAGCATAAACTTACTAATTATAAACAAAATTTTTGAGCATTGAGAGGAGCGAGTAGAAATTTTTACATAATTATTTTTGTAAATATTTCCAATTTTTAAGTAGAAACAGCAGTATTTTTTTTATTTGGTACCTATCTTTAAATTACATTTTTTCACGTAGCAAAACTAAGGTCACACAATAAGATTCACAAGGTTACGAGTTTGCATATTTTATTATTGTTGTTTTTAGTTTTCAATTTTCATAATTATAAGTTACCCGATTGATTTAATACTACTTCACTTTGCCATTAAAAATTTAAGTTAATAATCGTACTCAAATGTTGATGAACCCTGACATAAATGACGTTAACACCGAAATTTCTAGAAACTTCTAGTCGCTACTAGATGGCGCTGTTCTCAAAACTTTATAAGCGAGTGTTGATATTGTGACCGCCATTCTTAAATAGAATACGCGTCGTTGTCAAGCTCAAGGTTTTTTCGCCGGTTTTTGAAGAATTGTGATAAAAGTAACATTTGCAGTGTGTTTACAAATTCTATATCTATAGTTATTTGTGTGTAAAAGACTAAATTCATCGTCAAGAATGTCGTACGCGCCGTTTTTCTTCGACTACAACGCCAGACCTCGTTTGGTAGACCAACACTTCGGTCTTACGCCTCAAGATTACCTAACAATCATCGCTCTCCCAAAAAACTACCGATCTTGGAGGAAGCAATCATCAGACACTGGCTCCACAATCCGAGAAGACAAAGACAAGTTCCAAATCAACCTGGATATCCAGCACTTCGCTCCTGAAGAGATATCCGTGAAGACCGTTGATGGGTTCTTGGTTGTTGAAGCTAAGCATGAAGAAAGGCAAGATGACCATGGATTCATTTCTAGAAGCTTCACCAGGAGGTATCCTTTGCCTGAAGATGTGGATCCGGATACAGTGACCTCCAAATTATCTTCTGATGGTGTTTTGTCAGTAACTGCACCTTTGAAACCAGCGAAGGGTGTCAATGAAAGGGTAGTCCCTATAATTCAGACTGGGCCTGTGAGACAAGAACGAAATGATGCCAAATAGTTATAAAATCATTCCAATTTGAGTATTTTATGCATTTATATTTCAGTGTGTTTTGTGTCCTTTCTTTCTAAATAAAAATATCTAGTCAATATTTGATGGTTTTATTTTATACTAGGTGACCCGCGCAACTTCGTCTGCGTTACAAAGGGGTTCAAAAATTATAGCCTATGTGTTATGTATAAGTTATATTGTGGTAAAGTTTCATTCAAATCCATTCAGTAGTTTTTACATGAAAGAGTAACAAACATACATCCATACATCCAAACTTTCGCCTTTATAATATATATTAGGATTCCTGAACAGTAGCAAACAAATATTAAGTGAGGTCCTAGTGGTTATAGAAGGTTACAAAGAGCTCAAAGAGCTATCAAAAGAAAACACAAAGAAATAAATTATGATTTTTAACAGTTTTTGTAGTATATAGAGGTATTTTCTTTTTATCTTTTCTTTCGTTATAGCCGTTTGCAATTGTGGCCGAGTGGTTGAAGCGCTTGCCTTCCGTACGGGAGGTCGCCGGTTCTAAACTGACCGGTTTGTCCCGTTTTAATGTGATAAAGATTTATAAGCAAATCCACACTCCCCCGCAAAAAACAGTGAAAAAAAACCATTATAAGGAAACGCTTCTTGGAAAAGGATACTAAATAATATTATTACTGCAAAAATTAAAACGATTGACTCATTTCTCAAACATAGCTCTAAAACTTCCAGTCAGAACAGAACAGAATGTCTGAAAAAAAAAGAATCATCGAAATCAGTTCATGCACATTTTTATCCACAGATCCTCCTTCTTTTTGGAAGTCAGCCAAAAAGATAACAAATTGTTGTTTTATCTTTTTCTAATTCTAATTAAAACTTAAATTTAAAGTATAAATAAAGTATAAAGTCGATCAAAAACGTCTGTAATGAATGAGAATGAAATGCCATTAATTAACACTTTCATAGTTGATTAGTTCTGTACAACTCACGCATTAATAAAGTTTAATTAATATTCTGATTGCATAGCGACTGTTCTGAGTTTCTTTGTAATTTTTATAATACAGTGTTGTCAAAGATGGCGGTAAAACAAATAAATGGGATAAGCACGAACATAAAGAACAAAGATACTATCGACTCATTATATTATCACAAATTAATAAGTAACAAAAAACGTATAGATAACATTTAAACAAACAAACAAAGCCTTTACTCAGTAATTCTGAAAACAAAAAATAAAGAAAATTATTAAAACATTAATTATACAGGGTGATTTTTTAAAGAAGGTACATATTGCAGGAGGGTGATGAGTACTCTGTTCTAATACGAAATATTACAAAAAATTGGTAAAATTACAATTTTTTTTAAAATCTAAATTCGACAAAACTACCTCAAACATAAACAATTTCGGCTTAAAGAGTGTTGACTAATGACCTCTAGAGATCTCGCGCACCCCACACCTCCGCCACACCCATAAGCTGTCGAAAAACCATAATTTTGCAAGAATTATCGATATTTTTAAGTTGCGATTACTAAGGCAGTAAGCCATATTCTTTGGTAATTATATTTTTACTGGTCGTATATAACCATCAGCTACCATGACCTTCAATATGTACCCTCACTAAGAAATCACCCTGTATAAGTTGGTGCTCAGAATTTAGTCAAAGTAACTAACAAAATCTCTAAATATTTGTTAAATACGTGTTATTATTTAAATTGCTGCAAAGTTCGATCCAAAACAGTTCCGCCAATCGCCAAATAAACAGTTCTTAGAACTTAATGATCTCATATTAATTAGGAGAACAGATAGTTTATTCGACACTTCTCTAGAATTTACTTAATGATAACAGCGATAACCCTTACAGAGGTCCCGGGACAGCTGCGGGTATAAAGGGGAGACAGACACAAGCGCTCTCAGTATTTACCGAACTACCGAGTATTAACAATGATCGCTCTAGTGTTGTGTGGTCTTCTTGCAGCGGCTTCTGCTGCCCCACAGTTCTTCAATGGCCCATACGACTGGCCAGTGCACGACCCCTTCAACCCGTACATCCAAGACAACTTCCTGAACACGCAATCCTTATGGAGCAACTTAGCCAACGAGATGCAGCAGCTTGATGACATGATGAGGCAGCTCTCGACCAGGTTCCACACCATCATCAGTGAAGGCGTCATCGAAGGTAACAACTACAAACTCACTGTTACTTTACACGGCTTCGACGAGAAAGACATCCGTGTTAAGGCCAGGGAAGGTGTCCTCATGATCCAGGCTACCAACGCCCACAACAACTACTTAAACATCAGAAATTTGCCTGAAAACGTGAACCCTGAAGGCAACTGGTCCTACGAGAACAACGTGCTGACTATCACTTTCCCGTTGAAGAAAGACGCTGTAACTGAGGCTACTACTACCGAGGTGTCTGCCACTGATAACCGGCAGCGTGAAGAGATGGAACCAGTCACAGACAACAACGTGATGGATGCTGACGTGGGCCTCGACAACCAGCCCAAGCAGAACGAGCTCGCCGAATCTGTCGAAGTTACTACAAACACTTACGCAATCAACAAGAAAGACGAATACGAGTTTGTGCCTATGGCGTACTAAGTTATAATTTAGGTATAATGTTTGTATTGTAATTTAGTCTTAAATAAAATTACATAAAGTCGAAAATATGTTTCATTTAGTTCGGTTTATCAACACCTATTAAAATTAGTGAATCTTTTTTTAAGTGTCTATTTAGTATTAAACTTCTATTTAGTAATTGCAAATGGGATTACACTAAATCGATTAAAAATAGTGTTTACTAATTATTTGTCAGTAGTTAATTACTCAATATTTCTTATGTTGACTTGGGCCCTTCAAATACTTGACTCCGGCAAAAATTACAAAATACAAAAACAAAAGCAATTAATCCTACTACTTTGTTTCTTTGTTAATAATATGTAGTAGTTGTTATTAGTGAGCAGTTAAGGTTGAGTTACTATTGTATTAAATAGCTCTATTTTGTACTCTGTCATTAAAGAGGTGCATGACAGACGGTAAACTTACGATCAGATAGACCGTGAGCTTATCTGCCTGCGTGGCAATAAAATAAGTTTGGAAGTTGTTTCACACAATACTTATTTAATTATGCAAATTAGTGCAAGTAGATAATATGAAGTTTTTATGTATACATAAACAGACAAAACGGACAATAGGTATATTATAATGGCATTATAAATATTGGAATATAATATTAAACCGTACATCACTAGATACAACTCAACCAAATACGCAAACAACTTCTCATTCAGACCACACAACTCACACAACACAACAAACACTCACACAATCAAACCGAAGGACACAAAGACGCAGGATAAGCTCTGGCGACACAGACATTACTCAACCATACTCAAACAACCTCTCAATTACCACACTCTCTTAATACATCACAGCAAACACACACACAACCAACACACAGAACCCGGAGACATAGAATAGTCTCCGACAACACAGACCAAACTCAAACGTAATCGTAATATCAGCGCTGGAAGCAGATTACCCTTTTTCCCGTGGGTCATGGGACGGGGTATTGTGCAAAAAAAACCGACCTAAAAGTCGAGAACGCGAGTCGTTACACCCATTAAACTGTACATCACTATAGTATAATAGAGCTGATCTGATGAGAGAGTCAGAAGGGAGCCATAAGAACTCCTGTACTGAACAAGAGACCTATCGGGTTTGGATTCGTTTATCCAGGTTTTAAAATAATTGTATTTGATAACCTTTTCATATTTAAATTAACCATAAAGCAGAATAAAATGTGTACCTTACTACCCTCAATAATGCAAAAAAAAAACAAACAATAAAGTAAGTTAAAAATGGCACCCAGTGATTTCTTACAATTAATCAGGTCATTCCACACACTTATCGAAAATGGCTATTTCATAAAATTTCACAATTTCTTCAACAATTTCTAAAATCTGTTATTGTGTTGTGGATTGTAGGATATAATGAGTACCGTCTGTCTGGGGTCTGAGGTCAAATTATTGCGCATAATACACCTACTTACACTTATCAACTGTTTGTTATTATATACAGACGAATAACAATATACATGTGTGAGTATGATAAACGGGAATTTACCAACGATTATAAATTATTACTTATAGGTACTTCTTATTTGTCACATGATCAAGAATGAGTTTATCTTCTCCGCACTTTCCTTGTTTGTCGTTGTATCTGTCATCTCTCTGTTTCTCAATTCGACCGTGTTATACTTTTGGAACGAAGTTCCTTATCGCGCGTTATCGAAAGGGGGCTAGACGGAAATTCTTATGAAAAAGTTGTCACGACACTTTTTTTGCTTTAGATTATTATCGCTAGATGGAGCCGTGATTAAAATATTTTATTTAAGTTATAATAATTAGTTAGTTTAAAACGTCTGTCTCTCTCTCTCTCTTATAGAAAGAGAAGAGAGAGAGACAGATTAAAAAATAAATTTTTATTACAATTCCCTTTATTCCCTTTATTACTAATTAATCAGAAGGAACTTCGTTCCATCCCTTGACAACTCTCAATTTTTTTTTGTTTGTTCGTCGAAAACTGTAGTTTATTTAATACAAGCGGGCCCGCGCAACTTCGTCTGCGTTTAAATTATTAAAAGCTTATGTTCTTTCTCATTGTCTAAAGATTGTCTGTGCCAAACTTCATCAAGATCGGTTGAGACAGAGTTACTTTCGCATTTATAATATTACGCGCCGCCCAGCGCAAACAACTACGACCCTGCATTTTAAATTTGTAATATCTTCGGTAATATTCACTTAAATTACATGCTGTAAAAAGCATATTGATCTACAATAAATGCACAATTTATTTAAGGTACTTAATTGGATAAGAATTAATGCTGTATTGTTTAAAATCACTTCGTAAACAACCATTTTTTAGTAAAGAATAAAAATGGTTATGCTGGGTTATCCCTAAGAGATAGACATATACCATCGCGGACTTTTTTATTGAAATTTTTAAGGTGAACAATACTGTAGTACATTATTTTGGTCTATCTCGTAGGGTTCAGCCAGCGTTTGCAATATAAGCGCAAAAAAACGTGCTTATTTACGACATCACATTAGAAACCTTTAAATTTATCAGTGTTTCTCTACTATATTATGCATTTATTATACATACAAACCTTCCTTAAGAATCCCTCTATCTATTAAAAAAATTCGCATCAAAATCCGTTGCGTAGTTTTAAAGATCTAAGCATACATACAGACATACAGCGAAAGCGACTTTGTTTTATACTATGTATTGATAAGTTGTTTTCTTTGTCGTGTACAATAGAATACTAAATAAATAAGATAAAAATTAATATGAATTGATTTTGATGATTATTTTTTATAATGTCAAGAACGAAGAAAACTTGCTATATGCATGTGTTTAAAATAAAGAGTACACGTGTTATCGACTATTTTTGAACAAGATGAAAATCTTCTTATACAGGGTGTTGTTGCCCGGTGAAACATTACTTTAAGGGCTTAATCTATATCACATTTCAAATCATATACACATACTTTTGAAACGGAGATAATGACTTTATTTTCCCATACAAAGTTGAAAAATTATTATTTTGTATTAATTTTGACAACCCTACCCTGACCTACATGTAGCGTGCTATATCTATATGCCATTTTCACGCACACAGGCGCATCCGATCGCAATTTTAGAGTTCCGTACTATAATAAACTCCTACTAATAGAAAATTAACACGTAGTTTTGATTAGTTATAACTTATGATATATTATGCCTAGAAAACCCAGACTTGGTGGATGGCTTCTACATCAAGTATACTATTTGCTGTGAAAGTATTGTTTCATCGGATTTTAACACCCTGTATATAAAAATGAATTGCTATTCGTTAGTCTAGCTAAAACTTGAGAATGACTGAACCGATTTGGCTTATTTTAATCTTAAAAAATTCGTAGAAGTCCAGGGAAGGTTTAAACGGTGAGAATATACGCGGGATTTTTTTTTGTTTCGCAGACGAAGTTGCGCGGGCCAGCTAGTTAGTAATACATATCTAAAAAAATATATACAGGTATAACTTTTGATTGCTTTTATTTTGGAACAATTCAATTAGCAGTTATTTTATGAACTCTGGTTATTGATATAGATCTTCGACTTATCTTTGTAAATTTGTTGACCATTTTGGCCATTTATATATACTTTTGGATATTCGTACTTGTTGTTCGGATACCCAGTGTAGGCGTCGTTATAGTCCGAATATTCGTGTTCTTTTGGCCAAACCTGTGGTCGAACAGTTGGCCGGATAAATGGCGGATATTGGGTTATTCTGTCACATGGAATAGGCCTGTTATATTTGTCCATGCAGATGCCTTTTTCGTTGTAAGGGAAAGTGATGGTAAGGACGCCGTTTTCGTACACCCAACTAGGATAAGGTCGTACGTACTCAGGCAATGACGTTACATACGCGTAGTTAGCGAACCTGTTGGATGCATATACTGTCAGATGTCCATTACGGGCATACACTTCAATGTCTTCAGCTGCGAAGCCAGGCAGACGTATGTGCATTTTACATATCTTATTATATCTGTCTACTTGCTCACAATACGGCTTGGCTTGGTACTTCTTAAGTTCACTTGACATATCTCTGACAAACGATTGTACTTCATTGGCTATGGATTGTCCAAATTTGTGGAATGGCCACATTCTGCGGTCTTCGTGAGGAGTGGAGGAACCCACTGCCAGTACTGCACAGAACAACAATACCAACATCTTCGAGACTTCAATGACACGCAGTTGTAGTGGAACTTGATGTCGATTGTAATTAATAATTCTCGTCGTCAAGAGTATTTATATCAACTGATATTTCACGGAAGTTATAAGAAGTAATGTTACATAATTAGTAATTAAAAAGAGCTTGTTAAGCAGTTCACAGTTAATTAGTTTGGAAGCTTATCTACAGTCACATTTCTGATTGATTCTGAATGAAGGGGGTTTCAGTACTCATTACTTTCGATTACGATTAAAATGATAAAAATGGCCCTAATCCATATTTTATTGTATACAATTATTTATACATTGAAACCTTCGCATTAAAATTAATCGTTTAAAAATTTGTGGTTTTCAACATTAAAATATGCTATAATGTAGGAACTTAATTTGACAAGTAATTGATGAATAATTAATAGTGATATATAGTGATATATAAAAACAAAAAAAAAACATAAACTTTTAGTATTTAATTATCATTTTTCTCAACTTTTAACTCGGTTAAACTATGATGTTTTCGTCACATACGGGATAATTCGCACAATTGCGGTACAATTGACGACGAAACAAAAATCCTGTATGTGCATTTTTGCACATACTGATTTTTTCAGATGCTTAAAATACATAAGGAATTTGGCAAAATGGTTTCCCGGTGGAATATGAAAATAAAGATTTTATCAGCTCATGGAGAATGAAATGGAGATCACTTTTAGCCAAAAAACGAAAATTCAAAAAAAAACACATATGGTATTTGGCAGGCGCAACGACGATTTATGAAAATTTTCGTCTGCACTCTATATTGTTCTCACAGATTCTGAAATAAAAAGGAGCTGTTTACTACAGTGCGATAATAATCGTGGATAACAAAAACAAACGCTAGAAATGAGATTGTTAAAAAAAAGGTCTTTTAAACTCAATAATATTGTTATCGTCTGTTCTCGTTCGAAAAATTCGGTTTAAAATATTTACTTAGGTATATTATGATGATAATGTATGAAAAGGTAGAAAGATGTGGAGAGAGAAGATACATTGCACCGATCCAATATAACTGGGATAAGGTATAGCGGAAGAAAGATATCAAACTAGCTGGCTGGTTATTCGTTTGCGTCAAAGGGGTGCAGAGCGGACATGCTGTCGCGATATTTTTTTTTTGTACTTAAATTTAGTATTATATTCTAGAAGTTCTATAGTAGTTGTAGGCGACTGAATCAGTTTTATTTATTTTATACATTTAAAATGTAAAGAGCAGACGACGTTGGGCCCTCTGTAAATAGTATTAGTATTTTTTATCCACTCAACTGGGATCGGCAACCAAATTGGTTTGTTTACTTTTGCCAAGTCTGTGGCAGGAGCCAAAATTGAGCACAGTTCTAAAACTTGTTTTGTTTACATTTTTTAATCGTCTCATATTTTACGAAGATGGTATATTTTCGCTGAAAATGCAATACAGCGTCGTTTAGTAATAAAGATTTACAAAAATATAAGGTTTAATTAAATATCGAAATTAAAAATTATTGGAAAATATAGTTTTTAAACAGGGACTGAAACACGGTATTGATTCCGAACGAAGTCCCCAGTTTCGCCATCTAGCAAATAGTGACGTTCCCAGTTGAGTAGTTATTAAAACCTCTTTGTTATCATACTCTTTTTAAAATTAAGAAGGAATGTTGGCGCGCTTTTTCAAATATCGAATTGTGTGTAAAAATTAGTTGTGATTGCGTCATACATTTCTTCGTCTTAAGTTTTATTTTCATTAAATGATTGTTTTTATGTTCTTCAATGCACTGGCAGCCTTTGATTTCCTACAGAAGTTTAATAAAGTGTTTCCCGGTTTTGTTATTCGCCTTCGATGCGATTATTTCGTAAATTATTTCCGTAATACCTACTAATACTTTTGTTAACATACTGTAAATGCCAATTTTACCAAGATTTTTATGGTATTAATTTAGATAAAGGATAATAAAGTATTGTTTTTCAAACTAACGCATTTTTTTTCAATCTTAAATTAGCAAGTTATTTCTATGGAATAGGCATAGGTATGTTAACGCGGACTTTTCTTTAGTTCTTATCACATTAAGGTTTTTATTCTTGTAGTTCATCATTTTCATCGAATGTACCTTCACTACTACTATTTCATCACTAATGTACGCTAATGAAAAATTCGTTAGTGTAGTTTTTCTAACTTGTTTTACAAATTTCCTTGTTTCAGACTAAAATCTTATTGTTGCTGGAATGAAATATATCCTATGCTACTTCTGATTAAAGTTGCTTTCTAACTATGAAAACATTTTAACAAACTTAAATACACACTTAAGATATTAACAAAATAAAAATTTCAGTTTCACGCTGAGGAATAAATAACATCAAAATTGGGAAAAAAATATAAAACACATCAAGTCAAACAATTTATTATTAAAATACTCAAACGAGGAACTTAGCCAATATTGACAGCTGTTTTTGGTGTTTGTACTTTTAGTTTCTTCAATATCATTATGTTTTTATCTTATAAGGGAAGCTAACGGTGAGTACACCATCCCTATACAGGGCCAAAGGTCTGTCCTGCAAACCACTGGGCAAGGATCTTGACATAATGTACGTAGTCGTGCCATTCGTCGCATAAACATTGACCCTGTCGTCTCTTGTTTCTGTATATATGAAGTCTTCATTCATTCCTGGCATTTTATAAATGAACGTACACATTTTTCCAAATCTCGTGTCATCTATTCTGTCGCAGTATTTTTCTTTCGGCAACTCAACTGTTGTTCGGTCACTGTGCTTTTTGTTGATGTGGAAAGGCATCATTCTTTGCTGTGGAGCGGCCACAGCCAGTACAGCACAGATTACTAGTATCAACATCTTCGAGTTCGTGAATCTAGATGCTGATTGTAAATGAAAATTCTCGTCTTAGTAAGAGGTTTTATGTACTGATTTTTCACGGAAGTTGTTAATAATTGTGTCACATTATTAGTAATTAAAGGTACATGTTATACTGTGTACAGTTAATGAGTTAAGAAGCTTATCTACACGCGCTTATACAAAGAAGTATTATGATGATAAGTTGTGCAACTCTATCAACCAACTTAAAAAAAAGAGGAGGTACTCAATACGTCTGTAGGTATTTTTCTTTATGTTTGTTCCTACATGACTTTAGTTTGGGTGGACCGATTTGAATGATTCTGGTGTTAGGTTTTTATAGATCGAACTAGTACTTTTGGATCTGTGTTTAAAATGTAAATTTTTAACGAACAAGATTTCAATGGAAGTTGATATTTTTCATTTTTGTAATAAAAAATGCTTAAAATATTCTTAAAAAGTCTCCGTTATATCAATTCAACGAGCATTGGTCTTTTAGACATCGAACGGTGATAGTCATTGTAATATTTCATTATAATATTTTTTTTTACAAAAATGAAACCGACTGCCTTCAATTTCTCAAGTATAGCACAGAAACTACCAGTCAGATCTTTATCAATTTTATATGAGATAATGTTTAAAATGATCGAAATCGGTTCATATAAAAAAATACACGCATAAACAAATTGTGAAATTTTGTCCGTAAAAAATACACATTTTTAAACACAGATTCAAGAGTACTTGTTCGATCTTTAAAAAAGTATGGGATCTAAGTTCAACCATAACCTGACACCAGAATCATTCAAATCGGTCCACCCAAACTATAATTATCGAGGAACAAACATAAATAAAAATGGGTAAAAAACTTTTTAAGTTAAACGGTTTTATGTTAAAAATACATTGCAATGTTTAAGATAAATGTACTAAAAACCTAAAAATAATAAAATAGATACCTACAGTCGTGGGAATTATAAAACCGTTGGGCACGTCAATTGTCTAGAACCTCCTCCTTTTTAGAATTTGGTCAAATACTATTAGTATGAAATACAGCAAACACATTTTTCTTTCATAATAATAGGGAGACAAGTTTGTTTAATTAAGTAAAAAATAAAAACTTGAGCGGTGTCGAGGGACACCCGGATGGAACGAAGTTCCTTTCGATTAATTAGTGAGGGAATTGTAATAAAATTTAGTTAGTTTAAAATGTCTGTCTCTCTCTCTCTCTTATATTATAACTTCCTATATCTAACAATTATTATAACTTAAAAAAATATTTTTTGATCACAGCGCCATCTATCGATAATTATAATCATCTAAAACAAAAAAAGTGTCGTGACAACTTTTTCATAAGCATTTCCGTCTAGCCCTCTTTCGATAACGCGCGATAAGGAACTTCGTTCCAATAAACTAAGTGAAGTTTGAAAAGTTCTGCAGTTTATAGGAAAATAAAAATCGAGAATTGGGTAAACTGTACTTTTTTTATATTGTTTATTTACTTCTACTATTATATTTCAAAATTTTGAATATATTAAGTTTTTCGATGTTACTATTATTGGTTCTTTTAAAGGTTGTTGTTGTAGATATGTATTTAACTTTTTATTTTCATGTAAAACTTCAAATTGAGTTTGTAGTATCTCGGTGTTCCACCTCTTTCTGTTGATGTAAATATTCTAATTTTTGTTTCCGTACGTTGGTTCCCTAGTTATCGTCTTTGTATGGATATATTTTTGAGTTTTTTAATATAAATAGTGCTGTTGTGGTTTAGTATAGTTGCGGTAGTTCCAGCATGGATCAATCTTTATAAAGAAATCTAAATACACTGTCCTCATTGCGTCAGTTTATCAATTTATTCACCATATCTAAAACTCGAATAAGTTGCTCTTGAGCAAGAAATCAACTGTTAAAACCTCATTGTTGAAATCCCACTCAGGATACATCGAAGGTGTCTCCACAATGAATGGAGGTAGACTCGATACATGGACATAGTCGTTGTTTTTTTTATGTCCAAATATCATTAAATGTTTATTGTGAGTCTGCACATCAATTTCCTGTTTGGTGTAGCCGGGTATAGTAATGACATACTTGCACACCTCACCCGCGGGAGTTCTGACTATTCTTTGGCAGAAGGATCCGTACGGCATACCGAGTTCTTTTCTCAGAAAGTCTACAACTGAATGGAAGCCGTTTTCTATGGCGTGTTCTATGCCGTCGAAGGGCCACATTCTTCGTTGATCCAGAGGAGTGGTAGACCCCACGGCAAGTATAGCCCAGAGCAATAGTAACATCTTCGAGATTTCAAAGGTATAAACCATGGTGCCGTGTAACTTATAATTAATTATTTTGAAGAAGGTGAGAATTTATATTTTCAGATCTTTCACGGTGAAAGCCAACATGGCTAATAATTAAAAAAACTCGCCTAACTATGTAGACAGTTAATAAGTTTTTGCTTATTGAGATAAGCAGAGTATTGGGATGTAAAATGGTTATTGTAGTAGTGTAGCGTGCACATTACTCTAGTAAGCTCAGAGATACCAAATCTTAAGATTTAATTTGACTAGTAGGTAGCTCTACAGCTTTTTTTTTATTTGTTTCAAATATTTTTTGGAACGAAGTTCCTTATCGCGCGTTATCGATTGGGGATTAGACGGAAAAAAATCTTACGAAAAGTTGTCACGACACTTTTTTAGTTGTCACGACATTTTCTTGTTTTAGATGATTATCGCTAGATGACGCTGTGATCAAAATCTTTTAAAACACGTTCCTTACTTGTTTTAGATGCCTTACTTGTTTGTGCTAGATGGCGCTGTGCCAACTAGCGATAATCATTAGGAAAAAAATATATAAGATATCTGTTAACCGAAAGGAACTTCGTTCCATCCGGGTGTCCCTTGACACCTCTCAAGTTTTTTAGTTTGTAACATAGCATAGCATAACATGCATTAAAAAATAGCTTGTCTTAAACGTCGTTTAAGGTAGGACGAGTCGAATCGCTTGGAACATCTAGGACATTTCATTCCGAATTGGGATGTTACGGCGCAAAAAGATCTTTGAAAGCGAGCTGTTGGTTTTTTAAGTAAAAGCGATGAATTCTAGTCTATTACAATACTCTAGTCTCTATTCCCACGGCGTGTGGTTTTTATTTGATTTATTGCCTTTGGTTAAGAATTAAAAAAACTAAAAATAAGGAAAGTGTTCATTAGCGCCATCTATGGACGAGTTAATGAAACTTTGTGTGTTGTTTTTGCGAAGTAGTACATTCATTCTATTACAGAGGGCGCTATTATTATTATTAATGTTTAAAAATAAGAGTTATTTTTTTTTCGAGGTCCAAGTTGTTATTATTAACCAAAATAACTTAAAAATAAATTTATTTAAAGAAAACTTTTTAGCAGTGATGTGCTAATACAAAACGACGGGTCCATCTTATTTACTAACGGAGTTCCTGCCCCCTTCCGAATCCATCACCAGAACAGCTCCGTTGTACCATATTGTTGTATTGTCACGCGATATACATAATATGCATGAACAGGTTTAGCTCAATTGGAAATCGGGATGTTGGCCAAATTCAACTTGGAAGATCCCACCCGAACTTATGTACATAGGTACATAATTACATCCAGTGCAAGTTAACATAAAGCTTGTAAGCAAATAGATGTATATAAAGTATTAATAGTATGAAAAAATATAGTAAAAATTCCACCGAACTAAAGTAAAAAGACTTAAAAAAACAGTCAACTTGATAACCTCGTTTAGATCGGTCAAAAGATGAAATAAGAAAAGTGCGAACCACACTTGAGCCGTTTGGGATCCGCATCATAACTTTGTCATAGCCGTTCACTCTTTACAGTGGATGTGGATACAATGGCATTGCGGGAAATTAAAGGGGTTTTTTTACTGTCTTGTTGGCAGATGAGCTAACTGGCTACCTGATCGTAAGCAGTTACCGTTGCTCATGGACCTCTGCAATGTCAGAGGACCTACGGCCTATAAGGATTTTCTGTAAGCCTCGTCATAGCGCGCGGGTTTATTTACGACATAAAATAAAGATTTAAACTTTGTAACTGTAACTTATTTTTACCACTTTTGCCCACACTAGAGCAGTTGACCAGCACAGAACTACATTGCAAAATGCCCTTAACCATTCCCACAGGGATTCACGAGACAGGAAATGCCTGACCAAATTAAAAGCTAGCGTGCGTCCTATCATACTTGTTGACATGAAGCTACTATTAGTTCCAATGCAATTTAAATAACAATAATTATACAATTTTAGAGTCCCGTTTTTATCTTTTGAGTTACGAAGCCCCAAAATTATAGAAACAAACATGTTATATAAGCTACTATGAGGTCAGTATTATGCTTAGAAAGATAACCCTTGGGCGACAGTTTACTATAAAAGCGTGTCCTCCACAAGCCCTATTAGTTATACATTTTTACTGTTAGCTATGGGTCGTTACATTCCGATTGTCTTGGTGCTATCTGGGCTCGTCGTGGTCTCCTTAGCGGCCCCTCAAGGTCTACCAAACCCATCGGAGACACAACACGCCATCCTGAAAGGACCGGACGCAGTAATCGAACAATTGCAGCAATTGCAACAACAAGTGGACCAACAATTACAAACTCTAATAAAAATACAAGAAGCTCAACACAAAATACAAGAAGTTCAACATGAAATACAAGAGAAACAACCAGAACCACAAATACAACAATCGATTACCAGAATTCGCCGTAAACAATAAACTTGTTTTGTTTGGTAATTATTAAATCTCGATTCGGAATGTATTCAAGTTGTTTTATTCCAAATAGTTGTGTTTCGATAATTTCCGGTGGCGGTCAAAAGGGTGGCGACCCCACAAACTTGGTTTTAGACACATCAAAAAATATAATTAACTCCTCTAAAAACGCAAGGTAAAGTTTTTTTTTTATTATTTATTATTTGATTACACATGAAGTTTAAAAATGTAACATTTCATTGGACTAATATTTTATACCTCAATAATTACCTCTTAAGACACATTTTTGTTATTGACATCGTCATTATCAAAATCAAAAAAAAAAAACCTTAAACTTTATTTTATTTTAAAAGTAAAACTACAATAACGAGGGTTTTCTTTATAAATACAGAACAAAATAATTTTCAAAACTGATTATTTTTTTAATCGGACCTGTAGTTCCAGAGATATTACGACGGCAGCAAAGAACAAGAAGACATCTGCATTTTGCCGAATTTAACTTTTATGGATATTTGAATGCAGAATTCTTTATTTTATCTGGTAAAATTTTTTTTTCAAACAAAAAGTGTTTTTTTATGTGTTTTTTTCTATTTTTTTGAAAAAAAACGAAGTACACTCGCACATCTACCGGATAACCGTGTGTGCATCGTACAATTTAGCAAGCCACTTAGTATAAACAAAGATATCAGTTAGAAAAAACGTTTGCTGTAGGTTCTTTACCTTCTTTATTCGATTGGTATGATGTTGATGGAAATGGTGTGAAATTATATTTCACGATCTGGATGCGTTCTTCACTTTTTGCTTCTATTCTAAGGAAAAAGTCTTACGTAGAAACGAATACATGGCAGTTGACTCATCTTATTTATTTTTCTATGCGATGTAGAAAAAGACATCTGCAGTAATACGAAAAAAAAACAATAATTTATTTAAAATATGTCGCTATCTGCTGCGAAACATTATTTTATTTACACATTCCAAATTTGAAAAACCTGGCATTCTTATAATAAAAGTTATCAAACTTTCTCACAAAAAACGCTCTCCTGGAAACTAACGATTTTGTAGATATCTGTTTGTTCTTTGCTGCCGTCGATTTAGTAGAGGAGCCCAAGCGGGGATTCCGGGATTTACTACAGCGCGGCAGATTAATATACAGGGGGTACCTTGTACCCGGTTAAGTACCTCCACAAAATATGAGGCCCATATCTAAGGCCGCCCGTGAAGGATACAGGATCAGATTAGTAAAAAAAAATTGATGATCAGAAATTCTCGAGCGCGTCAGATTAAGGTAGGGTGAGTTAATTACATCCTAAAAAGTGTATATTCCAATAATCTGACAATTTGAGAGTGACGTAAAAAAAGGAGACGGTAACAAAGTTGTAAAAAAAAAAGTCATCTCGACATTCTCGAGCGTAGCTAAATTTTTTTTTATTTTGAAGGAAATAATTCAAGAATAATAAAAAATATATAATCTGACGATTTCCGCAAGCCGAAATAACAAAAATCTTATATATATAAAAATGAATTGCTGTTCGTTAGTTTCGCTAAAACTCGAGAACGACTGAACCGATTTGGCTTATTTTAATCTTGAAATATTCGTATAAGTCCAGGGAAGGTTCGTTCGAGAGATATCGTGAACGATAGAAACCCGAAAAGTGTTTTTCGGGATTCCGAAATTTATCTCCGAAATTTGTGAGTCGATCAAAATTACTTATGAGGATGATAAAACTACGTCGAATGGTGCCAACCGCATTAAAATTGGTTGATCCATTCGAAAGTTATTGCAGTTTGAAAATTCCAAAAATAGTGTTCTATGAAACTTCTATCAGACTTTCGAGCTGGGAGAGCTCAAATGCATAGAAATATTATTTCTTTGAACTCAGGAATGGAATTAGCGGGAAGTTGCAGGGATGGCTTTAAAGTGAACCATTAACCTATTTTTTTTTTTGTCAGATCAGGCGAATCCCTCTAGATAATCGTCAGATTATGAGACAGTACGTTTAGAACATAAAGATAAACCATATATATCTTAATCTGACGCGCTTGAGTATTTCAAAATGGCGATTTTTTTTTGCACATTACGAAAATGGCTGCGAGTTTGCGTCCCATCGAAATCGTCAGATTAGTGAATGAGAGCTTTTTTTTGGTGTACTTAACACTCCCTTAGAAAATCTGACGCGCTCGATATTTTTTTTTTTTTTTCATTTTCAACCTTTAAATACAACCACCCGCATCACGCAAACGATCAGATTAACATACGTACGTTATTAAAAATACGTAGGGCATTGATGCTATCAATATCTGACGCGCTCGAGGATGTCCATGCAACAGTTTTTTTTTACATCTTTAAAAATCTATAGCCCCTTTCCCCACCGATGTAAAGGTATATGTCATATAACATTTTTTTCTTCTTATCATCTAAGCTTTGCATCCCAATAGGTCTCTTCAACGCTCGAGTAAATCCCCATTTAGCATCGTCGCCTCCTCTATTAATTAGCGCGTTGTAACAAACAAACTCTGCAGCTTTATGCTATAAGTTTAGTTTTTATCGCATTTAGTGTTATATCAGACCATATTAGTTAGTAGGCATATGAAAGGTGTTATTAAACAACACTAGGTATAGTAGAGGGATCAGTACACACAAACTATACAACAAATGAACTTAATTAATATTATGCAATAACATATTACAAATTGGAATTGTTCCCGGCAATCTAAAGTACTCATCAGGACGCTTCATTAGAGCCTAAACACGATGAGGTTATCTTGCTTAATGACGGAGTTCCCATAGCCACCTTCCAGCTCCATCATCAGACCTTGACCAACTGTAAATCTAAACCATTCTCGAATCTCCACGAACACACACAAAAAAATTCATCAAAATCGGTCCAGTCGTTTAGGAGGAGTTCAGTCACATACAGACGAACACAAGAATTAAGATAAATAAATTATATGATAATGGGAAAATCCATTCGAGATGGGCTTTTCTGCAACAGGAGAATAAACTGGGAAACCAATAGATACTACGAAGGGTGCATTCACCCAGTTTTAGTGATGGGGTGTGCTAGTGTTGGCCGAACGATCTGCCGAAACCGATAATGTACTGATAAATTTGTTTGTCACTTGTGCTACTTGTGCGTTGATTTTTTTTACTGTCATATAGGGAAACGAGACAAAAGGGCCATCTGATCGTAAGTGGTTCCCATCGCTCATGGACCTCTGCGATGTTAGGCGATATTGAAGAGCCACTACGTGCGACATACGTTTAAAGACCTTCCAGCTTTGTTTGAAGAAGGATTTTCCAGTGAAAGTCCCGGCGAAATCGGTTCTGCTGTTTTAGAGTTTGCCCGGAATAAACAGACAGTTAGCAAACAAAAAGACAGCAAACCGACAAAAATGTATTGAATAGATCACATTAGTTGTATGTTAAGTCTCTTGCCAACGTCGTGGAACACCTACGACAATCTCACTGAATTAGGATTAGATAATTAATTAAATCTACAAGAAGTTTTATTTTGAAACACTATAGTACGTTTTTTTTATGTAAATGTTTCTTAAAAATATAATGTCAAAATAAGTTATTAAATGAATCTAGAATGTTACCATTATATTCTCCCACCGTGCTCTGTTAAACAAATGAACAGGTTAACAATATCTGCAGTAGATTTTTTAAAAGCCGAAATTTACCGAAGCTCAAACGTGGTTCCATCACTAGTATTTTTAGTGCTGGTTTTTCAGTACCTGATAGCTAAGATAACCTCTTAAATGCATGAACTATAAAAGAGCATCGTTCAGTCAGAGTTGTCAGTGTTCCCTGCATTGTAGTCTAGAACAATGATTGCGTTAGTGTTGTGTGGTCTCATCGCGACGGTGACAGCCGCGCCGAACTGGCCCTTCGACAATCAGAACAATCCCTTCGACACAAGCAACCCAAACTCACAATGGTCGCATTTCATGAAAAAGATGACCGATATGGGAAACAACATGAAACATTTAGGAAACAGTTACCAGTGCCAAAGAAAATACGAAGGTAGTACTTACAAAATGATTCTTAACTTCCATGTATCTGATCAGAAATATATCCACGTTGAGACCAGAGGAAACATGGTGTACATATATGCCAATGATGGGTACCTCCATTATCAGAACAGCCTGCAAATACCTGACAACGTGGGCCCTGCGTTTCGCTGGAACTACAAGAATGATGTGTTGACCATACGTTTCTTCGTGAAGCAGATTAAGAGACCAGGTGATCACCGTGAGTATGTGGGTAACAAATACCAGATAACTCTTACCCTTGAATCAGATCCGATTGATATACAGGTCGTAATAAGGCAACACGTAGCGTATATCTACATCGTTTATGATCTCTTCAACTATCAGCATACCATTCCTCTACCGGACGACGTGCAACCTCAATGTGACTGGGAATACATAAACCACGAGTTAATCCTTCGTTTCCCTTTGAAGAATACAACTCCTGAAGGATCCATTAGCATTAAGCCGAATCAACCAAGCAACGAATTTCAACAAGTCCAATATGTAGGTAACAACTACGAGATCTCTCTTAAATTTCATGTTTCTGATTCGAAATATATCAAAGTTGAGATCCAAGGCAACGTGGTGTATGTCCATGCTGTAGAAGGAACTTTTTACTACCAGGGAAGCTTACAAATACCTGACGACGTGCAGACTCAATGTGATTGGTTCTATAAGAATGACGAGTTAATTATCCGTTTTCCATTGAAGCAATCGACCCCTAAGGAACCAGTCACCATTAGGCCAGAACAACCAAGTGACAACGGTCAGCAAGTCCACATCATGGGTAGCACCTATGAAGTTTCTCTGCAATTCCATGTTTCTGATCCAAAATATATCAACGTTGAGGTCAAAGGAAATGTAGTTTATATCCATGCTGTTGAAGGAACCTTCAACTATCAGGGCAGTTTACAGCTCCCTAGCAGCGTGGAACCTCAATGTGAATGGTTTTATAAGAATGATGTGTTAATTCTTCGTTTTCCATTAAAACAAAGAACTCCGCAGGAACCAGTCACCATTAAGCCGCAACAACCAAGTGACAACGGTCAGCTAGTTTACGTCGTAGGTAGTACCTATGAAATTACGATGAAATTCCATGTTTCTGATGCCAAATTCATCAATGTTGAGACGAAAGGCAACATGGTGTACGTCCATGCTGTTGAAGGGACATATAACTACGAAGGCAGCGTACAGCTACCTAGCAACGTAGACCCGGAATGTCAGTGGGACTATAAAAATGATGTTTTAGTTCTTCGTTTTCGGCTAAAGGATTCAAGTTCTCCAGGCTCAATCGTCGGCGTGTACATTCCGAATGATACCAACCAGCAACAACAAAGCAAAAATGGTCAAGAGGTCCACGTAAGCCACAACTACGAGGTTTCCCTTACACTACATGTTTCTGATCCGAAATATATCAACGTTGAGACGAAAGGCAACTTAGTCTACATCTACGCTGTAGAAGGAACCTTCAATTACCAGAACAGCATACAGCTACCTAGTAACGTCGATCCTAAATGTTACTGGTACTACAAGAATGACGTGTTGACCCTTCGTTTCGCGGTGAAGCAGACATCTGTCAGTACTGAGAAACCAAACCCACAACAACGAGGTGGTAAAGAATTGCGTCCAAAAGGCGATTCAGAACAATTGGACACCACTACAGTAGCTATCGAACTGGAACCAGACAATGGGTTCGATACGAAGAACGTTAAGAAACAATAATAAAACGTAGTTCATTCATTTCGAGATTTTTTTTCAATTGTTTGATTCAAAAATTAACGTTTGGTACAGTAATACAATTAGGACGCTATTCTTGAATTATTCTGTAAAATTTTTAGGCCAAAATAAAAAAAACATTCACAAACTTTTTTGTTTTCTTTTTCTATCCTCTCCTCTTAAACTAATGCAGTTTAAATTGATTCCTATTTTCCGTAACCTGGCGTCGAAGTTTTCTGGGAACTCAATACTTTTCAGTTACCATAATCGTCAAATTAAAATATTTTTAATAGCCAAAAATCTGGTCTATTGGTTTTTAAGATTTTGTATTAAATGTTATTTGAAACACTGATAAATGCGATAAACTTTCACCCTGCGTGTTTAAAAACATATTGTTCAAACAAAGCTATCAGTTATTCCGGAGTTTTAGACGAGTGTAGAATACTACAGAGCAATGATTGTGCTAGTGATGTGTGTTGTCCTCGCCGCGGTATCAGCCGCTCCGAACTGGCCCTTGGACAATAACAACAACCCATTTGACGTTCGGAACCCAGGATCATCGCTGTCACATTACTTGAACCAGGTGGACAACTTAGGAGACAATATTATAAGACAAATTGGACTCCAGCAGACTGATCACAATCAAAGAAATTCCAGAAGTAAGACACACAAGATCATTCTAACCTTTCATGTATCTGATCAAAAATATATCCATGTTGAGACAAGAGAGAACGTGGTGTATATAGATGCTAATGATGGGTACCTCCAATACCAGAACAGCCTGCAACTGCCCAATGACGTGGGCCCTGAATGTCACTGGGACTACGTACATGATATGCTAACTCTTCGTTTTCCCGCGAAAAAGGCGACACAATTAGCTCCTGTGTACGGTGGCCTTAGTAACATCATCGAGGTATCTCTTCCAATTCATGTTTCTGATCCGAAAGATATCCAGGTTGAGGTGAGGGAAAACATAGTATACATCCACGCTATTTATGGAATTGAGCACTATGAAAATAGTGTCCAGCTGCCTAGCAAAGTGCAAGCCCGATATACCTCGGAATACAAAGATCACTTATTGACTCTTCGTTTTCCCGTGAAGCAAACGACTTTCAAGAAACCAGATGATAACCAAAACGTGAATAACGCTATCTCTGAACAAAAACCAAACAACGATGATCAGACAGTTCACAACATAACTCATACTTACGAGATTACTCTTCCTCTTCACGCTTCTGATCAGAAATGTATCAACGTTGAAGTAAAAGGGAACGTGGTGTATGTCCACGTGGTAGATGGAACCCTCAACTACCAGAACAGCATACAGCTACCTAGTAACGTGGTTCCTGATTGTCACTGGAACTACGAAAATGACGTGTTGACCCTTCGCTTCGCAATGAAGCAGACGGTATCTGTCAGTACTGAGAAGTCAGTAAACAACCAGAAGGTACCGACAACCACCCCACACCTTACCAACAATGATCAGACAACGCATACGGTTTTAGAAGAAGATGTAACTATAGAAGATATCGAATTAGAGCCGGACAATGATATTGAACTGATGAAAGTTGACACACAATAACAAGAAAAATAGCTTATGTTAGAATAACGAACACTACATTTTTATTAATTATTGTTATTTACTATCCAGTTGTATTTTTTTTTTAGATATTTTTTTTTTTTTTTTTTTTATTGCCATGTAGGTAGACGAGCCAACGGAACCTGATCGTCATGACCCGTCGCTCATGAACCTTTTACTTGATTTATACTGTAAACGATCGTTTTTTATTTTAACAAGCTTACTATATAATTTAAAATGTATATAAAACTCTTATATTATTGAAATGTAACACGATTTAAACATAGTTAGTTTGGTTAAATTACTCTTTTTTTTCCTAATAAACCCCTATGATAAAACTATCTGAGTCTAAAAACGAATTGGGGGAATTGTATGGGAAAAAAAGTAGAAAATAACATCATATTCGTGCTTTATGAGATATAAGTCTATTAAGATACAATACGGTCAGTGTATGTAATTGTATAAATAAATTAATACAGTAAAACTTGACAGTTTTTATTTATTCAAATGACAGGGTGGAAGTCTTGAACGCAGGGAAAGTACTCCAAAGAAAGCATTGACTAAAACTTGAATTTCGTAGTTTTCCTTTCATTGAATCGACCATGTTTCATTAGAGAGATGTAATCCTTATAAGTCACTATGGAATGGGGCAATAAAAATACAGGGTGTGATTTTTCGAATTGTACCAGGTACGATTGCCGGATGAACCAAGATTTTTTTAAATCTCTCTCTAAATCTCTCTTAATGCAGTTGTGTTTCTTTTCAAAAATAACTGAATGAACCCTTTCAGCAAAATTTAGTGGTTAGCCCGAACAATCAGACAGCATATTTGAAATATTTATTCATAATAGAGTAAAAAAACAGTAATTTCAATTTAACAAACAGCCAAGTTTATTTTTTTTTTAATAATAGAGATTGTACTAAAAAAATAAATTAAAAACAGTTAGTTGCAAAATTTATAGTGTACAGTGTGTAGATTACAGTATTTTTTTACAAAATAGCATTATGCTCCTTGTCGGTTCAATAATATAGCCACTATGTTTAAAACTAAATAAAAATAAATAAAATAAATAATAGATATTGTTAAAAAATGTCATCGACTCCCGGTTGTAGCTCGGAGTCAGGCCTTAATACACTCTGCTCATTTAGTTCATCAGAATTGACAGCTGTCATCTTCCTAGGAAAACGAATTCTCAACACGTCGTTTTTGTAGTACAAGTGATAATCAGGCTCTACGTCATCGGGCAGCTGATTGCTGTTGTGATAGTGAAGAATGCCATTCACTGCGTCGACATACACCACGTGGTCTCTCGTCTCTACTTTAATATCTTTCTCATCAGAAACATGAAGATGCAGAGTAATCTGGTAGGCGTTATTGATACCGTCATAACCTGGTTCTTGTGGATTGGGGATCAAAGTTTGCACGTACGCGCCATTTACAGACGCCTCATAAGTTGTATTCTTCACGGGGAGTCGAAGAGTCATCGTGTCGTTTTTATAGTACCAGTAACATTCAGGACCTACGTTTGTAGGTAGTAGTATTCTGTTCTGGTAGTGAAGGATTCCTTCAACAGCGTGAACATATATCGCGTTGTCACGTTTCTCAATTTGAATATGTGTGTCATCAGAAACATGGAACTTTAAAGTAATTTCGTAAGCGTTAGTTATACCGTCGTACTCTGGTTTTTGTAGGTCAGGAATCCAAGTTGTCGTGTACACAGCATTAACTGATGCCTCAGTA
Organism: Trilocha varians; assembly: GCA_030269945.2. Lineage (NCBI taxonomy): Eukaryota > Metazoa > Arthropoda > Insecta > Lepidoptera > Bombycidae > Trilocha > Trilocha varians. The sequence goes on from AP028258.1 coordinate 14,656,325, forward strand.
TTGGTATCCTTCATAGGAAAACGGATAGTTAAAACATCATTTTTGTAATACCAATAAAATTCGGGACCTACGTTATTAGGCAGTTGTACGCTGTTCTGGTAGTGGAGCATTCCATTGACAGCGTGAACGTAGACTTTGTTTCCCCTCCTCTCTACTCGGATATTTTTTTCATTGGAAAAATGGAAGGGTAGAGAAATTTGGTAGGCGTTAGTTATTCCATCGTACTCTGGTTCATATGGATTAGGGATCAAAGTAAAAACGTACTGGGCATTCATAGATGCCTCAGAAGTGCTATTTTTCATGGGGAGACGAACCACGAGTTCGTCATCTTTGTAGTACCAATAGCATTCGGGACCCACATCCTTGGGTAGTTCAGCACTATTTTCATAGTGAAGGTTTCCATCGACTGCCTGAATATAGACCATGTTGTCTCGTGTCTCCACGTTAATATATTTCGGATCAGAAACGTGGAGTGGAAGATTGAATTGGTAGGCCTCTTTTATACCGTCGTCATTTGCTTCTTTTGAATCGGAAATCAATGTCACTACGATCATGGCTTCATTTGATGCCTTGTATGTCGTATTTTGCCAGGGAAGTCGAAGAGTTAGTACTTTATTTTTGTAATACCAGTAACATTCGGGACCAACATTTTCGGGTAGCTCTACGCTGTTCTGGTAGTGGAGGATGTCGTCAACAGCATGTACAGACACCGTATTTCCTTTCTTTTCAACTTGTATGTTGTTTTCCTCATAAGAGATAATTAATGGCAGATAAATTTCGTAGGCGTTTGTTATACCATCGTGACCTGGTTTTTCTGCTTCGGAGCTGAAAGTCAGCACATGGGCGACGTCGACAGAGGCTTCAGAAGTTGTATTCTTCAAAGGGAGACGAAGCGTTAACATACCATTTATGTAGTACCAGTAACATCCAGGACCTACATTACTAGGAAGACTTATGCTGTTCTGGTAGTGTTCGTTTCCATCAACAGCATGAACATACACCATGTTTTCTTTTTTCTCAACATTGATATATTTCTGATCAGACACGTGCAAAGCAAGATAAATCTCATAGGTTTGACCTATTCCTGGGACAAACTGCCCATGGTAACCCGGGTTTTGTGGGTCGAAAATGGTACTTTGCTTGTTGTGACCATCGCCAAGTGCCTTCAAATTTGCCGACTTCGTAGGGAAACGAATAGTCAACATATTATTTTTATAGTGCCAATAACATTCAGAGCCTACGTTGCCATGTACTTTTGCGTCATTCTCATAGTGGGTGTGACCATCATCGGCGAGGACATGCACCATATCTCCTCTTTTCTCAACATGGATATATTTCGGATCAGAAACGTGGAAACTTAGTACAATGTAATGGGTTCTAAATTGAAACGTTGTTTTATTCTCAACTTGCTGTTTTGGTAGTTCGGTATTTACCTTTTCTATTTCATTGGTTCTGTTCTCGAGCGCTGGTTTTGGAGTTTCGAGAAGACTGTTGCTTTTATCGACGGTCTGGTTTGGTGCAGTTGATGCCGAAGCGAGGAGTGCACACAGCAGTAACAATATCATTGTTCTACACTGATCTACCGACCTCTCAGAATACTGATGATGACCACGATTACGGTACTCTTTTATACATGTATATTTGAAAGGTTATCAAAAAGGCGAAGCTTTAAATATTGCAATTGTGAGTATTATCAACTGTGTCGGTTTTCCCGTTTATTTATCTTAGTATTCCCCACAAAGGTTATGATTTTTTAGGATTTCCAGAAGACATTATTATGACATTGAATGAAATCATTCCTTTTTAACAGAGTTCGTTACAGTATAGTACTAGTAGGAAATTATTGTTATGCATAAAATAAATTTACATTAACATTTATTTTCAAAAATTATGCATTATATTGTCATTATTTTTCAAGAATTTCCAGCAAATGTTCATGAGTGACGGTAACCGCTTACCATCAGTTGGGCTGTAAGCTTATTCATCTATCCTGCAATAAAAAAACTTAATGAATTGGCAAAATTGTACAGTACAAAAACACTAGTATTAGATTATGGAGAAAAACTGGAGTTGCAAAGAAGTTAGTGAATTAAATCATTACGTTTCGGAAATCATCAATCTTTATTTTAATACATTCTAAAAATAATTTAGACCCCAAAGACAAAGCAGCGTTGACCTCATATCGCCAAGATTCAATCTTTTGCTAGTAGTACCGACCCGACCAGGAGTTGTCCAGTGGAAAATCGATGGACAACAAGTTGTTGTCATACTCCCAGCTAGGGGAGGCCACCTCCATCACGAAGTCTGGCAGACCCATGATGTGCAGGTAGTTATAATCACTGTTAGAAGCATGTACAGATAGATATCTTTGGTAGAGCTTCACGCGAATAACGTAAGCTTTCGAACCAGGCAGGTGGATGGTTGTTCTGCAATATCCATCTCGTATTATTTGACAAAACGTTTCTACGTCTCCTGCTGTGTTTTTTGCTTTTATAGGCAGGCCCAATTTCGATGGACGAGAATACCAGCGGTATTTTGGACGTGTTGTTGACACAATTGCAGTAATTAGGCACAGCACTGAGATAAATTTCAGCATTGTCGTGATTTACACCAAAATATGAATCTTACCTTACTGCGCAGTATTGTGCTGGAATCTGAAGTTAATTTGTAATCAGAAACGTAATTATCATTGAAATTGATTGCGTATTGTCAATTAAAAGATCGTATAATCTAGCGTGGTGAATCACTTATGTTGCTACGATGTATATTGTGATTATATTTTCTTTAATATCAACATTTTTGTGTTTCGTAGTACCTACAAGGAACCTTTGGTTTAAAATAGTTAGTTAACAGCTTTTAATTCACTTGCACTGTAACTATGTAAGTTCAGGCGGAGTCTTGCTACTTGATAAGCTGAAATTTTGACAACGCAATAAAATGGCACCATGGAGCTGAGCTGATGATGGAGTCGGAAGGTAGCTATAGGAACTCCTTTACTAAACAAGATAGACTTTTGGGCTCGTTTTTCTCGTTTTCGCTCTCTATTTCTACATACCTACATGATAAATAGTATTTTAAAAGGTGTTTTTTAAATTATATGTTTTCGTTCTAATAAACCTTGAACTTGTTTACGTCCCATTTTGCGTTTTACAGACATAATATTATTGTTATCAAAAGTTGAAGTTATCAATACCTATTTAATTCTAAAAAACCCGAGATCTAAGGTTATCTTTGAGTAAAACCCAGTACTTGTGTATATAATTAAACACATTAACTGAAAGAGTTTTTGCTGGTAACTTTAATGTAAAAGAGTGGACTGCATGTTAAAGAAATAGATATATGGTGTGAAGTAAGGTTTGCTCCTTGCCCAATAATGGTTACCTACCAATCCTACCACGCACTTCCCTTACCTTAATAGAATTGCTGTCTTCACAACTGATCAAACTTATTATTTTAGTGTAAAATTCATCTTAATTATATTTAGATTTTGGAACGTCAGATTGTGTTCAAGTATTTTCTTCTATCTGTCAAATCGTCTTCTTTTTCGTATAAAATCTAGTAGACCACGCTTAGATCAAGATGGCCGCAACGGCAACTATTACCGGCCAGTGTTATGCTTCACAGAAGCGGTTGAATATGAAATAGTTACTGATTTCGTGACCTTCTGTTTAGTAGGTAGTGGATTATTGTCGATTACTCGAACTAGTCATCGTAAGTCGAACGAGGACCTAACAACGTATATATTTTAGTATAGCTAGTACATTTTAATAATAAAATTCAGGACCCTGTAGGTAAACAAATTGCGCCGACCCCATTTATTTATTTATTGAATGTTACACAAACAGAATACACACTACTAAAATCTAAATTAAAACAAGTACAATATACTATATGCTAATTAAACAATCACGAAAATACTTTATTACAATTAAATAAAAATATATATTAAAAAGGAACATTACAAAACATATATGTGGGAATGGTAGTTTCTGAACGAACGATGTTGTGAAAGATGTTTTTGAACGAAGCTCAGAGTGAAAGAGATGACAGATGTAAGAGAGAGATAAAAAGGAAGATGGACGAAAGACGCGAAAGACGAACGTTGTGTTAAGAGGTTTATTATTTTTTATATGTTACATCATTTGTTAAGTTGTGAAATAAAGTTTCCGTACCAGTCCTCGGTTTTTAAATTCTATCCCCACAAATTTTGGGGGCTCGTCCGGGATAGAAAAAATCTTCAGGAGAAATACTACGGGAAAAACGACGCCGACACGTGGAGAAAAAAAAAAGAAGATCGCGGACGCTAAGTTCAAGATACACACGAGGTACACTACTTTTGTATTACGACGGCTACAAAAGCGGTAAACATAAGGATGGCAAGACGACGTACCAGAAGCCATTCTTTTGAAGACGACGGTATCTGTGAGCAATCGACGCGAGGCATGTTCCACCTCACAGAAAATGTGATTAAAAAGTTCAACGGGAGTGATCAAACATATGCGGTGACGAAGTGGATACGGGATATCGACGAGAACGGAGAAATATTCGAATGGACGCCTAAACAAAAATTGTTGGTGGCGCGGCGTTCATTGATGGGCACAGCAGCGTTGTGGCTGAACTCTGAAAAAACATTTACCAGCTGGGAGTCATTGAAATTAGCAATTTCCAAAGAATTTCCGGATACCATCGATGCTAAAACAATCCACGAGATGATGAGCGCAAGAATCAAGAAAAAAAGTGAATCGTGTATTGATTACATGTTTGCAATGAAGGAGCTTGGACGTCGAGGTAAGATGGCAGACTACGTTGCAATTAAATACATCGTAGACGGGATCCACGACAACGAAGTGAATAAAATCATGCTTTACGGAATAACGACGTACTCGGAGCTGAAAGAAAAACTTAAAATTTACGAGACGGTCAAAGAAAAAATGCAGAAGGAACCAGAAGTTCGCGAAAAAGAAAAACTGAAAAATACTACGAAGCCTAGATGCTACAATTGTGGAGAAAGGTGTCATATTAGCGATGATTGCCCGAAAAAGTCGCAAGGGAGAAAATGTTTTCGTTGTAATGAGTATGGTCATATTTCTTCAAATTGCCCGGCGAAGTTCAGAAATTCATCGGCTACGGAACGGCAACCAAAACACGTAAACATCACCACCAATCAAGACGGCGCGAACGCAACACACGACAATGTTGGCAGCAATGCAAAGGGTGTGATTGGTCAATCGGACAACATGGCGTTTGACAGGTGTCATAGGGGCGACTCTAGTGTTTTCGATGTAAACAAAAATTGTAAAAATATGGAAAAACCTTTAAAATTAATTAAAATGTTTGGTGATAATGAAATTAACGCATTGATTGACAGTGGCAGTGAAGTGAATTTAATAACAATGGACTGTTATGTGCAAATGGGTTCTCCGAAGTGTTATTCTAACGAGAATATAGTTTTAACTGGTTTAGGTTTGTCAAAAGTGATTTCGAATAAGCAATTTATAACGTGTATTGAAATAGATGGTATTATGTATCAAGATGTCAAGTTCCATGTAATTCCTAAAGATTGTATTCCTTTTAAGATAATATTGGGGCATGAGTTTTTAAAAAATGTAATAACTGTAATGAAAAATGGTTTGGTATGGATGAAGCCAAACAATTTGTTGGATAGTTTGAGTTGTTTTCCATGTTGTGTTGATATTGTAGGTCATGTATTGGATGAGAGTATAAGAAATGAGGTTACTAGTTTAGTAGACAACTACAGGCCGTGCCAAACAAAAGAAGCTCCTATTGAGTTGAAAATCACACTTAAAGATGACATCCCAATAGCTCAACGACCCCGTCGTATCTCACCGCGGGAACAAGAAGAGGTGGATAAACAAATCAAAGAGTGGTTGGAACAAGGAGTAATTCGGGTAAGTTTTTCAGAATATGCTAGTCCGTTGGTTCTTGTCAGAAAGAAGAATGGAGATTTAAGAATATGTGTTGATTATAGATTAATTAATAGGAAAATGGTAAAAGATGAGTACCCATTACCTATCATTGATGAGCACATTGATAAGTTGGCTTCGGCAAGAGTATTTAGTGCACTTGATCTTAAGAATGGATTTTTTCATTTGAAAGTCAGCGAAGATTCAATTAAGTATACATCTTTTGTCACAATGAATTCTCAGTATGAATTCTTGAAAGCGCCTTTTGGATTATCGATTTGTCCCAAAGTTTTTACAAGGTTCATATCAATAATATTTAGAGATTTGATAACAAGAGGTATTGTTATAATTTTTATTGATGATCTGCTGATTCCAGCTATAGATGAGGTTCAAGCTGTTATAAGATTGAAAGAGGTATTAAAGGTTGCTATGGATTATGGATTACAAATAAATTGGAAGAAGTGTCAATTATTAGTAAGAAAAGTAGAGTATTTAGGACATGTCATTGAGGGAGGAACAATAATTCCTTCACCGGGGAAAACAGATGCTGTTGTAAAATTTCCTGAACCTAAGAATGAAAAGCAATTACAAAGTTTCTTAGGACTTTGTTCATATTTCAGAAAATATATCCCAAATTTTGCATTTATAGCACGACCACTAACTGATATGTTGAGAAAAGGTAATAAGTTTGAATTTAATAATGAATGTCGTTTAATTTTCAATCAGCTCAAAGAAAAGTTAGCCAGTAAACCTGTATTAAAGATTTATGAACCAAAAGCAGAAACAGAACTTCATACAGATGCTTCAGGTATAGCATATGCAGCCATATTATTACAGAAAGATGATAAAAATGAGTTGCATCCAGTACGTTACATGAGCAGACGAACCACTGATGCAGAAAGTAAATATACAAGTTATGAACTAGAAGCAAAAAAACAAATATTTAAGGTACAAGAAGAAAATCGAAGAAATTACAATAAGAAAAGGAAAGAATGCAGTGTATATAAAGAAGGTGATTTAGTAGCTATAAAAAGAACTCAATTTGGTGCAGGACTTAAATTGAAACCAAAGTTTTTAGGACCATATAGAATAGTAAAAGTTAAAAGAATGAATAGGTATGATGTTGAGAAAGCTGACTCACAAGTTGAAGGCCCTAACAAGACTACCACATCTGCAGATTATATGAAAAAGTGGCCTGACTACATAGATGATTGAGCTAATGGTAAATATAAGTTTAAGATTGATGGTATGAAAGGATGGATGTTTTTTATCATTTAGAATTAAAGTTGTTTAAGATGCCCTGATATTTTACGTTAAGAAGATATGTTTTGTTATGTTTATTTTACAATTTGTATTAATAATTAAGATGTGTTATGTTAACGTAATTGTAAGAATTTTGTAACTTTTATTTATGCTGTATAAGTTTTATCTATGATGTATGATGTTAAGTTGTAAAATTAGTTGTTAAGTTGTAAGTTGTACAAGTCTGAGGACAGACTAATTGCAGGACGGCCGAATGTGGGAATGGTAGTTTCTGAACGAACGATGTTGTGAAAGATGTTTTTGAACGAAGCTCAGAGTGAAAGAGATGACAGATGTAAGAGAGAGATAAAAAGGAAGATGGACGAAAGACGCGAAAGACGAACGTTGTGTTAAGAGGTTTATTATTTTTTATATGTTACATCATTTGTTAAGTTGTGAAATAAAGTTTCCGTACCAGTCCTCGGTTTTTAAATTCTATCCCCACATATATAAAACCGTGCTTTATCTTCAAAAACACAATTTTAAAATTATACACTTACAAATTAATCAATTTAAATAATCTAATTTCTACTTACAGTGACTAAAATAATATATAAACGAATAAAATGATAAGTAGGTAATTTACTCTGATTTGAAACGGATAAAGTGGAGCTAAAGAAGAATGAGTAGTAAAATCGTTTTCAATTTGGTTTCGACCGTAGATAATTTATAATCTCAGTGTGAATTGACACAAAGTATTATTTTTCAGCTATTGCATAGATTCAAAAAAGTCGTGGTGGCCGAGTGGTCGAAGCGCGTCCTTCCGGGAGGTCGCGAGTTCAAATCCGGCCGGCTTGTACCTCTAAATCTAAATGTGAAAAAGATTTATGTGCAATTTTTCACAACACCACTGGCTAAAAACGGTGAAGGAAAACATCGTGAGGAAACCTGCATGTCAGAAAAGGGTTCTAAAAATTCTTTGAAGATATGTGGAGTCCCCAATCCGCACTCGGCAAGCGTGGTGGACTATGCCTAATCCCTCTACTGAGGAGACCTGAGCCCAACAGTGGGCAGTAATGTGTTGGTACAGGTACAGGCATAGATTCTATCGCGGTTATCGATATATCGATACCGATCGATATCTGTTTGTGAACGATACTTATTATTGTGACAAAAATATGTTAGAAGCCTTCGTAATGGAAATTTTGAGTTTATCCTTGTTGATGTGTTTACTCAGATATCAATACATAGTATAAAACAAAGTCGCTTTCGCTGTATGTCTGTATGTATGCTTAGATCTTTAAAACTACGCAACGGATTTTGATGCGGTTTTTTTTAATAGATAGAGTGGTTCTTAAGGAAGGTTTGTATGTATAATAAATGCATAATATAGTAGAGAAACACTGATAAATTTAAAGGTTTCTAATGTGATGTCGTAAATAAGCACGTTTTTTGCGCTTATATTGCAAACGCTGGCTGAACCCTACGAGATAGACCAAAATAATGTACTACAGTATTGTTCACCTTAAAAAGTTCAACAAAAAAGTCCGCGATAATATATGTCTATCTCTTAGGGATAACCCAGCATAACCATTTTTATTCTTTACTAAAAAATGGTTATTTACGAAGTGATTTTAAACAATACAGCAATAATCCTTATCCAATTAAGTACCTTAAATAAATTGTGCATTTATTATAGATCAATATGCTTTTTACAGCATGTAATTTAAGTGAATATTACCGAAGATATTACAAATTTAAAATGCAGGGTCGTAGTTGTTTGCGCCGGGCGGCGCGTGCATATATAGGCTACAATTTTTGAACCCCTTTGTAACGCAGACGAAGTTGCGCGGGTCATCTAGTAATGAATATATAATGTTTTACGTATGTATTCATTTATTTACACTTATTTTTTACATTATATTTTTAAAAAAATTAACAAAGGAATAAAATTTAAAAATACAATATAAAAAACAGAGGCCCACTGAAGACGAGGTCTACGACCCAAGCCATCAGTGGTCAGGGCTCAAAAGAGAGGAACCTCCTCACAATACGTGTCGTGTCAAGAACGACCGCCTTCTGAATCAAGCCCTTTACCCAGCTGGGGAGCGAAAGCTTCTCAAGATGACGGTCGAAGCTTTTCGCTATTAGACCGTGCACAGATACAACGATCGGAACAATGATGGTCGATTCAACACGCCACATGTCCGTCACCTCGTGGGCCAAGTCCAAATATTTACTATTAATAGGATGATCACAAAAAAAAACAATAACGTAGAAGAAAGCTTTTAATTGTAAAAGTATTACAATGGTGAATATAGGATTAACAAACATAGTAATAAACTTTGACAGAACCAATCCACAAGAAAGATACACAAATGAAAACTTGCACTTAGCAAGGTAATGTTAAGGGAAAATTACAAAACAATATAGATACTATAGATATATTAAAACAATACAAAAATAAACATTTTACACAATGTGACACTGTATACAATAGTCTACTTAAGATTATTTTGAAAATAAATCAGGATAACAGAATAGATGTTGACCATAGACTTGTCCTGTAACCAAATAAATAATTATAAAGCAACTATGGCACGTTACATTAAACTTATATTATTATGTGTACATATTGGATAAGGGTGATTTTTCCCGGTTCTAATGCTGAATATAAACAAAAATAGGTAATTAAAATTCTACCAAATTATCCCCAAAATTTTTGAAGAACGAACAAAAGAGCATCGCGTGAACTCCATAGATGAACACGGTATCCCCCACATAGACATCAGCTGTATCTTTTATTAGCGTTTTTTAAGGGTACAAACCATATTCTTTAATTATAATAATTTTTAATGGTCGTATATGATCATCAACTATAACTTCCTTCAATATATACCATTATTAAAAATCATGGAATCAAGACTAATAGTAGTTTACAAAAACAAATTATGAACATTTACATATCGACGCCCCCCTGCAAAAACTCAGTAAGTGCAGAAATTAAATTTTACAGGAAAAAAGATTTAGTGTTTTTCGCTTATAACTTTTGTAAAAAAAATAATTATAAAAACATTTTTATACCACGAGAAAGCTAATTTTTATACCTACAGTTCAGTGTCATCTGCGTGACTGTTGAATTTAAAGGGAATAAGTAATTCATCAAAACACAAAATACCGAAAAAATAATCATATTTTTTTTTGGATATTGATTCATTAAATTTCAACTTTTTAATAAATTTTCGGGCAACGTCTACTTACTATTTTTTTTCTGTAAATTCCTGTGTAATCATGAACATAATATCACTTTACTGGTTTTTTGACCGTAATTTTCATAAACCGAGAGTGTTTGTAATATTCAATTACCTAAGTTATTGTGGTAAAAAAATATTTACCAAATAAACATAAAGTCCTGTTACAGGTTTATTGCGGGATATTTTTTGCAAACATAATTTTTGTAATCACTATTTACTGATAATGAATGGAATATTTGTGATTGGTATTATTCAAGGAATAATTTAAAAAACATGAATTGTATCGAAATCATTCATTTTTTTGAACAAAAATGATTTTGTGGGGATAGTTTAATGAATAATGATCACAATTAATTAGTGTACGAACAATTAATCTCGATAATAGTATAAAAAAACAAGGATTAATCTGCACTTTCAGTGGAATTTTCTTTATATTCTTATTTACTGATTCCTGCAGATTTTAAAGATTCCAAACACCAGTGGATGTACCTTAAATGTACTCCACTGTTGTACAAAGATATTAAACAAGATAAAACGGTCTACTTCTTGGAAAAGGTTGACGATAAGAAGGTTTGAATACCATACCAGTCTTCACTATTGCACTCGTTTTAGACTTCTGTTACTTGGTTTCATTTGAAATAAATTAGTCTAGTCTAGAATGTATAATTTAGTATATGCTTTATATTCTTTCATGACGTTCGTCATGGCAGAAGGAGTTTATATAGCCTTGTTTGACTACGAGAAAGCGTAAGAGTGGTGTCCTCGCTCATAAATAACAAAAGTTTCATTTGCTTAATAAAGAATACCCCAAACTAATGTTCCTTTCTTAACTCATGCATGGACTAGTGGTTTATATAGTTTCTATGTAAGCCAAGGCAGTTTGGCTCCATAAAACACACCGAGCTTGATAGTGCTAAGGCAAAATATTTTCCAAAGTGAAAGCCTGAGTCACATGTGGCTTTGTGTAAATCTTATTCCTCTAAATACATTGTTTGCATATTCAACACTAGGCTACCAACTTGAGGATTAAGTTAAGCCTAAAAACATCTCTTGTCCAGTGATAACCTTACGCATTTGCTCCTAAAAAACTTGAAGTTATATTTACTCAAATAACAGTCAAATTTTGTCAATAAAATCGTGTTTAGACAGTTGTATTAGGTATTTTCCTAGTTGACTGCCGGTAAATCGAGGTGTTGAAATTTCTGTACAATATCTCAACAGCAATTTTGAGGTAGTACCAGAAACAGATCCTTTTGAATCACCTTAAGAATCACTCTTATCACCAAAACGAAAGTTGATAGCCGAGAACGTAGTGGAAACTCTCTGTATACTCTATGATCTCAGTAGAGCTTTTTTTAAATGTAGATTTTAAAATAAACACAAAAATATTCGATGTCTAACATACCTTCTACTGTAAGGATCAAATCCATCGATACATACGTTAGAGAAAAGGGGAAAGATTCTACTTAAGACCGGGTGAATTTGAATGAAGAATCTAACCTACGCTAACTAGGCAGCTTTCAGAAAGCTTCGGTTTATTAAAAAATATCTTATCCCCAGCCAGTAATGACATACGTAGCAGATTTGTTCACTAGAGCTAAGGTTAGACAGAGGTCCATGAGCAACGGTCACCGCTTATGATCAGATGGCCCGTTAGCTCAAAAAAAGGGGACAAAGAACAAAGGAGATGACTTTACTTCTAGTTTCTGTGTGATCTAATGAGAAATAAAGAGTTCAAGAGTGGCAGCCACGTACTGACCAGTGCAACTTGGATACACAAGTGAAAAATATCAAATTAAAATTTTACAATAATAAACCTGTAATCGCATTAACCGAAAGTTTTCAAGAAATATTTTGCAGTAATAGTTTTTAACCGAAAACAGAACCACCAAACTGAATTTTAATAACATATTACGGAGTTTTTGCTGTTAACAAAAAAAATAAAATTTCCGTTGAAAAAAAGTGTTCTTAAGAAAATCGTTGGAAATAACCGCAGGAAGAATCTGAAAAAAATTGGGTAGATGCATCCAGACCCATAGATTACGAAAATGCAATAACAGCAATAAACCAGTAATAGTGCTTTACGGAGTTTTTGCAGGGGGGCGTCGATATTTTTCATTAAAGTTTTTTTTATTTTTTTTTATTGCCATGTAGGCAGACGAGCCAAAGGCCCACCTGATAGTAAGTGGTTACCGCCGCTCATGAACCTCTGCAATGTCAGGGGACACTGAGGGGTCGCTACCTACGACCTAACTTTAAGGACGCTCCTCAAGCCTCGTTTGAAGAAGGACAAGTCATAGCGCTCAGGGAATACCGAGGAGGGGAGTTCATTCCATAGCCGGATGGTGCGTGACAAAAAAGTGTTCCTGAAACGAACCGTGGATGACCGTGGTTTATTCTTACCTTACAGAACTTTTAATAAATTATTTATCATCCTTCTTGATCGGGAACGAGATTCTTAATTTGTTATCTACGTAGTCCCACGTCGGCGTATCTATGACATATGAAGGCAGCTGCGTCACATACGAGTAATTATTTTTATCTTTTTTCGCAGCGTGTACGGTTAATTGGTTTCTGTGTGTGTGCACGTCAATGTCGCTGCGTTCGTAGCCAGGTAGATGAACGTTGAATTCGTAAGACTTGCCATTATTTTTCCAAGATGGCGTCACCGGTGCTATGTTCTGTTGGATTTGTTCGCGTAGGTGGTTAGCGAGGGTGTTTACGTCCAATAAGGCTTGGGAGCTCCAAAACGAAGGAGCAGCCGAAGCTAATCCGAGTAGTACACATAACACGATTCTGTACGCCATTGTGAGAGACACTAAAAAATTATTAAGCTTGCTGCTATTTATAAGAGACCGCGGTCGTGAACTTATACTGATAGTGGATTCTTATTATTGTTAGACCGAAAATTTTCGGTTTCGGACAACTTTTGCGCAATGAGGGTCATCTCTAAAAAAGAATAAAAAGTCACCCCTTCCTTCCCCTTGTCACACTTGGTGACACATTTGAGACTCCCTTTTTCTCCTTCTTTGTATGTGATTCAAGTTATGACTCATGGTTGATTTTTCTGTAGTCAAGGAAAGACTTCATAACTTATTTTTTTTTAATTCTTTAAAATTTAATAGTGTTGGTTTCGGTCGAATCTAATAGCGAAGCCGAAGGTTCAGTTTCGGTTTCGGTTTCAGAAAAAATACCAGTTTAGGTCGGACACTAGTTTTACCAATTTATTATCGTATTTAAGTTACATGCGCCAACATTTCTTATCGTATTAAATTTTACACTTGGGAAAAATATAATTTTCTGAGAATACTGTATAATCAATTTTGTAGAATAAAAACATTATTATTGTTTTATCACACAAACAAAAGTATTTGAAAAACAACTTATTTGTAGCATTCAGACATGCTTGTGCGATAGCTTGTTTACTGTCAAATATTCAAAGTCTTTTTGATTTCAACATATTTATTTTCTTTAGTCTTTTTAAAACTTTTATTTGACTTGCATAGAATGTACCTGAATAATAATATAATATTATTTAGGTAAGTACTAGGTACCTATGTCAAATTGGCATCCTGCCGGTTGAATTTAACGGTTGCGGATTGTGGTAAAATTTGACACGCATATAAATATGCGACGGTAACCACTTACCATCAGATGGGCCGTTAGCTCGTCTGTCTACATGGCAATAAAAAAAAATAAAAATATATATATATATATATATATATATATATATATATATATATATATATATATGTACTGTACTGTACCAACCCATTACTGCCCACTGTTGGGCTCAAGTCTCCTCAGAAGAGGGATTAGGCATAGTCCACCACGCTTGCCCAGTGCGGATTGGGGACTTCACATATCTTCAAAGGATTTTTAGAATCCTTTTCCGACATGCAGGTTTCCTCACGATGTTTTCCTTCACCGTTTTTAGCCAGTGGTGTTGTGAAAAATTGCACATAAATCTTTTTTACATTTAGATTTAGAGGTACAAGCCGGCCGGTTTTGAACCCGCGACCTCCCGTTCGGAAGGAAGCGCTTCGACCACTCGGCCACCACGACTTATATATATATATATATAATTTGCACGTGACATCATATTTATATATATATATATATTTCATATTTATATATATATATATATATATAAATATGATGTCACGTGCCAATTTGGAATTGATTTGCTTTTTTATTGCCATGTAAGTGGTTACCGTCGCTCATGAACCCCTGCAATGTCAGGGGGCATTGAGGGGTCGCTACCTACGACCTAACTTTAAGGACCCTCCTCAAGCCTCGTTTGAAGAAGGACAAGTCATAGCGCTCTGGGAATACCGAAGAGAGTTTATGAACGGAATATAATCATAGGAACTCCTGAACAAAATAAATTCATCGTGTGTGGTTTCATTTCACTCTACTTCTTCATGATATCCAGTATCTTCAAAATCATTTTTCATTCTTCAAATTCTTCGACATTGACGAACCTTTTTCGGTAAACGGTTTGAGTATTAATTAGTTGGTGAAGTCTTTTAAAAATTCTTAGTTAATTTTCCAATCGACATAGGAGGAGTGATGTGGGACATTTGTACAAACAAACCGTCTATTATGAAATGTGTCTGTCTGTACGTATTGATGAGTTGATTGGTACTCGGAAACTGTTATTAGAGTTGTGGAGAACTGTGACACCACAGCATACAGGGCTATACAGAAACTTCTAAATATACACTTATACTAATGCATGTTTTAACGACACGAAGTTCCTTATCGCGCGTTATCGAAAGGGGGCTAGACGGAAATTCTTATGAAAAAATTGTCACGACACTTTTTTTGTTTTAGATGATTATCGCCAGATGGCGCTGTGATTAAAATCTTTTAAAACAATTCCTTATTTTGTTTTATATGATTAATGCTAGATGGCGCTGTGATCAAAATATTTTATTAAAGTTATATTTTTATATAATTACTAGCTGCCCGGCGCAACTTCGTCTGCGTCAAAAAAAAAATCCCGGGTATGAATCTAAACCATTCTCGAATCTCCACGAACACACACAAAAAATGTCATAAAAATCGGTCCAGTCGTTTAGGAGGAGTTCAGTCACATACAGACGCACACAAGAAATATATATATTAAGATTATACCTTAAAAAAAAAAAAATATTACAATTCCATCACTAATTAATCGAAAGGAACTTCGTTCCATCCAGGTATCCCTTGATACCTCTCAAGTTTTATCATATTCTTTTATTGCCTTGTAGGCAGACAAGCCAATGGGCCACCTTATCGATAACGGTTACCGTTGCTCATGAATCCAATACAAGGTTTATTTCTTTCTAATAAAATGTTTTGTGGCACTTTACGTTTGATAATTGCATGAGTAAGACAACTGATGTGGTTGTATTTAAAGACGAATTCTGTCTTTTATGAATTTAAGTTCGGTAAGGATTTTTAGATGAACATGTAAGATTGTCAATAGTTTTTGCAGCGTACGCATAAATAGGTTTTCGATTATTCACATTGTGTTACATATTCGATATTTTTATCCCTAATTTCAAAATTGTATATATAATCTATAACTTTCCTCGATAAAATGGACTTTCCAATACTGAAAGAATTTTTGAAATCGGACCAGTAGTTCCTGAGATTAGCGCGTTCAAACAAACAAACAAACAAACTCTTCAGCTTTATAATATTAGTAAAGATATATATTAGTATAGATTAAATAGTATAGACGAGATTTGTATTTAGGAGTGAAGCTGGAAATTGCGTGGTTCCTCACCTACGTCGCTTGAGGCAAGTGGGGTTCTGTCGGTTGGATCATTCCTCTCGACGAAGCCCAGCTCTGTCAGTCCTGCATCACATTTACCATCGACTGGTACTGGGCGCCACTTTACTTTACATATCCCAACAACTGGCTTACACTTATGAGGTAATGTTATAAGGTAATATTTGGTTTAAAATTATGACCTCCTGATGTAGTTATGATACCATTGTTCATAAATTACCTCGAAGCGCAACGTCATGTGACTCTTTAAACATGGTTTAAGAATAGTCGTGTATAGGCACGTGATAAATAATGGCCCCTCATTGCCCTGGCATTGCAGAGGTTCATGAGTGACGATACGGTTTTCTTTCCAT
Source organism: Trilocha varians (assembly GCA_030269945.2). NCBI lineage: Eukaryota > Metazoa > Arthropoda > Insecta > Lepidoptera > Bombycidae > Trilocha > Trilocha varians. Next base: position 14,672,880 of record AP028258.1, read on the forward strand.
AAGGTGAGCCGTAACCTCGTTGATCTATCTTGCAATAAAACAAACTTCATTAGTGTAAGAAAAACCACGAGGTCGATTCCTATAAGATTACAAACGCTATACCTAAAATTTTTAAGCCTTGGAAAATTTCATATAAATTATTCTCAAATTAAGATTTTGTGATACAATCTGGCCGGTTCAACCGAGCGACTTTCTGTATACTGCTTTTTCTTTAAGGCTCGACATGACATGGGAAGGCTGTCCCGTGTGCTGTTCCTGATGCTGTGCCACTTCACCAGCCTCGCCAAGCAGCTGGTGTTCCACGGTGATGCTGACAACATCGACAGATTAATTGCCGGACTTGATGGTAACTATAGTCCGTTACCAGCACCTATCCAGTATATAGAAGAAAATAGAATTGAGAAAATGAAATGAAATGAAATATTTTATGAATATTTATTTTTCAACATTGACTCACGTACTCATTCTTGTTGACGTCAAAAGTTAAAAGCTACCACCAGTTCGGACACAAAAAAATAATAATTATAGCCACCATCCTGAGAAGAACTTCAAGAAACTCAGCGGGCATGTCTTTTTTTTTGTGTAATAATATAAAAAATAGACTTTATCGACAGTAAAAAGCGCAAATCTGTAAGAAATTTTTGGTTATAGAGGTACGAGAGTCAGACCATTCGACGCAGAAAAAAATCGATTCCAACCATGTATAGCGTTTATGCTTCCAACATTTATAGGTGCTGAAGTCTGTCAATCTTGCACCTACAGATGTGTTATACAATCAGTCTGAGAAGCACCACAGAGCGCTGTTGTCAGCGACGTCAAAGAGCTCAGCTCGTCTGCTGCAGCTTTACTCAGGGTGCGCTGTCTCCACCTGCGTGCTCTGGACTCTGTTCCCGATCCTCGACCTCCTGCAAGGAAGAGATGCAGAGTTCTTCTTTTGGATGCCGATCGACTGCAATGACAATGTCTTTCAGTCAGTTTAACTTGGTTATATTTTATTTTAATTGTATGTTATAGTAATGGTCTTTTGCCCAAATTCCAGCCAGTCTTGATAAGCCACCATAGTTTATCAATACATAGGACGTCTTGCCTCGAATAAGGTATCAAACATGTAGGCTTTTATTGCTACAATACTGTTTTCTGGTGCTAGATATTGTTATCAGGTTCGTGTTGGTCCTCACGTACGCGTTTTACTCAACGACAGTTGTCGCAGTCGCTAACACCACCATGGATGCTTTCATAGCGACTGTTCTCTATCAATGCACCACTCAGCTCAAAATCCTAAGGTATATCAGCTTTTTAGATTTTTTTTTTCAGTAGAAGGAAATCAGCGGAACCGGTGATTTCCGGTGATCCGGTATGTGGGAGTTAAACCGCACTAAAACCTCCAACCGCTCACACTTAGCGTCCGAACCTCGACTAAGGCCAGAACCCAGGGCGAGGTTTTGAGAGACGGCGCGACGCGTTACGCGCTCGGCACTTTTCCCCGTCGCGCCATCCTCGGGCGTGGAACCGGAAGCCGCCGGCGAATATTCAATAAAATCATTATTTCGAGTACTTCCCCTGGAGGGGGCGTTTATAATTCCATGCTGTATAAATGAAATATTCTAATTTAGGATGAATTTTGAAACGTTGCCGGAACGAGCTTTGGAAAAGAGCAAGAATAGGAAACATGTTTACGACACAGTAGTGCGCGCCATGATGCGAGACTGTCTCATACATTATCAAAAGATTATTGAGTGAGAATAGCCTTTTATTTCGTCATCGTCATCGTCATCGTCATCGTCATCGTCATCGTCATCGTCATCGTCATCGTCATCGTCATCGTCATCGTCATCGTCATCGTCATCGTCATCGTCATCGTCATCGTCATCGTCATCGTCATCGTCATCGTCATCGTCATCGTCATCGTCATCGTCATCGTCATCGTCATCGTCATCGTCATCGTCATCGTCATCGTCATCGTCATCGAAATCTTGAAATTCGTTTGCAGAACTTGTCAACTACTGGAGCAGATATTTGGAGCTGCGTTGTTGGTCCAGTTCGGTGTAGGAGGCTGGATCCTTTGCATGGCTGCCTATCAGATAGTGAGCGTGAGTACTTTTCCACTTGACCCTGAAATAGAAGCTAGAATTTACTTTCTTTCAAATCTTTACCTTATCTTGTCTTTTCAAATTACAAACATTTTCAAATTGCATGACAGATAAACATGCCTACAGCTCACCTGATGCTAAATGAAGCTTACAGTGGAGCTTGTACCAGGATATACATTTTACTAGACTTATTAAACCGCGTTATGCTCATTCTGTTAAGTTAGCTATCCTTCTGGTTCTTGGGCGTCACTGCTCAGAGTCAATACGGTGGTCGCCGCTGTGGATCCTGGTTACACAGGAGTCACAGTGGTAAGAGTGAGAGGTAGGCAGATACCCGAAAACCACAGTGTAATCCGTACTTTGTTGTACTAACAGATGGAGGTGTTGAGCATAGAGTTTGCGTCGACCACACTATTCATAGGCTGTATCCTAACCGAGCTCTTCTTGTATTGTTACTACGGTAATGAAGTAACTGTGCAGGTCAGTGATTTTACCATATTTTTATTCCTTTCTATGCATACTGTAACTTAATCTGGGGGCACGAAACTACTCCCGTTAAGTCATCATCATGATCATCAGCCTATAGACGTCCACTGCTGGAAATAGGCCTCCCTCAAACCTCGCCGCGCTTTCTGCATAAATAAATAAATAAATTGCACACAGGCAAATCTTTTTAAACTTAAAATTTAGAAACAAGCCAGCTGAATCAATCATGCCCCTCCCCTATGGAAGGCAAGCGTGAGGACTGACGAACTAGCCAAGCCGTGAACGAATGGATGCCTAACTGAATACGTACATACCTTAAATGTTTAAAGTCGTAAAAAGTGGCACTATTTAGTCCGTTAAGAATCTGATATTCACTCTGTGACGAATTTCTTTGTGGGATCACTTCATAATATGTCATCGAAATCTCATTGTAATATGTAAATGTCTTAGTCTGCAAGGTCTATGATGAAGGTTCGTAAAATAGTTGTAATTGCTTGTCACCCATGAATTTCAAACAATTTAAGTTAGTGGCTAGATATTAAGTATATGTTTTCAGAGTGGATTGGTATCAGAGTCTCTTTACGGCATGCAGTGGCTGTGGTTAGCGAACAGTGAGCGTCGCGCGCTGATGGTGGTGCTGGAGCGCGCTCGCCGTCCGCTGCGACCCGCCGCGCTGCACGTCGTGCCGCTCACACTCAACACCTACCTCAAGGTACAGTCTGACTGTATACGGCACGAGGTGGCTGTGGTTAGCGAGCAGTGAACGTCGCGCACTAATGGTGATGCTGGAGCGTGCTCGCCGTCCGCTGCGACCCGCCGCGCTGCACGTCGTGCCGCTCACACTCAACACCTACCTCAAGGTACAGTCTGACTGTATACGGCACGAGGTGGCTGTGGTTAGCGAGCAGTGAACGTCGCGCACTAATGGTGGTGCTGGAGCGTGCTCGCCGTCCGCTGCGACCCGCCGCGCTGCACGTCGTGCCGCTCACACTCAAAACCTACCTCAAGGTACAGTCTGACTGTATACGGCACGAGGTGGCTGTGGTTAGCGAGCAGTGAACGTCGCGCACTAATGGTGGTGCTGGAGCGTGCTCGCCGTCCGCTGCGACCCGCCGCGCTGCACGTCGTGCCGCTCACACTCAACACCTACCTCAAGGTACAGTCTGACTGTATACGGCACGAGGTGGCTGTGGTTAGCGAGCAGTGAACGTCGCGCACTAATGGTGGTGCTGGAGCGTGCTCGCCGTCCGCTGCGACCCGCCGCGCTGCACGTCGTGCCGCTCACACTCAAAACCTACCTCAAGGTACAGTCTGACTGTATACGGCACGAGGTGGCTGTGGTTAGCGAGCAGTGAACGTCGCGCACTAATGGTGGTGCTGGAGCGTGCTCGCCGTCCGCTGCGACCCGCCGCGCTGCACGTCGTGCCGCTCACACTCAACACCTACCTCAAGGTACAGTCTGACTGTATACGGCACGAGGTGGCTGTGGTTAGCGAGCAGTGAACGTCGCGCACTAATGGTGGTGCTGGAGCGTGCTCGCCGTCCGCTGCGACCCGCCGCGCTGCACGTCGTGCCGCTCACACTCAAAACCTACCTCAAGGTACAGTCTGACTGTATACGGCACGAGGTGGCTGTGGTTAGCGAGCAGTGAACGTCGCGCACTAATGGTGGTGCTGGAGCGTGCTCGTCGTCCGTTGCGACCCGCCTCGCTGCACGTCGTGCCGCTCACACTCAACACCTACCTCAAGGTACAGTCTGTATGTATACGGTACGAGGTGGCTGTGGGTATCGAGCAGTGAGTGCCGGGTTTCTAGGACCAGCTGCTAGCCATGGGGGTCTTGTCTTGTTTTGGGGGCACCCCGCTGTCCGGGCTCTTTCTCTCCGCCATTCTATGCGGAGGTGAAGGTGTGGTTGTGGTGTATGTTTGTTATCCCTTTCTTGGGGTTTACCCATGGTCTGGTCTTGCTCATTTTTACGGTTTGACTTGTTCTAAGTCACCGCCAGCCCCGGCCGAAGTCCTCCCATTCTGGGTGATCTTCATCTAAGAGGTAGAAGTGAGAACAACAATATCATTATCAATCATTACCAGCTGCTATATCCAGCAGACGACGTCTACAGGCTGATGATGACGGTGATGAAAGCAACGACCATGCCATGTTAGTGGACTGGTGCCGTCGGTTTGGTTCGGTAATATCCTATCGGTAAGTAATCGCTTTGCCCAGAGCATCAAAACTGAGACTCGCATTAATACGACAGATGTATTCAAGCGGTTCAACTATTCAAAACAGTTTTGTAATATTATACTCATCATGAGTTATCTATGAATTATTTCATATCATTTTTATTGTCCTGAAGGCTGACGAGCGAACGGGTCAATTGATCGTTAGTGGTTACCGTCTCTCATGGACCTCTGCAATGTCAATTAATTGTGTAAATATTTTTTCAGATCCTGAAATCATCGTATAGTTTCTACGCTGTTCTTAGACAAACCAAGTGAAAGATCAACTGATTTAACTGTACTTAATTACAATTTTAATTAGCCTCTAATTTGTGACCATTGTAGTCAAAAGAACCTGAAATGTAGTATGTTTAATATAATATAATATTATGCTATTCAATAACTAACCGTGTTTTTTTTATATCATTACTAGCGGGTCCGCGCAACTTCGTCTGCCTCACATTCAATAAAAGTAGGTATTATTATTAGCTGTTTAAAACTGGTCAACTATTCATAAGGCAACTTATAGTTTCAACATACCCTTCTGTCCGAGCTTTTTCCCAAAAATTATAGGATCTAGAAAGTTGAAACTTGTAAGATACTAATATTGAATGATTCAAGGGTTTTCTAAGACTATATTCTGTGGAGACGGAGCGAGACGTGAGCGTTGATCGTGAACGCGCCCCGTCACTTCACCCAATCTTGTGCCGGGTTCTTGCCTCGGCCGGGTGGAGGACGCAGAGCGTTAATGGCAGGAGGTTTTAGTGCGGTTCGACTCTCACATACTCCACCTGCGGGGCGAGTGGAAGTCGGGCGATTTCCTCCTATCATAAAAAAAGACTATGGGTCATTCCATGTCAAATCGACAAATAGTTGGACGCGACCCCCACCGATTCGGATGATTTTTGGTGGAGAGTTTTGTCTCATTATAAAACGAAGTTCTGCCAAAGGAAAAAAAAAATTAAAAATTTTTCCTAAGAGATATTCAATATCAAAATTTTCATTGTTTTTCTGATTTTATGAGTTTAGTTGTTTAATATTTCAGAGACTACTGAGTATTAAAAAAAAAACTCTGGTATATTTTCAGAGGATACTTAGAGGTATGAGAAAAAAAATTTTTTGAAAAAAAATTTTGAAACTGATCAAAATTAAAAAAATTTGAATTTTTCAAATTCGTGAAAAGTACCCATCGCGGGAAAATTTTGGCCTGAAATTTTTTTATATTATACTTATAACATATCTAAAGATATTCTGAAATTTTTAGAGGGGTGTTATTTTTCGTTTCATAGATACGAATTTTTGAATTTTGAAAAAAAAATTTTTTTTCTATTTTTATAAATTTTTTTTGTTAAATATCAATATTCTACTACATGATTACTAAAATTTGAGGTCTAAAATATTTTTTTTATGTTAATAGGATGTGAAAACAAAAATATTTCAAAATTGTATGTAATTATCTGTTTATTTAGAATACTATTTAACATTTAAGGCTTCCGTGATCAAATGAAAGGATTAAAAGCATAAAGGAAGTATTTCATTTTTAAGACTGTAATTCTTCTTGTCCTTTCAGAGTTTGCTGCAGTTTATTTCGTACGACGTTTTTTGGTCTCTTCCTTTTCTGAGGTTGATGTCTCAGACCTTTTTCTCAATTTTGAAAGAAAGAAATGATATCAATTTTAAAATAAAAGATTAATTGCCATCAAGTAAAAAAACTCGAAATTCTGATTTTCCTACCTGGTTTTCATTGGTGATTCATCGATGATATCATAAACATCAGTGTTTTTTAGGCGGCAGAGTGTGACACTTTTAACATTATTTAAGTTTTGATTTAAAGTTGAATCTATAATATATTTTGAAATATTTTTGTTTTCACATCCTATTAACATAAAAAAAATATTTTAGACCTCAAATTTTAGTAATCATGTAGTAGAATAATGATATTTAACAAAAAAAAAATTATAAAAATAGAAAAAAAATTTTTTTTTCAAAATTCAAAAATTCATATCTATGAAACGAAAAATAACACCCCTCTAAAAATTTCAGAATATCTTTAGATATGTTATAAGTATAATATAAAAAATTTCCAGGCCTAAATTTTCCCGCGATGGGTACTTTTCACGATTTTGAAAAATTCAAAATTTTTTAATTTTGATCAGTTTCAAATTTTTTTTTCAAAAAAAATTTTTTCTCGTACCTCTAAGTATCCTCTGAAAATATACCAGAGTTTTTTTTTTTATACTCAGTAGTCTCTGAAATATTAAACAACTAAACTCATAAAATCGGAAAAACAATGAAATTTTTGATATTGAATATCTCTTAGGAAAAATTTTTAATTTTTTTTTCCTTTGGCAGAACTTCGTTTTATAATGAGACAAAACTCTCCACCAAAAATCATCCGAATCGGTGGGGGTCGCGTCCAACTATTTGTCGATTTGACATGGAATGACCCCTATAATAATATGTCTATTGCGTGTGTAAGTAATACGTATGCGAAATACTAAAAATAAAGTACTGTTCTACAAAAAAATAGGGAAAATTTTGCAATTAAACTATGTCGTTTTTGATAACAGCGTGCTTTAAGGAAATATCACTATTACTATGATTATAAAACAATAGGTATATATAACGAGGAGCAGTACAGTACAGTCAGTATACTCTGAGTTTCGGGTCAGTATATAACAATGATCGCCTTAGTGTTGTGTGGTTTACTCGGGGTGGCCTCAGCAAACTGGCCCTTCGATAATAGGAACAATTCCTTTGAAACTTCAAATCCGGCATCATCGTTGTCGCACCTCACTAACAACACGACAGAGTTGGAAGGCAATATGCAACAACTACAAGACACTTTCCACGGTGAAGGGAAATACTACGCGATCGTCCTCTCACTTAGCATCGCTGATAGCAGATATATCCACATCCACATTAACTCGTTCAGGAACATGGTGACTATAAACGCTGATGATGGCTACTCCCACTACCTAAACAGCATACTACTACCCAACTACGTGGAGCCTACATGCCACTGGTACTACAACCAAAACATGTTGAAGCTTCGTTTCCCCTTGAAGAAAAGGACATCGGACACCACTGAGAGACGTGGCATTAATGGTCAGACCGGTCAGTGTAAACAAATATCAGAACAGGCTTATGAGACAGACTTTGATTTAGAGGAAATTGAAAGAAATGTGGCGATTGGGGCATCTCCTGCCACTTTCAAAACAATCATTATTATAATAGTATCAATCATTTTTACAATTTTAATGTTGTTTGTGGTAAATAAGACACAAGTTGTTAGCTCCAAGTATGTATTGAGACTGGTTTGACGCTACTAGAACATTGTCACTTACAACTATTACACGGTTACCTACATATAGATATTTATTAATACTAGTATGCAACAGTTTGTTCTACTTAACAAAGTAACTGCGAGCCGAAGATTAAACGTCGAAAATAGTTTTATACAAAAATTCTAAACATTTTAATAAGTCATTATTAGCAGTCAATAAATTATCATGTAGTAGCTGACTCACGCAACATCGTCTGCGTCACATAAGGCAGAATAAATAATAGGCTTTCCTTGATTTGTCAAACTGTATAAACTTTCTTAGGACTTCAACGACCCACCCGGTGGTCCCGCCTTGTCGTGGCGGTGGGCTGGAGCGTGCACCCTCGCACCCCGCAAGGTGTTTAGTTGGCAAGAGGGTGCCGCGACCAAGAGGACCACAAGGAGCTCCTCTCCCCACACCGCTTGTTAAGCAAGCGGTGCCCTCGGGGACGAGGAGGGTGGCTAGTGGGCCACCGGAGGAGGACGCCGAACCGCAGGCGGCGGGTAACCTGCACCCAGGCGATCGCGAGCCTTGGGGGACTAAATCTCCCCCAGAAAGTGCGACCGCACCACCTTGGGTAAGTGGTGTGAGTAATCACCCAAATCGTAAAAAAATGAATATGTCGAATACTCAGGATGCCTTGCCGGACGATCCGGCTCCAGGCACCCGGCGCTCGCGGGTACCCGGGCCCGCGAGCGCGAAGTATGCGACCGAAGCCCGCGTAGGGGTGGGTAACCAGGCCCCTACGACGGAGAGGACCCCTGGAAGGCGCTCGCAGGTAGCCGGGCCTGCGAGTGACACGGCAACCGATGCCCGGGCCCAGATCGTCCCGTTCAATTGGGCGGACGAGATGGGCTCGGAGGCGGAAGAGGGGATGGATGCGGGACCAGAGCCGACATCGCTGGCGAGCACCGCCGCGAGCGATGTCGGCACTGGAGAGCAAGGTACAAGGGTCCTCCGCAAGCGCAAGTCCGTTGCGCGGAGGACCTCGGGGAGCGGAACGTCTTCCGGCGGCGAGGAGCCGCGGAGGACGAGACGGTCCGGGAGGATGGCCGTCAAGGGCGGCGACAAGGGGCCCGCGGCGTCCGCGGCCTCTGCTCCGAGTGGCGGAGAGCTCTCTGAGAGCCCTTCGGCCGTTCTCGAGGGCATGAGGCGCGCGGCGCTTTATATGTCAAACCGGGCCCCAGTAAAGGCGGAAGCGCAGAGGCTGCGAGGAATCGCAGTCTCTGCCAAAAAACTAATGCCCGTGGTCTCGGCGATTATCAGCCGAGCCACGGCATTAGAAGCCGAAGCTGAGCGGTTCCGAAAGGAGGCCGCTCAGCAAAAAGAAGAGGTCGCCGCCCTTAAGGTGAGGCTGGCGGCGTTGGAGCGGAGGGGGACATCGCGCTCGCTGCGGAGGGAGCGGCGCACGCCGACACCGGGCCCTAGCCCGGGGGATGCAGCGGCGCATCGGTCCCCTCCCGCCCCAACTAGTGCAGAACAGCCGGCCTTGCCCCCTCCCGGGGAGGCGACAGGGCCCGGGCAGGGCCCGGGCAGGGCCCGGGCAGGGCCCGGGCAGGGCCCGGGCCTCCGGGCGGTCTGGCCGGAAGAGGTGGTGCGTGTCCACAGGCCGGTGAAAATGGCGGAGATCAGGATCACCGGCCTGGACGACTGCGCCACCAAGGAGGAGGTGGCGGCGGCTATCGCGGCCCAGGGCGGATGCGCCCCAGAGAACGTCGTCGTGGGCGAACTTCGCCCCGGCTTCTCCGGGGCCAGCTCGGTGTGGGCGCGATGCCCTATAGAGACGGCCACCTCCCTGGCCACTCCCCCGCCGGGCAGACCGGCAAATCACCCTGGCAGGTTGCGCGTGGGCTGGATTGCGGCCCACGTGCGCCTGCTGGAGTCGCGCGCCTGGCGGTGCCTCCGGTGCTTCGGCACCGGACACAGCATCGCCAGGTGCACGAGTACGGTTGACCGCAGGGAACTTTGTTTCCGCTGCGGTCAACCTGGACACAAGGCGGCCATGTGCTCGGCCGCACCGCACTGCGCTTTGTGCGCGGCGGCCGGGCGCAAGGCTGATCACCGGGCGGGGGGCAAAGCTTGCTCCCCGTCCGGCTCCAACACGGAGCGGAACAGGCGCCGCAAACAAAAGCGGCGCCTAAAGAAGAAGTCGGCCGGAGGAGCACCGGCCGGCGTTTCGGCCCCCGCTGTGGCGTCTCAGACGCCCGATAGCGGGGGCGATGGAGGAAGGGAGGAGGCGATGGAGGTGGTTCGACCTTAATGGACCACACCCTTCGCCTCCTCCAAGGTAACTTGAACCACTCCGCCGGGGCTCAGGACATGTTGCTCCAGAGCATGGCGGAGTGGTCAATTGATGTTGCCGTGGTCGCCGAGCCGTATTTCGTTCCCCCAGCCGACGATTGTTGGTTCGGGGACGACTGCGGCTTGGCGGCCATACATGTCAGAAGGGCCGCGGCGATCCCGCCCTTGGTAATGGTGGCCAAGGGTTCTGGGTTCGTCGCGGTATCGATGTTAGACACCGTCGTGATCGGGGCGTATTTCTCTCCGAGCCGGCCTATTGTCGAGTTTGAGCAGTTCCTGGACGGGCTCGAGGCGATTACTCACCGCTTCGCCCCCCGTCCAGTGATACTCGCGGGGGACCTCAATGCGAAATCTGTCGCTTGGGGCTCCCCCCGCTCAACACCTCGCGGTAGGCTGCTGGAGGAGTGGGCGGTCGCGACTGGCCTCTGTGTACTCAACAGGGGTTCGGTCGCGACTTGCGTGCGATGGCAGGGCGAGTCCATCGTGGACGTTACGTTCGCGAGCTCTGCCATCGCGGATCGCATCCGTGGCTGGAGAGTGTTGGTGGGGGCGGAATCTTTGTCGGATCACCGATACATTCGGTTTGATCTTTCCGCCCCCACGCCGGCCGCGGACGCCCGCGGGAGTACGCCCCGGTTATTCCCCAGATGGGCATTGAAGCTCCTGAATAAGGAGCTCTTGATGGAAGCCTCTACGGTGGCGGCGTGGACGCCCATGCGTCCACACCCAGTAGACGTGGAGGCCGAGGCGCTTTGGTTCCGGGACACGATGCGTCGCATTAGCGACGTTTCGATGCCCCGGGTCGGCCCTTGGTCTCCCACGAAGTCGACGTACTGGTGGTCGCCCGAGATAGCGCAGCTCAGAACTGTATGCGTCCGGGCGAGGCGCCAGTGCGCTCGACACCGCTGTCGCCGCCTTCCGCGTCGCAACGATCCCGTTGCCTTCGCGGAGGAGGAGGCCCGGCTGCATGGCTCGTACAAAGAGGCGAGGGGAGCCATGCGGCTGGCCATCAAGATGGCCAAGGAACAGCACGCGGAGCGCCTTTTGGAGACACTCGAGGAAGATCCTTGGGGGCGCCCATACAAGATGGTGCGCGGCAAGTTGCGCCCATGGGCGCCCCCCATAACCGAGCGTCTACCGCTTCAGCAGCTGCGGGACATTGTTTCTACTCTGTTCCCGCAGGAGCAGGAGGGATTTATCCCGCCTGCTATGGGTGAGCCGCCGGACGTCACCGGCGGCGAGGCCCCTGCTGAAGTGCCCCATATCACCGGGGAGGAGCTCCGCGTGGCCGTAGTCAGGATGAGTGCCAAAGACACGGCACCCGGACCGGACGGCATCCATGGTCGGGTCCTGGCCTTGGCCATCAATGCCCTAGGGGACCGACTCTTGAGGCTTTACGACTCTTGCCTCGAGTCGGGACGGTTTCCCTCGCTGTGGCGGGAGGGTAGACTCGTCCTTCTTCGGAAGGAGGGGCGCCCGGCGGATACAGCCGCCGGTTACCGTCCTATTGTGCTGCTGGACGAGGTGGGCAAATTGCTGGAACGCATTCTGGCTGCCCGCATCGTCCAGCACCTGGTCGGGGTGGGACCCGACCTGTCGGCGGAGCAGTACGGCTTCAGAGAGGGCCGTTCAACCGTGGACGCGATCCTTCGCGTGCGGACCCTCTCAAATGAAGCCGTATCACAGGGCGGGGTGGCTTTGGCGGTGTCGCTCGACATCGCCAATGCATTTAACACCCTGCCCTGGTCCGTGATAGGGGGGCACTCGAGAGGCATGGAGTTCCCCCCTACCTCCGCCGGCTGGTCGGCTCCTACTTGGAGGCCAGGTCGGTAGTATGCACCGGGCACGATGGGACCGTTTACCGGTTGCCGGTCGTATGCGGGGTTCCTCAGGGGTCGGTCCTCGGACCTCTCCTTTGGAATGTCGGGTACGACTGGGTGCTGAGAGGCGCCCTGCTCCCGGGCCTGAGCGTAATTTGTTACGCTGATGACACGTTGGTCATGGCCCGGGGGCAAGACTTCAGGGAGGCTACCCGTCTCGCCACAGCGGGGGTGGCCCTCGTCGTCGGCCGTATTAGAAGATTGGGCCTCGTGGTGGCGCTCAATAAATCCCAGGCCCTGTGGTTCCACAGGGCTGGGGTGACGCCACCTGCAGGGGCCCAGATCGTAGTTGGAGGCGTCCCAATAGAGGTCGGGGTGCGACTGAAGTACCTCGGCCTCATACTGGACAGCCGTTGGACCTTCCGGACCCACTTCATGGAACTCGTCCCCCGATTGATGAGGACAGCCGGCGCATTGAGCCGGTTGCTCCCGAATATCGGGGGACCAAACCGTGTTGTGCGCCGCCTCTATGCGGGGGTGGTGCGTTCGATGGCCCTGTACGGCGCGCCCGTTTGGGCCGGACCAGGAAACCGGACAACAACCGTTGTCCGGCGCCTGCGCCGGCCACAGCGCGTCGTAGCTATCAGGGCCATCCGCGGATACCGCACCGTCTCCTTTGAGGCGGCGTGTGCACTGGCGGGGACGCCGCCCTGGGAGCTGGAGGCGGAGGCGCTCGCCGACGATTACCGTTGGCGTTGCGACCTCCGCGCTCGGGGCGTTGTGCGTCCCCTCAGAGCTGCGGTTCGGGACCGGAAGGCCCAATCTCGGCGGTCCGTGTTGGAGGCCTGGTCAAGGCGCTTGGCCAACCCCGACTGGGGCCTAAGGACCGTCGAGGCGATTCGCCCTGTCCTCAAAGACTGGGTGAATCGCGGCGAGGGACGCCTCACCTTTCGTCTGGTGCAGGTGCTGACCGGGCATGGCTGCTTCGGGAAGTACCTGCATCGGATACAGGTTGAGCCGACGACGAGGTGTCATCATTGTACGAGCGACCTGGACACGGCAGAGCATACGCTCGCTGTCTGCCCCGCATGGGAGGAGCAGCGCCGTGTCCTGGTCGCTCAAGTAGGACGGGACTTGTCGCTGCCGGGCGTCGTGGCATCGATGCTCGACAGCGACGAGTCCTGGAAGGCGATGCTCGACTTCTGCGAGTCCACCATCTCGCAGAAGGAGGCGGCGGGGCGGGTGAGGGAGAGCTCTTCCCTCCCCGACCGACCCCGTCGCCGCCGAGGTCGAGCGGGGGTCCGGCCCCGGGATGTGTCCCGGGATCTGGCCCCCTAAGTGTACCGGGTCCACTAACACCGGACCCGAGGGGTGCCGCGCTAGGCTTCAGCGCGCACCCTCTGCAACATCCACCGGGGGATGGTCAGCCGCGCTCCCCGACTCGGGCTGGTTCTGAGCTGGCCTGGGTTGGGGAGATCCACCATCACGCGGCCCCATATCGGCGGGCGTTAATTGGCCCGCCTACCGAGTGAGCCGGTGGTCGTCGTTCGCGACGGCAAACGGTTCGGCGTCCGGGGGTGACGGGGCGATACGTAAGCGTCGATCGCGAACGCGTCCTGTCACCCCTAGTCCATCGGATGCCGAGCGCGATTGGCGGGAGGTTTTGGTGCGGTTCAACCCCCACATACCCCACTCGCGGGGCGAGTGGAAGTCCGGCGATTTCCTCCCGTCAAACAAAAAAAAAAAAAAAAGGACTTCAACGAAAATTTCAGGAGTAAAATTAGTCAAATGGGTGCACCCTTTCTCGAGTTTTAGCCAGACTAACGATCAGTAATTTTTCTTTTAATATACGGGGTGTCCCAAAACTTTGCGACATGAACGAGAAACATGAAATATTGAAGTTGCGTTGTTTTGCTGAAAAGAAACATCATTTTATTTTTGATGTTTAATAATACTACATTCACAGATTTACGTAAATTGTTTGGTTGGCTAAAAATGGAACTAAAAAATATGGCAAAAATCAACACCCTGTATTTTTATGCTGATATCTATTATAACTGTGTTTAAATAAATCAGGCTTTTTCTAACAGTGCAGTATTGTCAATATCGTGAGTATTGGACGTATGCGCCACCTTGTACTTGTTGTAATATGTTTAAATAAATATATTTTAATATACGATTTTTACTGTTTATTACTGTTTGTTTTATTTTGATTCCAATTGATACACAACAAATAACATGTTTTTAAAACAACTGGCTTATTTTTTTTAAAATTACACATTAACTAGTCACATTAATACTAATGTACATGTATAAAATACATCTAAAGTATGAACAAATAAATTAAAAGAAAAAAACTTTGATGTAGCTTTTATTAACCACTAAAAGTAAAAAAAAAACTTAAGAGGTGTCAAGGGACACCCGGATGGAACGAAGTTCCTTTCGATTATTAGTGAGGGAATCTCTCTTTCGAAAGACCAACTAACTAACTACTAACGACGACGAACTAACTAATTATTATAACTTAAATAAAATATTTTGATCACACCGCCATCTAGCATTAATCATATAAAACAAAATAAGGAATTGTTTTAAAATATTTTAATCACAGCGCCATCTAGCGATAATCATCTAAAACAAAAAAATTGTCGTCACAACTTTTTCATAAGAATTTCTGTGTAGCCCCCTTTCGATAATGCGCAATAAGGAACTTCGTTCCAATAAACTCTAATTTCAATACTCAAATGTTATAAAAGATTGTCGCGAGATTTAATTATTGTTGAAGATTATTTTGTTAGTATCAGTTAGTAGTATCTACTTGTTTAACTAACTTATTTATATTACAGACACGAATCTTTCTTAAACTTAAGCATAGTTAATATTACGAATACTTAAATCTCGCGATAAGCTTTTATAACATTTACGAGACTTTGTTAAGATTTTACCCTGCTAAGCCTACTAGTGCTAGCCAAGACAAGTTAACCGAGTCCAAACACTACCGGTCTATCTTGTTTAGTATAGGAGCTACTATGACCAACTTCCAAGCTATTGAGACCCTGGATATCATGTATCTGCTAAGTGCTAGCCAAGACAAGTAAAACGCGACGGGTTTACGTTGTTTATAACAAGTCTGAATTCTTATCTCCACCCGTTGACTCCATCATCAGATCAGCTCCACGGTATTCAATCTACTACTGGTACTACTAGAACTAGTAATTTTTGATTAATTTCTGATAAGAGAAGTGAAGAACTCGGAAGTCAATGATTTTGTGTTATTTATTACTCGTTTGATGATATTTAATGACTAAAACTTGAATTTCGAGGTTTTCCTTTCATTTAATCTATCATGTTTCTTAGAGAGATTTGATCTTTAAAAGTCACTCTATCGATTGATGCAATAAAAATAGGTACAGTGTGTGATTTTTTCGTGTTATAGCAGGTTCGATTCCCGAGTGTACCGTTAATTTAAGAAAAGTCCACGAGTGCAGTTTTATTTCGTCTGAAGATTGAAACTACGTTAAAATAGTATCGTCATATTAATCTATGTATAATCGTCTGTGTCACTTTCAATAAAAGTATTATTATTAACTGTTTAAAACTGGTCAAGTATTCATAAGGCAACTTCTAGTTTCAACATACCCTTCTGTCCGAGCTTATTCCCCAAAAATTATAGGATCTAGAAAGTTGAAACTTGTAAGATACTAATGGTGAATGATTCAATAGTTTTCTAAGACTATATTCTGTGGTGACGGAGCGAGACGTGAGCGTTGATCGTGAACGCGCCCCAGCTCGAGACGACGCGTTGGCTATCTCGTTCGCCGCCGTCGAACTCGACGCAGAGTTCGGCGTTCTACTTGAACCATCATCATCATCAATTAATCCTCTTTGTCATGTTTAATTCTTACTTGTTATGTTTTATTCTCGCCTACCCTCTGAGTTTCTTGCTGGTTCTTCTCAGTTGGGTCGCGTTCCGAACCAGTAGTAAATTCATGATGCGCTAATAAGTTGGTTTCGGGCAACTGTTAGTATTCCCATCCTATGCTATACTCAGCCGAGCCCCTCTTGAGCTCGCACCCCATCATGGTGAAGCTGTAAAGGCCCCCAAGGGCCAACAGCGATTCCTCCATCAAAAAAAAAAAAAAAAAAAAAAAAACACCACACCCAATCTTGTGCCGGGTTCTGTCCTCGGCCGGGTGGAGGACGCACAGCGTTAATGGCAGGAGGTTTTAGTGCGGTTCGACTCTCACATACTCCACCTGCGGGGCGAGTGGAAGTCGGGCGATTTCCTCCTATCATAAAAACAGACTATAATAATATGTCTATTACGTGTGTAAGTAATACGTGTGCGAAATACTAAAAATAAAGTACTGTTCTACAAAAAATAAGGAAAATTTTAAAATTAAACTATGTCGTTTTTGATAACAGCGTGCTTCAAGGAAAATATCACTATTACTATGATTATAAAACGATAGGTATATATAACGAGGAGCAGTACAGTACAGTCAGTATACTTTGAGTTTCGGATCAGTATAGAACAATGATCGCCTTAGTGTTGTGTGGTTTACTCGGGGTGGCCTCAGCAAACTGGCCCTTCGATAATAGAAACAATCCCTTTGATACTTCAAATCCGGCATCATCGTGGTCGCACTTCACTAACAGCATGAGAAAGTTGGATGACAATATGCAACAACTGCGAGACACTTTCCCCGGTGAAGGGAAATACGTAGATGACGTCTACGAGATCGTCCTCTCACTTCCCATCGCTGATGGCAGACATGTCCACATCAACTCGTTCAGGAACATGGTGACTATAAACGCTAATAATGGCTACTCCATCTACCAAAAAAGCATACAACTACCCAGCGATGTGAAGCATACATGCCACTGGTACTACAACCAAAACATGTTGAAGCTTCGTTTCCCCTTGAAGAAAAGGACATCAGACACCACTGAGAGACCTGGCATTAATGGTCAGACCGGTCAGTGTAAACAAATATCAGAACAGGCGATGTCGAATGTGGCGAGTAGGGCAGGAGAGGCCACTTTCAAAACAATCATTATTATAATGGTATCAATCATTTTTACAATTGTAATGTTGTTTGTTCTACTTAACAAAGTATCTGCGAGCCGAAGATTAAACATCGAAAATAGTTTTATACAAAAATTCTAAACATTTTAATAAGTCATTATTAGCAGTCAATAAATTATCATGTACGCTAGTATGACTCACGCAACATCGTCTGCGTCACATAAGGCAGAATAAATAATAGGCTTTCCTTGATTTGTCAAATTGTATAAACTTTCTTAGGACTTCAACGAAAATTTCAGGAGTAAAATTAGTCAAATGGGTGCACCCTTTCTCGAGTTTTAACCAGACTAACGAACAGTAATTCATTTTTTTTTAATGTACAGGGTGTCCTATGCGACATAAACGAGAAGTACATTAAATATTGAAGTTGCGTTGTTTTGTTGAAAGGAAACATAATTTTATTTTTGACGTTTAATAATACTACATTCACAGATTTACGTAAATTGTTTGGTTTGTCTAAAAATGGAACTAACAAAATTGGCAAAAATCAACACCCTGTATTTTTATGCTACTATCTATTATAACTGTGTTTAAATAAATCAGGCTTTTTCTAACAGTGCAGTATTGTCAATATCGTGAGTATTGGACGTATGCGCCACCTTGTACTTGTTGTAATATGTTTAAATAAATATATTTTAATATACGATTTTTACTGTTTATTACTGTTTGTTTTATTTTGATTCCAATTGATACACAACAAATAACATGTTTTTAAAACAACTGGCTTATTTTTTTTTAAATTACACATTAACTAGTCACATTAATACTAATGTACATGTATAAAATACATCTAAAGTATGAACAAATAAATTAAAAGAAAAAAACTTTGATGTAGCTTTTATTAACCACTAAAAGTAAAAAAAAAACTTAAGAGGTGTCAAGGGACACCCGGATGGAACGAAGTTCCTTTCGATTATTAGTGAGGGAATCTCTCTTTCGAAAGACCAACTAACTAACTACTAACGACGACGAACTAACTAATTATTATAACTTAAATAAAATATTTTGATCACACCGCCATCTAGCATTAATCATATAAAACAAAATAAGGAATTGTTTTAAAATATTTTAATCACAGCGCCATCTAGCGATAATCATCTAAAACAAAAAAAAATGTCGTCACAACTTTTTCATAAGAATTTCTGTGTAGCCCCCTTTCGATAATGCGCAATAAGGAACTTCGTTCCAATAAACTCTAATTTCAATACTCAAATGTTATAAAAGATTGTCGCGAGATTTAATTATTGTTGAAGATTATTTTGTTAGTATCAGTTAGTAGTATCTACTTGTTTAACTCACTTATTTATATTACAGACACGAATCTTTCTTAAACTTAAGCATAGTTAATATTACGAATACTTAAATCTCGCGATAAGCTTTTATAACATTTACGAGACTTTGTTAAGATTTTACCCTGCTAAGCCTACTAGTGCTAGCCAAGACAAGTTAACCGAGTCCAAACACTACCGGTCTATCTTGTTTAGTATAGGAGCTCCTATGACCACCTTCCAAGCTATTGAGATCCTGGGTATCATGTATCTGCTAAGTGCTAGCCAAGACAAGTAAAACGCGACGGGTTTACGTTGTTTATAACAAGTCTGAATTCTTATCTCCACCCGTTGACTCCATCATCAGATCAGCTCCACGGTATTCAATCTACTACTGGTACTACTAGAACTAGTAATTTTTGATTAATTTCTGATAAGAGAAGTGAAGAACTCGGAAGTCAATGATTTTGTGTTATTTATTACTCGTTTGATGATATTTAATGACTAAAACTTGAATTTCGAGTTTCCTTTTCATTTAATCTATCATGTTTCTTAGAGAGATTTGATCTTTAAAAGTCACTCTATCGATTGATGCAATAAAAATAGGTACAGTGTGTGATTTTTTCGTGTTATAGCAGGTTCGATTCCCGGGTGTACCGTAAATTTAAGAAAAGTCCACGAGTGCAGTTTTATGTCGTCCGAAGATTGAAACTACGTTAAAATAGTATCGTCATATTAATCTATGTATAATCGTCTGTGTCACTTTCAATAAAAGTATTATTATTAACTGTTTAAAACTGGTCAAGTATTCATAAGGCAACTTATAGTTTCAACATACCCTTCTGTCCGAGCTTATTCCCCAAAAAATATAGGATCTAGAAAGTTGAAACTTGTAAGATACTAATGGTGAATGATTCAATAGTTTTCTAAGACTATATTCTGTGGTGACGGGCGAGACGTGAGCGTTGATCGTGAACGCGCCACGTCACCACACCCAATCTTGTGCCGGGTTCTGTCCTCGGCCGGGTGGAGGACGCACAGCGTTAATGGCAGGAGGTTTTAGTGCGGTTCGACTCTCACATACTCCACCTGCGGGGCGAGTGGAAGTCGGACGATTTCCTCCTATCATAAAAAAGACTATAATAATATGTCTATTACGTGTGTAAGTAATACGTGTGCGAAATACTAAAAATAAAGTACTGTTTTACAAAAAATAGGGAAAATTTTGCAATTAAACTATGTCGTTTTTGATAACAGCGTGCTTTAAGGAAAATATCACTATTACTATGATTATAAAACAATAGGTATATATAACGAGGAGCAGTACAGTACAGTCAGTATACTTTGAGTTTCGGATCAGTATAGAACAATGATCGCCTTAGTATTGCGTGGATTACTCGGCGTGGCCTCAACATACTGGCCCTACGATAATAGGAACAATTCCTTTGAAACTTCAAATCCGGCATCATCGTTGTCGCACCTCACTAACAACACGACAGAGTTGGAAGGCAATATGCAACAACTACAAGACACTTTCCACGGTGAAGGGAAATACTACGCGATCGTCCTCTCACTTAGCATCGCTGATAGCAGATATATCCACATCCACATTAACTCGTTCAGGAACATGGTGACTATAAACGCTGATGATGGCTACTCCCACTACCTAAACAGCATACTACTACCCAACTACGTGGAGCCTACATGCCACTGGTACTACAACCAAAACATGTTGAAGCTTCGTTTCCCCTTGAAGAAAAGGACATCGGACACCACTGAGAGACGTGGCATTAATGGTCAGACCGGTCAGTGTAAACAAATATCAGAACAGGCTTATGAGACAGACTTTGATTTAGAGGAAATTGAAAGAAATGTGGCGATTGGGGCATCTCCTGCCACTTTCAAAACAATCATTATTATAATAGTATCAATCATTTTTACAATTTTAATGTTGTTTGTGGTAAATAAGACACAAGTTGTTAGCTCCAAGTATGTATTGAGACTGGTTTGACGCTACTAGAACATTGTCACTTACAACTATTACACGGTTACCTACATATAGATATTTATTAATACTAGTATGCAACAGTTTGTTCTACTTAACAAAGTAACTGCGAGCCGAAGATTAAACGTCGAAAATAGTTTTATACAAAAATTCTAAACATTTTAATAAGTCATTATTAGCAGTCAATAAATTATCATGTAGTAGCTGACTCACGCAACATCGTCTGCGTCACATAAGGCAGAATAAATAATAGGCTTTCCTTGATTTGTCAAACTGTATAAACTTTCTTAGGACTTCAACGACCCACCCGGTGGTCCCGCCTTGTCGTGGCGGTGGGCTGGAGCGTGCACCCTCGCACCCCGCAAGGTGTTTAGTTGGCAAGAGGGTGCCGCGACCAAGAGGACCACAAGGAGCTCCTCTCCCCACACCGCTTGTTAAGCAAGCGGTGCCCTCGGGGACGAGGAGGGTGGCTAGTGGGCCACCGGAGGAGGACGCCGAACCGCAGGCGGCGGGTAACCTGCACCCAGGCGATCGCGAGCCTTGGGGGACTAAATCTCCCCCAGAAAGTGCGACCGCACCACCTTGGGTAAGTGGTGTGAGTAATCACCCAAATCGTAAAAAAATGAATATGTCGAATACTCAGGATGCCTTGCCGGACGATCCGGCTCCAGGCACCCGGCGCTCGCGGGTACCCGGGCCCGCGAGCGCGAAGTATGCGACCGAAGCCCGCGTAGGGGTGGGTAACCAGGCCCCTACGACGGAGAGGACCCCTGGAAGGCGCTCGCAGGTAGCCGGGCCTGCGAGTGACACGGCAACCGATGCCCGGGCCCAGATCGTCCCGTTCAATTGGGCGGACGAGATGGGCTCGGAGGCGGAAGAGGGGATGGATGCGGGACCAGAGCCGACATCGCTGGCGAGCACCGCCGCGAGCGATGTCGGCACTGGAGAGCAAGGTACAAGGGTCCTCCGCAAGCGCAAGTCCGTTGCGCGGAGGACCTCGGGGAGCGGAACGTCTTCCGGCGGCGAGGAGCCGCGGAGGACGAGACGGTCCGGGAGGATGGCCGTCAAGGGCGGCGACAAGGGGCCCGCGGCGTCCGCGGCCTCTGCTCCGAGTGGCGGAGAGCTCTCTGAGAGCCCTTCGGCCGTTCTCGAGGGCATGAGGCGCGCGGCGCTTTATATGTCAAACCGGGCCCCAGTAAAGGCGGAAGCGCAGAGGCTGCGAGGAATCGCAGTCTCTGCCAAAAAACTAATGCCCGTGGTCTCGGCGATTATCAGCCGAGCCACGGCATTAGAAGCCGAAGCTGAGCGGTTCCGAAAGGAGGCCGCTCAGCAAAAAGAAGAGGTCGCCGCCCTTAAGGTGAGGCTGGCGGCGTTGGAGCGGAGGGGGACATCGCGCTCGCTGCGGAGGGAGCGGCGCACGCCGACACCGGGCCCTAGCCCGGGGGATGCAGCGGCGCATCGGTCCCCTCCCGCCCCAACTAGTGCAGAACAGCCGGCCTTGCCCCCTCCCGGGGAGGCGACAGGGCCCGGGCAGGGCCCGGGCCTCCGGGCGGTCTGGCCGGAAGAGGTGGTGCGTGTCCACAGGCCGGTGAAAATGGCGGAGATCAGGATCACCGGCCTGGACGACTGCGCCACCAAGGAGGAGGTGGCGGCGGCTATCGCGGCCCAGGGCGGATGCGCCCCAGAGAACGTCGTCGTGGGCGAACTTCGCCCCGGCTTCTCCGGGGCCAGCTCGGTGTGGGCGCGATGCCCTATAGAGACGGCCACCTCCCTGGCCACTCCCCCGCCGGGCAGACCGGCAAATCACCCTGGCAGGTTGCGCGTGGGCTGGATTGCGGCCCACGTGCGCCTGCTGGAGTCGCGCGCCTGGCGGTGCCTCCGGTGCTTCGGCACCGGACACAGCATCGCCAGGTGCACGAGTACGGTTGACCGCAGGGAACTTTGTTTCCGCTGCGGTCAACCTGGACACAAGGCGGCCATGTGCTCGGCCGCACCGCACTGCGCTTTGTGCGCGGCGGCCGGGCGCAAGGCTGATCACCGGGCGGGGGGCAAAGCTTGCTCCCCGTCCGGCTCCAACACGGAGCGGAACAGGCGCCGCAAACAAAAGCGGCGCCTAAAGAAGAAGTCGGCCGGAGGAGCACCGGCCGGCGTTTCGGCCCCCGCTGTGGCGTCTCAGACGCCCGATAGCGGGGGCGATGGAGGAAGGGAGGAGGCGATGGAGGTGGTTCGACCTTAATGGACCACACCCTTCGCCTCCTCCAAGGTAACTTGAACCACTCCGCCGGGGCTCAGGACATGTTGCTCCAGAGCATGGCGGAGTGGTCAATTGATGTTGCCGTGGTCGCCGAGCCGTATTTCGTTCCCCCAGCCGACGATTGTTGGTTCGGGGACGACTGCGGCTTGGCGGCCATACATGTCAGAAGGGCCGCGGCGATCCCGCCCTTGGTAATGGTGGCCAAGGGTTCTGGGTTCGTCGCGGTATCGATGTTAGACACCGTCGTGATCGGGGCGTATTTCTCTCCGAGCCGGCCTATTGTCGAGTTTGAGCAGTTCCTGGACGGGCTCGAGGCGATTACTCACCGCTTCGCCCCCCGTCCAGTGATACTCGCGGGGGACCTCAATGCGAAATCTGTCGCTTGGGGCTCCCCCCGCTCAACACCTCGCGGTAGGCTGCTGGAGGAGTGGGCGGTCGCGACTGGCCTCTGTGTACTCAACAGGGGTTCGGTCGCGACTTGCGTGCGATGGCAGGGCGAGTCCATCGTGGACGTTACGTTCGCGAGCTCTGCCATCGCGGATCGCATCCGTGGCTGGAGAGTGTTGGTGGGGGCGGAATCTTTGTCGGATCACCGATACATTCGGTTTGATCTTTCCGCCCCCACGCCGGCCGCGGACGCCCGCGGGAGTACGCCCCGGTTATTCCCCAGATGGGCATTGAAGCTCCTGAATAAGGAGCTCTTGATGGAAGCCTCTACGGTGGCGGCGTGGACGCCCATGCGTCCACACCCAGTAGACGTGGAGGCCGAGGCGCTTTGGTTCCGGGACACGATGCGTCGCATTAGCGACGTTTCGATGCCCCGGGTCGGCCCTTGGTCTCCCACGAAGTCGACGTACTGGTGGTCGCCCGAGATAGCGCAGCTCAGAACTGTATGCGTCCGGGCGAGGCGCCAGTGCGCTCGACACCGCTGTCGCCGCCTTCCGCGTCGCAACGATCCCGTTGCCTTCGCGGAGGAGGAGGCCCGGCTGCATGGCTCGTACAAAGAGGCGAGGGGAGCCATGCGGCTGGCCATCAAGATGGCCAAGGAACAGCACGCGGAGCGCCTTTTGGAGACACTCGAGGAAGATCCTTGGGGGCGCCCATACAAGATGGTGCGCGGCAAGTTGCGCCCATGGGCGCCCCCCATAACCGAGCGTCTACCGCTTCAGCAGCTGCGGGACATTGTTTCTACTCTGTTCCCGCAGGAGCAGGAGGGATTTATCCCGCCTGCTATGGGTGAGCCGCCGGACGTCACCGGCGGCGAGGCCCCTGCTGAAGTGCCCCATATCACCGGGGAGGAGCTCCGCGTGGCCGTAGTCAGGATGAGTGCCAAAGACACGGCACCCGGACCGGACGGCATCCATGGTCGGGTCCTGGCCTTGGCCATCAATGCCCTAGGGGACCGACTCTTGAGGCTTTACGACTCTTGCCTCGAGTCGGGACGGTTTCCCTCGCTGTGGCGGGAGGGTAGACTCGTCCTTCTTCGGAAGGAGGGGCGCCCGGCGGATACAGCCGCCGGTTACCGTCCTATTGTGCTGCTGGACGAGGTGGGCAAATTGCTGGAACGCATTCTGGCTGCCCGCATCGTCCAGCACCTGGTCGGGGTGGGACCCGACCTGTCGGCGGAGCAGTACGGCTTCAGAGAGGGCCGTTCAACCGTGGACGCGATCCTTCGCGTGCGGACCCTCTCAAATGAAGCCGTATCACAGGGCGGGGTGGCTTTGGCGGTGTCGCTCGACATCGCCAATGCATTTAACACCCTGCCCTGGTCCGTGATAGGGGGGGCACTCGAGAGGCATGGAGTTCCCCCCTACCTCCGCCGGCTGGTCGGCTCCTACTTGGAGGCCAGGTCGGTAGTATGCACCGGGCACGATGGGACCGTTTACCGGTTGCCGGTCGTATGCGGGGTTCCTCAGGGGTCGGTCCTCGGACCTCTCCTTTGGAATGTCGGGTACGACTGGGTGCTGAGAGGCGCCCTGCTCCCGGGCCTGAGCGTAATTTGTTACGCTGATGACACGTTGGTCATGGCCCGGGGGCAAGACTTCAGGGAGGCTACCCGTCTCGCCACAGCGGGGGTGGCCCTCGTCGTCGGCCGTATTAGAAGATTGGGCCTCGTGGTGGCGCTCAATAAATCCCAGGCCCTGTGGTTCCACAGGGCTGGGGTGACGCCACCTGCAGGGGCCCAGATCGTAGTTGGAGGCGTCCCAATAGAGGTCGGGGTGCGACTGAAGTACCTCGGCCTCATACTGGACAGCCGTTGGACCTTCCGGACCCACTTCATGGAACTCGTCCCCCGATTGATGAGGACAGCCGGCGCATTGAGCCGGTTGCTCCCGAATATCGGGGGACCAAACCGTGTTGTGCGCCGCCTCTATGCGGGGGTGGTGCGTTCGATGGCCCTGTACGGCGCGCCCGTTTGGGCCGGACCAGGAAACCGGACAACAACCGTTGTCCGGCGCCTGCGCCGGCCACAGCGCGTCGTAGCTATCAGGGCCATCCGCGGATACCGCACCGTCTCCTTTGAGGCGGCGTGTGCACTGGCGGGGACGCCGCCCTGGGAGCTGGAGGCGGAGGCGCTCGCCGACGATTACCGTTGGCGTTGCGACCTCCGCGCTCGGGGCGTTGTGCGTCCCCTCAGAGCTGCGGTTCGGGACCGGAAGGCCCAATCTCGGCGGTCCGTGTTGGAGGCCTGGTCAAGGCGCTTGGCCAACCCCGACTGGGGCCTAAGGACCGTCGAGGCGATTCGCCCTGTCCTCAAAGACTGGGTGAATCGCGGCGAGGGACGCCTCACCTTTCGTCTGGTGCAGGTGCTGACCGGGCATGGCTGCTTCGGGAAGTACCTGCATCGGATACAGGTTGAGCCGACGACGAGGTGTCATCATTGTACGAGCGACCTGGACACGGCAGAGCATACGCTCGCTGTCTGCCCCGCATGGGAGGAGCAGCGCCGTGTCCTGGTCGCTCAAGTAGGACGGGACTTGTCGCTGCCGGGCGTCGTGGCATCGATGCTCGACAGCGACGAGTCCTGGAAGGCGATGCTCGACTTCTGCGAGTCCACCATCTCGCAGAAGGAGGCGGCGGGGCGGGTGAGGGAGAGCTCTTCCCTCCCCGACCGACCCCGTCGCCGCCGAGGTCGAGCGGGGGTCCGGCCCCGGGATGTGTCCCGGGATCTGGCCCCCTAAGTGTACCGGGTCCACTAACACCGGACCCGAGGGGTGCCGCGCTAGGCTTCAGCGCGCACCCTCTGCAACATCCACCGGGGGATGGTCAGCCGCGCTCCCCGACTCGGGCTGGTTCTGAGCTGGCCTGGGTTGGGGAGATCCACCATCACGCGGCCCCATATCGGCGGGCGTTAATTGGCCCGCCTACCGAGTGAGCCGGTGGTCGCCGTTCGCGACGGCAAACGGTTCGGCGTCCGGGGGTGACGGGGCGATACGTAAGCGTCGATCGCGAACGCGTCCTGTCACCCCTAGTCCATCGGATGCCGAGCGCGATTGGCGGGAGGTTTTGGTGCGGTTCAACCCCCACATACCCCACTCGCGGGGCGAGTGGAAGTCCGGCGATTTCCTCCCGTCAAACAAAAAAAAAAAAAAAAGGACTTCAACGAAAATTTCAGGAGTAAAATTAGTCAAATGGGTGCACCCTTTCTCGAGTTTTAGCCAGACTAACGATCAGTAATTTTTCTTTTAATATACGGGGTGTCCCAAAACTTTGCGACATGAACGAGAAACATGAAATATTGAAGTTGCGTTGTTTTGCTGAAAAGAAACATCATTTTATTTTTGATGTTTAATAATACTACATTCACAGATTTACGTAAATTGTTTGGTTGGCTAAAAATGGAACTAAAAAATATGGCAAAAATCAACACCCTGTATTTTTATGCTGATATCTATTATAACTGTGTTTAAATAAATCAGGCTTTTTCTAACAGTGCAGTATTGTCAATATCGTGAGTATTGGACGTATGCGCCACCTTGTACTTGTTGTAATATGTTTAAATAAATATATTTTAATATACGATTTTTACTGTTTATTACTGTTTGTTTTATTTTGATTCCAATTGATACACAACAAATAACATGTTTTTAAAACAACTGGCTTATTTTTTTTAAAATTACACATTAACTAGTCACATTAATACTAATGTACATGTATAAAATACATCTAAAGTATGAACAAATAAATTAAAAGAAAAAAACTTTGATGTAGCTTTTATTAACCACTAAAAGTAAAAAAAAAACTTAAGAGGTGTCAAGGGACACCCGGATGGAACGAAGTTCCTTTCGATTATTAGTGAGGGAATCTCTCTTTCGAAAGACCAACTAACTAACTACTAACGACGACGAACTAACTAATTATTATAACTTAAATAAAATATTTTGATCACACCGCCATCTAGCATTAATCATATAAAACAAAATAAGGAATTGTTTTAAAATATTTTAATCACAGCGCCATCTAGCGATAATCATCTAAAACAAAAAAATTGTCGTCACAACTTTTTCATAAGAATTTCTGTGTAGCCCCCTTTCGATAATGCGCAATAAGGAACTTCGTTCCAATAAACTCTAATTTCAATACTCAAATGTTATAAAAGATTGTCGCGAGATTTAATTATTGTTGAAGATTATTTTGTTAGTATCAGTTAGTAGTATCTACTTGTTTAACTAACTTATTTATATTACAGACACGAATCTTTCTTAAACTTAAGCATAGTTAATATTACGAATACTTAAATCTCGCGATAAGCTTTTATAACATTTACGAGACTTTGTTAAGATTTTACCCTGCTAAGCCTACTAGTGCTAGCCAAGACAAGTTAACCGAGTCCAAACACTACCGGTCTATCTTGTTTAGTATAGGAGCTACTATGACCAACTTCCAAGCTATTGAGACCCTGGATATCATGTATCTGCTAAGTGCTAGCCAAGACAAGTAAAACGCGACGGGTTTACGTTGTTTATAACAAGTCTGAATTCTTATCTCCACCCGTTGACTCCATCATCAGATCAGCTCCACGGTATTCAATCTACTACTGGTACTACTAGAACTAGTAATTTTTGATTAATTTCTGATAAGAGAAGTGAAGAACTCGGAAGTCAATGATTTTGTGTTATTTATTACTCGTTTGATGATATTTAATGACTAAAACTTGAATTTCGAGGTTTTCCTTTCATTTAATCTATCATGTTTCTTAGAGAGATTTGATCTTTAAAAGTCACTCTATCGATTGATGCAATAAAAATAGGTACAGTGTGTGATTTTTTCGTGTTATAGCAGGTTCGATTCCCGAGTGTACCGTTAATTTAAGAAAAGTCCACGAGTGCAGTTTTATTTCGTCTGAAGATTGAAACTACGTTAAAATAGTATCGTCATATTAATCTATGTATAATCGTCTGTGTCACTTTCAATAAAAGTATTATTATTAACTGTTTAAAACTGGTCAAGTATTCATAAGGCAACTTCTAGTTTCAACATACCCTTCTGTCCGAGCTTATTCCCCAAAAATTATAGGATCTAGAAAGTTGAAACTTGTAAGATACTAATGGTGAATGATTCAATAGTTTTCTAAGACTATATTCTGTGGTGACGGAGCGAGACGTGAGCGTTGATCGTGAACGCGCCCCAGCTCGAGACGACGCGTTGGCTATCTCGTTCGCCGCCGTCGAACTCGACGCAGAGTTCGGCGTTCTACTTGAACCATCATCATCATCAATTAATCCTCTTTGTCATGTTTAATTCTTACTTGTTATGTTTTATTCTCGCCTACCCTCTGAGTTTCTTGCTGGTTCTTCTCAGTTGGGTCGCGTTCCGAACCAGTAGTAAATTCATGATGCGCTAATAAGTTGGTTTCGGGCAACTGTTAGTATTCCCATCCTATGCTATACTCAGCCGAGCCCCTCTTGAGCTCGCACCCCATCATGGTGAAGCTGTAAAGGCCCCCAAGGGCCAACAGCGATTCCTCCATCAAAAAAAAAAAAAAAAAAAAAAAAACACCACACCCAATCTTGTGCCGGGTTCTGTCCTCGGCCGGGTGGAGGACGCACAGCGTTAATGGCAGGAGGTTTTAGTGCGGTTCGACTCTCACATACTCCACCTGCGGGGCGAGTGGAAGTCGGGCGATTTCCTCCTATCATAAAAACAGACTATAATAATATGTCTATTACGTGTGTAAGTAATACGTGTGCGAAATACTAAAAATAAAGTACTGTTCTACAAAAAATAAGGAAAATTTTAAAATTAAACTATGTCGTTTTTGATAACAGCGTGCTTCAAGGAAAATATCACTATTACTATGATTATAAAACGATAGGTATATATAACGAGGAGCAGTACAGTACAGTCAGTATACTTTGAGTTTCGGATCAGTATAGAACAATGATCGCCTTAGTGTTGTGTGGTTTACTCGGGGTGGCCTCAGCAAACTGGCCCTTCGATAATAGAAACAATCCCTTTGATACTTCAAATCCGGCATCATCGTGGTCGCACTTCACTAACAGCATGAGAAAGTTGGATGACAATATGCAACAACTGCGAGACACTTTCCCCGGTGAAGGGAAATACGTAGATGACGTCTACGAGATCGTCCTCTCACTTCCCATCGCTGATGGCAGACATGTCCACATCAACTCGTTCAGGAACATGGTGACTATAAACGCTAATAATGGCTACTCCATCTACCAAAAAAGCATACAACTACCCAGCGATGTGAAGCATACATGCCACTGGTACTACAACCAAAACATGTTGAAGCTTCGTTTCCCCTTGAAGAAAAGGACATCAGACACCACTGAGAGACCTGGCATTAATGGTCAGACCGGTCAGTGTAAACAAATATCAGAACAGGCGATGTCGAATGTGGCGAGTAGGGCAGGAGAGGCCACTTTCAAAACAATCATTATTATAATGGTATCAATCATTTTTACAATTGTAATGTTGTTTGTTCTACTTAACAAAGTATCTGCGAGCCGAAGATTAAACATCGAAAATAGTTTTATACAAAAATTCTAAACATTTTAATAAGTCATTATTAGCAGTCAATAAATTATCATGTACGCTAGTATGACTCACGCAACATCGTCTGCGTCACATAAGGCAGAATAAATAATAGGCTTTCCTTGATTTGTCAAATTGTATAAACTTTCTTAGGACTTCAACGAAAATTTCAGGAGTAAAATTAGTCAAATGGGTGCACCCTTTCTCGAGTTTTAACCAGACTAACGAACAGTAATTCATTTTTTTTTAATGTACAGGGTGTCCTATGCGACATAAACGAGAAGTACATTAAATATTGAAGTTGCGTTGTTTTGTTGAAAGGAAACATAATTTTATTTTTGACGTTTAATAATACTACATTCACAGATTTACGTAAATTGTTTGGTTTGTCTAAAAATGGAACTAACAAAATTGGCAAAAATCAACACCCTGTATTTTTATGCTACTATCTATTATAACTGTGTTTAAATAAATCAGGCTTTTTCTAACAGTGCAGTATTGTCAATATCGTGAGTATTGGACGTATGCGCCACCTTGTACTTGTTGTAATATGTTTAAATAAATATATTTTAATATACGATTTTTACTGTTTATTACTGTTTGTTTTATTTTGATTCCAATTGATACACAACAAATAACATGTTTTTAAAACAACTGGCTTATTTTTTTTTAAATTACACATTAACTAGTCACATTAATACTAATGTACATGTATAAAATACATCTAAAGTATGAACAAATAAATTAAAAGAAAAAAACTTTGATGTAGCTTTTATTAACCACTAAAAGTAAAAAAAAAACTTAAGAGGTGTCAAGGGACACCCGGATGGAACGAAGTTCCTTTCGATTATTAGTGAGGGAATCTCTCTTTCGAAAGACCAACTAACTAACTACTAACGACGACGAACTAACTAATTATTATAACTTAAATAAAATATTTTGATCACACCGCCATCTAGCATTAATCATATAAAACAAAATAAGGAATTGTTTTAAAATATTTTAATCACAGCGCCATCTAGCGATAATCATCTAAAACAAAAAAAAATGTCGTCACAACTTTTTCATAAGAATTTCTGTGTAGCCCCCTTTCGATAATGCGCAATAAGGAACTTCGTTCCAATAAACTCTAATTTCAATACTCAAATGTTATAAAAGATTGTCGCGAGATTTAATTATTGTTGAAGATTATTTTGTTAGTATCAGTTAGTAGTATCTACTTGTTTAACTCACTTATTTATATTACAGACACGAATCTTTCTTAAACTTAAGCATAGTTAATATTACGAATACTTAAATCTCGCGATAAGCTTTTATAACATTTACGAGACTTTGTTAAGATTTTACCCTGCTAAGCCTACTAGTGCTAGCCAAGACAAGTTAACCGAGTCCAAACACTACCGGTCTATCTTGTTTAGTATAGGAGCTCCTATGACCACCTTCCAAGCTATTGAGATCCTGGGTATCATGTATCTGCTAAGTGCTAGCCAAGACAAGTAAAACGCGACGGGTTTACGTTGTTTATAACAAGTCTGAATTCTTATCTCCACCCGTTGACTCCATCATCAGATCAGCTCCACGGTATTCAATCTACTACTGGTACTACTAGAACTAGTAATTTTTGATTAATTTCTGATAAGAGAAGTGAAGAACTCGGAAGTCAATGATTTTGTGTTATTTATTACTCGTTTGATGATATTTAATGACTAAAACTTGAATTTCGAGTTTCCTTTTCATTTAATCTATCATGTTTCTTAGAGAGATTTGATCTTTAAAAGTCACTCTATCGATTGATGCAATAAAAATAGGTACAGTGTGTGATTTTTTCGTGTTATAGCAGGTTCGATTCCCGGGTGTACCGTAAATTTAAGAAAAGTCCACGAGTGCAGTTTTATGTCGTCCGAAGATTGAAACTACGTTAAAATAGTATCGTCATATTAATCTATGTATAATCGTCTGTGTCACTTTCAATAAAAGTATTATTATTAACTGTTTAAAACTGGTCAAGTATTCATAAGGCAACTTATAGTTTCAACATACCCTTCTGTCCGAGCTTATTCCCCAAAAAATATAGGATCTAGAAAGTTGAAACTTGTAAGATACTAATGGTGAATGATTCAATAGTTTTCTAAGACTATATTCTGTGGTGACGGGCGAGACGTGAGCGTTGATCGTGAACGCGCCACGTCACCACACCCAATCTTGTGCCGGGTTCTGTCCTCGGCCGGGTGGAGGACGCACAGCGTTAATGGCAGGAGGTTTTAGTGCGGTTCGACTCTCACATACTCCACCTGCGGGGCGAGTGGAAGTCGGACGATTTCCTCCTATCATAAAAAAGACTATAATAATATGTCTATTACGTGTGTAAGTAATACGTGTGCGAAATACTAAAAATAAAGTACTGTTTTACAAAAAATAGGGAAAATTTTGCAATTAAACTATGTCGTTTTTGATAACAGCGTGCTTTAAGGAAAATATCACTATTACTATGATTATAAAACAATAGGTATATATAACGAGGAGCAGTACAGTACAGTCAGTATACTTTGAGTTTCGGATCAGTATAGAACAATGATCGCCTTAGTATTGCGTGGATTACTCGGCGTGGCCTCAACATACTGGCCCTACGATAATAGGAACAATTCCTTTGAAACTTCAAATCCGGCATCATCGTTGTCGCACCTCACTAACAACACGACAGAGTTGGAAGGCAATATGCAACAACTACAAGACACTTTCCACGGTGAAGGGAAATACTACGCGATCGTCCTCTCACTTAGCATCGCTGATAGCAGATATATCCACATCCACATTAACTCGTTCAGGAACATGGTGACTATAAACGCTGATGATGGCTACTCCCACTACCTAAACAGCATACTACTACCCAACTACGTGGAGCCTACATGCCACTGGTACTACAACCAAAACATGTTGAAGCTTCGTTTCCCCTTGAAGAAAAGGACATCGGACACCACTGAGAGACGTGGCATTAATGGTCAGACCGGTCAGTGTAAACAAATATCAGAACAGGCTTATGAGACAGACTTTGATTTAGAGGAAATTGAAAGAAATGTGGCGATTGGGGCATCTCCTGCCACTTTCAAAACAATCATTATTATAATAGTATCAATCATTTTTACAATTTTAATGTTGTTTGTGGTAAATAAGACACAAGTTGTTAGCTCCAAGTATGTATTGAGACTGGTTTGACGCTACTAGAACATTGTCACTTACAACTATTACACGGTTACCTACATATAGATATTTATTAATACTAGTATGCAACAGTTTGTTCTACTTAACAAAGTAACTGCGAGCCGAAGATTAAACGTCGAAAATAGTTTTATACAAAAATTCTAAACATTTTAATAAGTCATTATTAGCAGTCAATAAATTATCATGTAGTAGCTGACTCACGCAACATCGTCTGCGTCACATAAGGCAGAATAAATAATAGGCTTTCCTTGATTTGTCAAACTGTATAAACTTTCTTAGGACTTCAACGACCCACCCGGTGGTCCCGCCTTGTCGTGGCGGTGGGCTGGAGCGTGCACCCTCGCACCCCGCAAGGTGTTTAGTTGGCAAGAGGGTGCCGCGACCAAGAGGACCACAAGGAGCTCCTCTCCCCACACCGCTTGTTAAGCAAGCGGTGCCCTCGGGGACGAGGAGGGTGGCTAGTGGGCCACCGGAGGAGGACGCCGAACCGCAGGCGGCGGGTAACCTGCACCCAGGCGATCGCGAGCCTTGGGGGACTAAATCTCCCCCAGAAAGTGCGACCGCACCACCTTGGGTAAGTGGTGTGAGTAATCACCCAAATCGTAAAAAAATGAATATGTCGAATACTCAGGATGCCTTGCCGGACGATCCGGCTCCAGGCACCCGGCGCTCGCGGGTACCCGGGCCCGCGAGCGCGAAGTATGCGACCGAAGCCCGCGTAGGGGTGGGTAACCAGGCCCCTACGACGGAGAGGACCCCTGGAAGGCGCTCGCAGGTAGCCGGGCCTGCGAGTGACACGGCAACCGATGCCCGGGCCCAGATCGTCCCGTTCAATTGGGCGGACGAGATGGGCTCGGAGGCGGAAGAGGGGATGGATGCGGGACCAGAGCCGACATCGCTGGCGAGCACCGCCGCGAGCGATGTCGGCACTGGAGAGCAAGGTACAAGGGTCCTCCGCAAGCGCAAGTCCGTTGCGCGGAGGACCTCGGGGAGCGGAACGTCTTCCGGCGGCGAGGAGCCGCGGAGGACGAGACGGTCCGGGAGGATGGCCGTCAAGGGCGGCGACAAGGGGCCCGCGGCGTCCGCGGCCTCTGCTCCGAGTGGCGGAGAGCTCTCTGAGAGCCCTTCGGCCGTTCTCGAGGGCATGAGGCGCGCGGCGCTTTATATGTCAAACCGGGCCCCAGTAAAGGCGGAAGCGCAGAGGCTGCGAGGAATCGCAGTCTCTGCCAAAAACCAATGCCCGTGGTCTCGGCGATTATCAGCCGAGCCACGGCATTAGAAGCCGAAGCTGAGCGGTTCCGAAAGGAGGCCGCTCAGCAAAAAGAAGAGGTCGCCGCCCTTAAGGTGAGGCTGGCGGCGTTGGAGCGGAGGGGGACATCGCGCTCGCTGCGGAGGGAGCGGCGCACGCCGACACCGGGCCCTAGCCCGGGGGATGCAGCGGCGCATCGGTCCCCTCCCGCCCCAACTAGTGCAGAACAGCCGGCCTTGCCCCCTCCCGGGGAGGCGACAGGGCCCGGGCAGGGCCCGGGCCTCCGGGCGGTCTGGCCGGAAGAGGTGGTGCGTGTCCACAGGCCGGTGAAAATGGCGGAGATCAGGATCACCGGCCTGGACGACTGCGCCACCAAGGAGGAGGTGGCGGCGGCTATCGCGGCCCAGGGCGGATGCGCCCCAGAGAACGTCGTCGTGGGCGAACTTCGCCCCGGCTTCTCCGGGGCCAGCTCGGTGTGGGCGCGATGCCCTATAGAGACGGCCACCTCCCTGGCCACTCCCCCGCCGGGCAGACCGGCAAATCACCCTGGCAGGTTGCGCGTGGGCTGGATTGCGGCCCACGTGCGCCTGCTGGAGTCGCGCGCCTGACGGTGCCTCCGGTGCTTCGGCACCGGACACAGCATCGCCAGGTGCACGAGTACGGTTGACCGCAGGGAACTTTGTTTCCGCTGCGGTCAACCTGGACACAAGGCGGCCATGTGCTCGGCCGCACCGCACTGCGCTTTGTGCGCGGCGGCCGGGCGCAAGGCTGATCACCGGGCGGGGGGCAAAGCTTGCTCCCCGTCCGGCTCCAACACGGAGCGGAACAGGCGCCGCAAACAAAAGCGGCGCCTAAAGAAGAAGTCGGCCGGAGGAGCACCGGCCGGCGTTTCGGCCCCCGCTGTGGCGTCTCAGACGCCCGATAGCGGGGGCGATGGAGGAAGGGAGGAGGCGATGGAGGTGGTTCGACCTTAATGGACCACACCCTTCGCCTCCTCCAAGGTAACTTGAACCACTCCGCCGGGGCTCAGGACATGTTGCTCCAGAGCATGGCGGAGTGGTCAATTGATGTTGCCGTGGTCGCCGAGCCGTATTTCGTTCCCCCAGCCGACGATTGTTGGTTCGGGGACGACTGCGGCTTGGCGGCCATACATGTCAGAAGGGCCGCGGCGATCCCGCCCTTGGTAATGGTGGCCAAGGGTTCTGGGTTCGTCGCGGTATCGATGTTAGACACCGTCGTGATCGGGGCGTATTTCTCTCCGAGCCGGCCTATTGTCGAGTTTGAGCAGTTCCTGGACGGGCTCGAGGCGATTACTCACCGCTTCGCCCCCCGTCCAGTGATACTCGCGGGGGACCTCAATGCGAAATCTGTCGCTTGGGGCTCCCCCCGCTCAACACCTCGCGGTAGGCTGCTGGAGGAGTGGGCGGTCGCGACTGGCCTCTGTGTACTCAACAGGGGTTCGGTCGCGACTTGCGTGCGATGGCAGGGCGAGTCCATCGTGGACGTTACGTTCGCGAGCTCTGCCATCGCGGATCGCATCCGTGGCTGGAGAGTGTTGGTGGGGGCGGAATCTTTGTCGGATCACCGATACATTCGGTTTGATCTTTCCGCCCCCACGCCGGCCGCGGACGCCCGCGGGAGTACGCCCCGGTTATTCCCCAGATGGGCATTGAAGCTCCTGAATAAGGAGCTCTTGATGGAAGCCTCTACGGTGGCGGCGTGGACGCCCATGCGTCCACACCCAGTAGACGTGGAGGCCGAGGCGCTTTGGTTCCGGGACACGATGCGTCGCATTAGCGACGTTTCGATGCCCCGGGTCGGCCCTTGGTCTCCCACGAAGTCGACGTACTGGTGGTCGCCCGAGATAGCGCAGCTCAGAACTGTATGCGTCCGGGCGAGGCGCCAGTGCGCTCGACACCGCTGTCGCCGCCTTCCGCGTCGCAACGATCCCGTTGCCTTCGCGGAGGAGGAGGCCCGGCTGCATGGCTCGTACAAAGAGGCGAGGGGAGCCATGCGGCTGGCCATCAAGATGGCCAAGGAACAGCACGCGGAGCGCCTTTTGGAGACACTCGAGGAAGATCCTTGGGGGCGCCCATACAAGATGGTGCGCGGCAAGTTGCGCCCATGGGCGCCCCCCATAACCGAGCGTCTACCGCTTCAGCAGCTGCGGGACATTGTTTCTACTCTGTTCCCGCAGGAGCAGGAGGGATTTATCCCGCCTGCTATGGGTGAGCCGCCGGACGTCACCGGCGGCGAGGCCCCTGCTGAAGTGCCCCATATAACCGGGGAGGAGCTCCGCGTGGCCGTAGTCAGGATGAGTGCCAAAGACACGGCACCCGGACCGGACGGCATCCATGGTCGGGTCCTGGCCTTGGCCATCAATGCCCTAGGGGACCGACTCTTGAGGCTTTACGACTCTTGCCTCGAGTCGGGACGGTTTCCCTCGCTGTGGCGGGAGGGTAGACTCGTCCTTCTTCGGAAGGAGGGGCGCCCGGCGGATACAGCCGCCGGTTACCGTCCTATTGTGCTGCTGGACGAGGTGGGCAAATTGCTGGAACGCATTCTGGCTGCCCGCATCGTCCAGCACCTGGTCGGGGTGGGACCCGACCTGTCGGCGGAGCAGTACGGCTTCAGAGAGGGCCGTTCAACCGTGGACGCGATCCTTCGCGTGCGGACCCTCTCAAATGAAGCCGTATCACAGGGCGGGGTGGCTTTGGCGGTGTCGCTCGACATCGCCAATGCATTTAACACCCTGCCCTGGTCCGTGATAGGGGGGCACTCGAGAGGCATGGAGTTCCCCCCTACCTCCGCCGGCTGGTCGGCTCCTACTTGGAGGCCAGGTCGGTAGTATGCACCGGGCACGATGGGACCGTTTACCGGTTGCCGGTCGTATGCGGGGTTCCTCAGGGGTCGGTCCTCGGACCTCTCCTTTGGAATGTCGGGTACGACTGGGTGCTGAGAGGCGCCCTGCTCCCGGGCCTGAGCGTAATTTGTTACGCTGATGACACGTTGGTCATGGCCCGGGGGCAAGACTTCAGGGAGGCTACCCGTCTCGCCACAGCGGGGGTGGCCCTCGTCGTCGGCCGTATTAGAAGATTGGGCCTCGTGGTGGCGCTCAATAAATCCCAGGCCCTGTGGTTCCACAGGGCTGGGGTGACGCCACCTGCAGGGGCCCAGATCGTAGTTGGAGGCGTCCCAATAGAGGTCGGGGTGCGACTGAAGTACCTCGGCCTCATACTGGACAGCCGTTGGACCTTCCGGACCCACTTCATGGAACTCGTCCCCCGATTGATGAGGACAGCCGGCGCATTGAGCCGGTTGCTCCCGAATATCGGGGGACCAAACCGTGTTGTGCGCCGCCTCTATGCGGGGGTGGTGCGTTCGATGGCCCTGTACGGCGCGCCCGTTTGGGCCGGACCAGGAAACCGGACAACAACCGTTGTCCGGCGCCTGCGCCGGCCACAGCGCGTCGTAGCTATCAGGGCCATCCGCGGATACCGCACCGTCTCCTTTGAGGCGGCGTGTGCACTGGCGGGGACGCCGCCCTGGGAGCTGGAGGCGGAGGCGCTCGCCGACGATTACCGTTGGCGTTGCGACCTCCGCGCTCGGGGCGTTGTGCGTCCCCTCAGAGCTGCGGTTCGGGACCGGAAGGCCCAATCTCGGCGGTCCGTGTTGGAGGCCTGGTCAAGGCGCTTGGCCAACCCCGACTGGGGCCTAAGGACCGTCGAGGCGATTCGCCCTGTCCTCAAAGACTGGGTGAATCGCGGCGAGGGACGCCTCACCTTTCGTCTGGTGCAGGTGCTGACCGGGCATGGCTGCTTCGGGAAGTACCTGCATCGGATACAGGTTGAGCCGACGACGAGGTGTCATCATTGTACGAGCGACCTGGACACGGCAGAGCATACGCTCGCTGTCTGCCCCGCATGGGAGGAGCAGCGCCGTGTCCTGGTCGCTCAAGTAGGACGGGACTTGTCGCTGCCGGGCGTCGTGGCATCGATGCTCGACAGCGACGAGTCCTGGAAGGCGATGCTCGACTTCTGCGAGTCCACCATCTCGCAGAAGGAGGCGGCGGGGCGGGTGAGGGAGAGCTCTTCCCTCCCCGACCGACCCCGTCGCCGCCGAGGTCGAGCGGGGGTCCGGCCCCGGGATGTGTCCCGGGATCTGGCCCCCTAAGTGTACCGGGTCCACTAACACCGGACCCGAGGGGTGCCGCGCTAGGCTTCAGCGCGCACCCTCTGCAACATCCACCGGGGGATGGTCAGCCGCGCTCCCCGACTCGGGCTGGTTCTGAGCTGGCCTGGGTTGGGGAGATCCACCATCACGCGGCCCCATATCGGCGGGCGTTAATTGGCCCGCCTACCGAGTGAGCCGGTGGTCGCCGTTCGCGACGGCAAACGGTTCGGCGTCCGGGGGTGACGGGGCGATACGTAAGCGTCGATCGCGAACGCGTCCTGTCACCCCTAGTCCATCGGATGCCGAGCGCGATTGGCGGGAGGTTTTGGTGCGGTTCAACCCCCACATACCCCACTCGCGGGGCGAGTGGAAGTCCGGCGATTTCCTCCCGTCAAACAAAAAAAAAAAAAAAAAGGACTTCAACGAAAATTTCAGGAGTAAAATTAGTCAAATGGGTGCACCCTTTCTCGAGTTTTAGCCAGACTAACGATCAGTAATTTTTCTTTTAATATACGGGGTGTCCCAAAACTTTGCGACATGAACGAGAAACATGAAATATTGAAGTTGCGTTGTTTTGCTGAAAAGAAACATCATTTTATTTTTGATGTTTAATAATACTACATTCACAGATTTACGTAAATTGTTTGGTTGGCTAAAAATGGAACTAAAAAATATGGCAAAAATCAACACCCTGTATTTTTATGCTGATATCTATTATAACTGTGTTTAAATAAATCAGGCTTTTTCTAACAGTGCAGTATTGTCAATATCGTGAGTATTGGACGTATGCGCCACCTTGTACTTGTTGTAATATGTTTAAATAAATATATTTTAATATACGATTTTTACTGTTTATTACTGTTTGTTTTATTTTGATTCCAATTGATACACAACAAATAACATGTTTTTAAAACAACTGGCTTATTTTTTTTTAAATTACACATTAACTAGTCACATTAATACTAATGTACATGTATAAAATACATCTAAAGTATGAACAAATAAATTAAAAGAAAAAAACTTTGATGTAGCTTTTATTAACCACTAAAAGTAAAAAAAAACTTAAGAGGTGTCAAGGGACACCCGGATGGAACGAAGTTCCTTTCGATTATTAGTGAGGGAATCTCTCTTTCGAAAGACCAACTAACTAACTACTAACGACGACGAACTAACTAATTATTATAACTTAAATAAAATATTTTGATCACACCGCCATCTAGCATTAATCATATAAAACAAAATAAGGAATTGTTTTAAAATATTTTAATCACAGCGCCATCTAGCGATAATCATCTAAAACAAAAAAATTGTCGTCACAACTTTTTCATAAGAATTTCTGTGTAGCCCCCTTTCGATAATGCGCAATAAGGAACTTCGTTCCAATAAACTCTAATTTCAATACTCAAATGTTATAAAAGATTGTCGCGAGATTTAATTATTGTTGAAGATTATTTTGTTAGTATCAGTTAGTAGTATCTACTTGTTTAACTAACTTATTTATATTACAGACACGAATCTTTCTTAAACTTAAGCATAGTTAATATTACGAATACTTAAATCTCGCGATAAGCTTTTATAACATTTACGAGACTTTGTTAAGATTTTACCCTGCTAAGCCTACTAGTGCTAGCCAAGACAAGTTAACCGAGTCCAAACACTACCGGTCTATCTTGTTTAGTATAGGAGCTACTATGACCAACTTCCAAGCTATTGAGACCCTGGATATCATGTATCTGCTAAGTGCTAGCCAAGACAAGTAAAACGCGACGGGTTTACGTTGTTTATAACAAGTCTGAATTCTTATCTCCACCCGTTGACTCCATCATCAGATCAGCTCCACGGTATTCAATCTACTACTGGTACTACTAGAACTAGTAATTTTTGATTAATTTCTGATAAGAGAAGTGAAGAACTCGGAAGTCAATGATTTTGTGTTATTTATTACTCGTTTGATGATATTTAATGACTAAAACTTGAATTTCGAGGTTTTCCTTTCATTTAATCTATCATGTTTCTTAGAGAGATTTGATCTTTAAAAGTCACTCTATCGATTGATGCAATAAAAATAGGTACAGTGTGTGATTTTTTCGTGTTATAGCAGGTTCGATTCCCGAGTGTACCGTTAATTTAAGAAAAGTCCACGAGTGCAGTTTTATTTCGTCTGAAGATTGAAACTACGTTAAAATAGTATCGTCATATTAATCTATGTATAATCGTCTGTGTCACTTTCAATAAAAGTATTATTATTAACTGTTTAAAACTGGTCAAGTATTCATAAGGCAACTTCTAGTTTCAACATACCCTTCTGTCCGAGCTTATTCCCCAAAAATTATAGGATCTAGAAAGTTGAAACTTGTAAGATACTAATGGTGAATGATTCAATAGTTTTCTAAGACTATATTCTGTGGTGACGGAGCGAGACGTGAGCGTTGATCGTGAACGCGCCCCGTCACCACACCCAATCTTGTGCCGGGTTCTGTCCTCGGCCGGGTGGAGGACGCACAGCGTTAATGGCAGGAGGTTTTAGTGCGGTTCGACTCTCACATACTCCACCTGCGGGGCGAGTGGAAGTCGGGCGATTTCCTCCTATCATAAAAACAGACTATAATAATATGTCTATTACGTGTGTAAGTAATACGTGTGCGAAATACTAAAAATAAAGTACTGTTCTACAAAAAATAGGGAAAATTTTAAAATTAAACTATGTCGTTTTTGATAACAGCGTGCTTCAAGGAAAATATCACTATTACTATGATTATAAAACAATAGGTATATATAACGAGGAGCAGTACAGTACAGTCAGTATACTCTGAGTTTCGGGTCAGTATAGAACAATGATCGCCTTAGTGTTGTGTGGTTTACTCGGCGTGGCCTCAACATACTGGCCCTTCGATAATAGAAACAATCCCTTCGATACTTCGAACCCGGCATCATCGTGGTCGCACTTCACTAACAGCATGAGAGAGTTGGATGACAATATGCAACAACTGCGAGACACTTTCCCCGGTGAAGGGAAATACGTAGATGACGTCTACGAGATCGTCCTCTCACTTCCCATCGCTGATGGCAGACATGTCCACATCAACTCGTTCAGGAACATGGTGACTATAAACGCTAATAATGGCTACTCCATCTACCAAAAAAGCATACAACTACCCAGCGACGTGAAGCATACATGCCACTGGTACTACAACCAAAACATGTTGAAGCTTCGTTTCCCCTTGAAGAAAAAGACATCAGACACCACTGAGAGACCTGGCAATAATGGTCAGACCGGTCAGTGTAAACAAATATCAGAACAGGCTTATGAGACAGACTTTGATTTAGAGGAAATTGAAAGAAATGTGGCGATTGGGGCAGGAGAGGCCACTTTCAAAACAATCATTATTATAATAGTATCAATCATTTTTACAATTTTAATGTTGTTTGTTCTACTTAACAAAGTAACTGCGAGCCGAAGATTAAACGTCGAAAATAGTTTTATACAAAAATTCTAAACATTTTAATAAGTCATTATTAGCAGTGAACAAATTATCATGTACTAGCTGACTCACGCAACATCGTCTGCGTCACATAAGGCAGAATAAATAATAGGCTTTCCTTGATTTGTCAAATTGTATAAACTTTCTTAGGACTTCAACGAAAATTTCAGGAGTAAAATTAGTCAAATGGGTGCACCCTTTCTCGAGTTTTAACCAGACTAACGAACAGTAATTCATTTTTTTTTAATGTACAGGGTGTCCTATGCGACATAAACGAGAAGTACATTAAATATTGAAGTTGCGTTGTTTTGCTGAAAGGAAACATAATTTTATTTTTGATGTTTAATAATACTACTTTCACAGATTTACCTAAATTGTTTGGTTTGTCTAAAAAGTGAACAAACAAAATTGGCAAAAATCAACACCCTGTATTTTTATGCTACTATCTATTATAACTGTGTTTAAATAAATCAGGCTTTTTCTAACAGTGCAGTATTGTCAATATCGTGAGTATTGGACGTATAACGGTCACCTTGTACTTGTTGTAATATGTTTAAATAAATATATTTTAATATGCGTTTTTTACTGTTTGTTTTATTTTGATTCCAATTGATACACAACAAATAACACGTTTTTAAAACAACTGGCTTCTTTTTTTTTAATTTCACATTAACTGGTCACATTAATACTAATGTACATGAATAAAATACATCTAAAGTATGAACAAATAAATTAAAAGAAAAAAACTTTAATGTAGCTTTTATTAAACACTAAAAGTAAAAAAAATAACTCTAACTTCAATACTGAAATGTTATAAAAGATTGTCGCAAGATTTATTTATTGTTGAAGATTATTTTGTTAGTATCAATCACGTCAACTTGTTTAACTGACTTATTTATATTACAGACACGAATCCTTCTGAAACTTTAGCAAAGTTAATATGACGAATACTTAAGTCTCACGATAAGCTTTTATAACATTTACGAGACTTTGTTATG
Source organism: Trilocha varians (assembly GCA_030269945.2). Classification (NCBI taxonomy): domain Eukaryota; kingdom Metazoa; phylum Arthropoda; class Insecta; order Lepidoptera; family Bombycidae; genus Trilocha; species Trilocha varians. The sequence continues at coordinate 14,715,857 of AP028258.1, forward strand.
ATTTCACCTTGCTAAGCCTACTAGTGCTAGCCAAGACAAGTAAACCGAGTCCAAACACTACCGGTCTATCTTGTTTAGTATAGGAGCTCCTATGACCACCTTCCAAGCTATTGAGACCCTGGGTATCATGTATCTGCTAAGTACTAGCCAAGTCAAGTAAAACGCGACGGGTTTACGTTGTTTATTACAAGTCTGAATTCTTATCTCCACCCGTTGACTCCATCATCAGATCAGCTCCACGGTATTCAATCTACTACTGGTACTACTAGGACTAGTAATTTTTGATTAATTTCTGATAAGAGAAGTGAAGAAGTCGGAAGTCAATAATTTTGTGTTATTTATTACTCGTTTGATGATATTTAATGACTAAAACTTGAATTTCGAGGTTTTTCTTTCATTTAATCTATCATGTTTCTTAGAGAGATTTGATCTTTAAAAGTCATTCTATCGATTGATGCAATAAAAATAGGTACAGTGTGTGATTTTTTCGTGTTATAGCAGGTTCGATTCCCGGGTGTACCGTAAATTTAAGAAAAGTCCACGAGTGCAGTTTTATGTCGTCCGAAGATTGAAACTACGTTAAAATAGTATCGTCATATTAATCTATGTATAATCGTCTGTGTCACATTCAATAAAAGTATTATTATTAGCTGTTTAAAACTGGTCAAGTATTCATAAGGCAACTTCTAGTTTCAACATACCCTTCTGTCCGAGCTTATTCCCCAAAAATTATAGGATCTAGAAAGTTGAAACTTGTAAGATACTAATGGTGAATGATTCAATAGTTTTCTAAGACTATATTCTGTGGAGACGGAGCGAGACGTGAGCGTTGATCGTGAACGCGCCCCGTCACTTCACCCAATCTCGTGCCGGGTTCTTGCCTCGGCCGGGTGGAGGACGCACAGTGTTAATGGCAGGAGGTTTTAGTGCGGTTCGACTTTCACATACTCCACCTGCGGGGCGAGTGGAAGTCGGGCGATTTCCTCCTATCATAAAAAAGACTATAATAATATGTCTATTGCGTGTGTAAGTAATACGTGTGCGAAATACTAAAAATAAAGTACTGTTCAAAAAATAGGGAAAATTTTAAAATTAAACTATGTCGTTTTTGATAACAGCGTGCTTTAAGGAAATATCACTATTACTATGATTATAAAACAATAGGTATATATAACGAGGAGCAGTACAGTACAGTCAGTATACTCTGAGTTTCGGGTCAGTATAGAACAATGATCGCCTTAGTGTTGTGTGGTTTACTCGGGGTGGCCTCAGCAAACTGGCCCTTCGATAATAGAAACAATCCCTTTGATACTTCAAATCCAGCATCATCGTGGTCGCACTTCACTAACAGCATGAGAAAGTTGGATGACAATATGCAACAACTGCGAGACACTTTCCACGGTGAAAGGAAATACGTAGATGACGTCTACGAGATCGTCCTCTCACTTAGCATCGCTGATAGCAGATATATCCACATCAACTCGTTCAGGAACATGGTGAATATAAACGCTGATGATGGCTACTCCTCCTACCGAAACAGCATACAACTGCCCAGCGACGTAGAGCCTACATGCCACTGGTACTACAACCATAACTTACTGACGCTTCGTTTTCCCTTGAAGAAAAAGACATCGGACACCACTGAGAGACCTGGCATTAATGGTCAGACTTCAGATATACAACGGAAACCAATATTAGAACAGACGTGTAAGACAAGCTTTGATGTCCAGGAATATGAAAGAAATGTACTGGCGAGTGGGATAGGAGAGGCTCCTTTCAAAACAACCGGAACTTCTTCATCATCACGAAACATTAATTTAGAGGAACAAGAAAGAGACGTGGCGAGTGGGGTAGGAGAAGATACTTTCAAAACAATCATTATTATTTGTTTGTTCTACTTAACAAAGTATCTGCGAGCCGAAGATTAACGGTCGAAAATAGTTATATGCAAAAATTCTAAACATTTTAATAAGTCATTATTAGCCGTCAATAACTTTACATGTACTAGCTGACTCACGTAACATCGTCTGAGTCACACAAGAAAAAAAAAAAAAAAAAATGCTCATTATACAACAAAGACATGCCCGCTGAGTTTCTTGCCAGTTCTTCTCAGGACGGTGGTTATAATTATTATTTATTGTGTCCGAACTGGTGGTAGCTTGTAACTTTTGACGTCAACAAGAATGAGTACGTCATCAATGTTGAAAATAAAGAATTTCATTTCATTTCAAGGCAGAATAAATACGAGGGTTTCTTTGAATTGTCAAACTGTATAAACTTTCCTAGGACTTCTACGAATATCTCAGGAGCAAAATTAGTCAAATCGGTTCATCCTTTCTCGAGTTTTAGCCAGACGAACGAACAGTAATTCATTTTTATTAATTATTTTTTTTTTTAATATACAGGGTGTCCCAAAACTTTGCGACATGAACGAGAAGTACATTAAATATTGAAGTTGCGTTGTTTTGTTGAAAGGAAACATCATTTTATTGTTGATGTTTAATAATACTACATTTACAGATTTACCTAAATTGTTTGGTTTGTCTAAAAATGGAACTAACAAAATTGGCAAAAATCAACACCCTGTATTTTTATGTTGATATCTATTATAACTGTGTTTAAATAAATCAGGCTTTTTCTAACAGTGCAGTATTGTCAATATCGTGAGTATTGGACGTATGCGCCACCTTGTACTTGTTGTAATATGTTTAAATAAATATATTTTAATATACGATTTTTACTGTTTATTACTGTTTGTTTTATTTTGATTCCAATTGATACACAACAAATAACATGTTTTTAAAACAACTGGCTTTTTTTTTTAATTTCTTTTTTTAACAAATTTTTAACAAATAAATTAAAAGAAAAAAACTTTAATGTAGCTTTTATTAACCACTAAAAGTAAAACAAAAACTTGAGAGGTGTCAAGGGACACCCGGATGGAACGAAGTTCCTTTCGATTATTAGTGAGGGAATCTCTCTTTCGAAAGACTAACTAACTAACTACTAACGACGACGAACTAATTAATTATTATAACTTAAATAAAATATAATGATCACAGCGCCATCTAGCATTAATCATATAAAACAAAATAAGGAATTGTTTTAAAAGATTTTAATCACAGCGCCATCTAGCGATAATCATCTAAAACAAAAAAAGTGTCGTGACAACTTTTTCATAAGAATTTCTGTCTAGCCCCCTTTCGATAACGCACAATAAGGAATTTCGTTCCAATAAACTCTAATTTCAATACTCAAATGTTATAAAAGATTGTCGCAAGATTTAATTATTGTTAAAGATTATTTTGTTAGTATCAGTTAGTAGTAGTATCTACTTGTTTAACTCACTTATTTATATTACAGAAACGAATCTTTCTTAAACTTTAGCAAAGTTAATATGACGAATACTTAAATCTCGCGACAAGATTTAATAACATTTACGAGACTTTGTTAAGATTTCACCTTGCTAAGCCTACTAGTGCTAGCCAAGACAAGGTAACCGAGTCCAAACACTACGGGTCTATCTTGTTTAGTATAGGAGCTCCTATGACCACCTTCCAAGCTATTGAGACCCTGGGTTTCATGTATCTGCTAAGTGTTAGCCAAGTCAAGTAAAACGTGACGGGTTTACGTTGTTTATTACAAGTCTGAATTCTTATCACCTTACTGTTTGTTTTATTCTAATCGGACTTTTCGTCGAGAAGTTATCACGAGTATAAACACAATGAATACCACGCAGAACCCAACGCGGGCCGCGCAAATAATGCCGCGACAATATTGCGAGTACTGTTCGATCCCCTTTGTGACGCAGACGAAGTTGCGGGGGTCATCTAGTACGTATATACGTGTTGTTCGGTAAAATAAAATATAAAAATCAAAGTCGTTCTTACATGATTCCACAACCAGTTTACTAAGTAGTAATTAGTACATTTAAAGTACATATTCATTAACAGCTAATTACATTGTCTAATTAATAATGAATACAATCTAATGCGACACTCAACATCGAACCCATAATTAATCTTTCAATCCCATATCAAACTGTATAATTACTTCATTATGGAATCTTACGGAGACACTATATGTATACCTAATGTCAGTCTAGCTAGTTTGGTTATACCTGACAGCAGTGGTACAGAAGAAAACCCAAAAAGTTTTGGATGATCATGTAATGTATTATTTTGGAGACAAGATAACTGTGACGATTGTGGCTACTGTCGCCAATGGACCTCAATAATCTTATAAGATAAATAGGAATGTAACGGAAACACTTATACCTAAGTGTTATAAGAAAATGAAAGTATATGGTATCAATATTAACTAAGTGTCCGTGTCTTTTGGTAAATTATTATTATGTACAACGGCCAGCATTATTTATATATTTATTAAACTTTATGCACTTAAATGTTGAATGTGTAAGGTACCAGACAGTACCAGCACGTTAATGAGAATAATAAAACAAACTAAAGTTAACAGAAGAAAAGAAGTTATTTTTACCCTTCTCGTACTAGATATCAAGCAATAAGATGGATATTAGATTAAGATTTCAAAGAGTTGCTTTGATTGGCTCAGAATAATTATAGCATTCCCCATCTTGCTTTAGACTATTTTGAACAATGGACATCGAACGATTCTTACAGAGGTTCATGGGCGAAGGTATCCATTTACAATCTGTCGGCCCGTTAACTCGTCTGCCTTCAGGGAAATAAAACTAAAAATATTTGATGTAAGAAACTCGTAATTTGATTCTTGTCCAGGTCGATGTCAGGAAGCAGCGTCCTGACGCACTTGTTTGTGCTGCGATGTTGCGGGTTCTGTCGTCTTAGCAGGAACTCCACGCGACCGCTATTCGTGATTCTGCATGAGGTCTATCGAGCCCTCACTTTAACTCTCACCACGGTCTACTTACTCCAGGAATGCGTATATGCTTACCAGGTCTGTTTAGTTTAATTGTCTTCTATAACCTCAGCATCATAGAGATAAGTAACAGTTACGACTCATCAAATCTCATAAGGTGCTTTTTTTCCATTCTAGGAGGTAATCGCATTCTAGGACTTCCACTTGCCTCGCAGGTGGAGCATGTGAGAGTTGAATTGCACTAAAATCTCCTACCACACACTCGGCATCCGACCCCGACTGTGGCCAGAGTTCAGTACAAGGATTTTTTTCTTGAGCTCTCCGAAGCCCACCGAGATAGGTTCACGTGTTACCCTCCTGCAGAATACTCCGCTTAGTTAGAACCAGCATCTGTCGGATAGCGCTTTTCACCATGCCCACATTTGCCGCAAGGCGCGTTTTAAGTGGGACTCCATACCTTGAGACCCCTTGAAACTCATTGTGGGCCAGATTCCAGGGTATATCCCGGCTCGTCACGTTATTTTCATCCAGTAACTTAATGTTTAATTAATTGGTGACAGGAAAGACAAGACATGGACAAACTGTCTCGAGTGATGTTCTTGTTGCTGTGTCACATCACGTCCATCGCGAAACAAGTGGTGTTCCATCTCGATGCTGACAGGATCGACCGCCTCATCCACATACTTGATGGTAATTACACCAACTCCACCGTTACGACTAAAACCGGGCACCAATTCCAATAAGTAGGAGTGATGATGGCATGTTCTATGATGAGCAGTAGATAGTAGTGATGGTGATTATACCCCTTAGTCCAGAAAAGCCTAGGGATGCTATTACCATCAGCATAGCATCGTAGACGTCCACTGCTGGACATAAATTTTACCTAAACTTCGCCACAATGGCCGATATTGCGCTTTCTGACTTCCCGTGGCTCATTGGCCTATTTTGTGAGAAGTCTGCTTACACTGCGCCTACCGGTACGTAGTCGCGGCTTTTTATCCCATCGGTCTCAAGGGTGCTGTGTAATTCGTAGATCCCCTATACAACCAAACTTCAGAAAGCCACCGTCTCCTGCTGGTGGAAGCTTCGCGCTGGGCGTCACGGTTCGTGAAAGCGTATGCTGGCTGTGCCATCGTCACCTGCACTCTCTGGATCATCTTCCCCATCATCTACCACGTGCAGGGAGAGACCGTGGAGTTCCCATTCTGGACGCATATTATCGACTACTCCGAATCTTCAAAGTAAGTCATATCCAGGACTACACGGCTATATCCTTATATCCTTGTAGGTTCTATCTGCCCGAAGACACTAAGTTAGACTAGAATTACTAGAATTAAATGTATCAAATAAACCATGTGACAATAAATCTTATAAGTATCAAATTTCTGAACCTATTAGTGTAACATATTTTTTTTATATATTTTAATTAAATACACAAACTTTATCGATATCGATTATCGACCCCTTTCTGCTTCACTAGGTTCCGTGTCTCCTCACTAAACCGGTACATAGTTATAGATGTATGTTGCATTCTTTTGTCTCCGAAGGTATAAAATCCGAGCGCACACATTAATTTCTCATTCCGAGATAATTTTTAAAATGGTTAAATAGTCTTCAGTATACACCCGTGATGGGTTAGTAAATTCAGTGTGCCCGTGGATCCTTCGGTGAGTTATTGTTTTATTATATATTTAACTGGCAGTATATTTAAAGTGTGTATTTAAATATGTGAGATATACAACAATGTCATAATTTTATTTTAGGGTTCCACCCCTAGGTCTCACACTATACGAGACATGTTGTACTTGTGAATTACCTTCCATGGAGCGTACGTGGACGTCCTGGAATGGATGATAAGATGTGAATTGTCTCGGGATCACACCATCCTGATCGTACCTATTAAGTTACGTATCACATCATTTAAATTATTATGTAACCTACGACCATCTCATCGTTTATTAAGCCAGTTCCCTATTTTAATCGTTATTTAATATATTAGAAATTTAACTTTACTCTTTATGTTAATTTAATTTTATAACTTATGTGTCTTTTTGAATATATGCCTGTAGCCTGTTGCTAAGTGTCTTATTTAATTAACCCATTCCTTGAGCAGTCTCATTCTTCTTTACCCTGAGCCAGCTGGTGAAGTAACAGTAGCCACTGGCAAAAATTGTTACATTAGTATAATGACTTCAGTGAATGAGCTGTAGAAATGCAACTTAAAATCACTTTTGCTTTGAGTCATCCACTCCACTTCAACTGGGATAAAGTTTCAGCTGATCCGCCCTGGTAAAATGATTGACGTCTTTTTTTTACCCTTTACATAATACTATATATTGCTAAATAAATTTACTAAACCGTACACTTCGTCCGATCCTAACTCAGTATGATGTTATTTCTGAAATATCGTGTTTTGACAGGTTTGTTATAGTATTAGTATACTCGTACTACGTGACCACGCTGGTGGGGATCGCCAACACCACCATGGACGCCTTCATGGCTACAGTGCTGGGACAGTGCAAGACCCAACTCACCATCTTACGGTATGTACAAAGAAAGAAAGAAGAAAGAAAATGATTTATTAGCCACACATAGTATTATTTACTAAAGTTTATAAAAAAAATTGAATTTAATTTCCCAAAGGGCGGATACCTTAACTTCGTGGTGCACACAGAGTTGTATTATTGCGGAGCCCGGCAATAACGTTACATACGAATTAATAACAAACTTTAAGATCAATATGAGTAATAACGATGAAGAAAACATCGTGTGGTAAACTGCATATTGCAAAAGATTTCCAAAAAAAAATCCCAAAAAATGTGACGTTCAACTCTACTGAGGAGACCTAAGCCCAGCAGATTGCAGTGGGTTGTTACAGTACAGTATACGAGTAGTAATTGATATTAGCATATTTAATTTTATTGGCAGCATTAATTTCGAAACCTTGCCCGTACGAGCTCGTCATATCCTCAACAAGGACTCCACTCGAAGCTATGAGAAGATCCTTACAGAATTATTCTGCCAATGTTTGGATCACTATGAGAAAGTTGTCAAGTAAGGAACCCATTTTATGCATTTTCTAGAACGTTATTTTTATATCTAATACTTACTATGCCTCTAAAAACAAATAAAAACCTTTGTGTCAGATATTACGAGAGTTCGCCCTTTCTCAAAATAAAATGTATTGCCATTTAGTCAAACCTTAATTGTTTTAGCCCTGATGCTTGTTATCTAAATAGAGATTCAAAATAAAAGACATCATTATAATATTATTGTACAGATAACGGGTTAAAACATAATAATGATAACACAAATGTCTAGGTATCAATTTAATAACAATATATAACAATTTTGTGGTTCTAATAACGAGTGCAAAAATACGTTTGTAATTATTGTTGAGCGGATTGGTGATAAATATATATTTCCTCATTCACTTACATTAATTGATGTCGCAGTTATATTAATTTACAAATATTTCAATTATTTATATTAAAATGAATAAAATGAGACTTTTTACATGCTCCTTCTATATATTCCATTTTAAGCTTGACGGTAATCCCATCTCTGTACTTTATTGTACTTGTTGTCTGCTTCTAGTTCAACAGAAGCCACTGTGTCTCCTTTGTTATCTTCCTGCTGGTTATTGTAACTTGATTGTTGCTGATCAGCTTTCTGCACAATTTGACCTCTAACGGGAAAACGTAGTGTCAACACTTCATTGTTGTATGACCAGTGACATTCAGGTTCCACATTATTGGGCAATTGTAGGCTGTGCCGGTAGTACATGGTTCCATCATCAGCGTTTATATTTACTCTGTTTCCCAAAGTGGTGACCCGGATGTATTTGCTGTCAGAGATTTTGAACGGAAGCGATATCTCGTAGGTGTCATCTAGACTTTGCTGAGTTTCGCCAATTGGTGTCTGATGTATGTCTGGAGTAGGTTCATAGATACCTTGGACAGGTCCCTCAGTAGTGTCCGATGTCTTTTTCTTCAAGGGGAAACGAAGCGTCAACAAGTTTTGGTTGTAGTACCAGTGGCATGTAGGCTCCACGTCGCTGGGTAGTTGTATGCTGTTTCGGTAGTAAGAGTAGCCATCATCAGCGTTTATATTCACCATGTTCCTGAACGAGTTGATGTGGATATATCTGCTATCAGAGATGCGAAGCGAGAGGACGATCTCGTAGACGTCATCTACGTATTTCCTTTCACCGTGGAAAGTGTCTCGCAGTTGTTGCATATTGTCATCCAACTTTCTCATGCTGTTAGTGAAGTGCGACCACGATGATGCCGGATTTGAAGTATCAAAGGGATTGTTTCTATTATCGAAGGGCCAGTTTGCTGAGACCACCCCGAGTAAACCACACAATACTAAGGCGATCATTGTTCTATACTGATCGACAACACAGAGAATACTGACAGTGTTGCGGTACAGATAGTATTTTATACTTGTCTTAAGTCATGGGTTATCTGAATTATCGACGGAGTGACCTCATAGATGGCGATCTTTGGAAAAAAATACGTAAAACCCACTGGTAACGCGTTCCACTGCGGTGTGCGTAGAAACTAATCACACTTGCGGAAGATCTGCTGGATATAAATCACACAGAAGACAAAAGTAAATATGAATATTTGGTCGAAGAATATCGTCCTGAAAATAGCAATGAACTGATGAAATACTTTATTTTCATCGTGGGTAAAGTGGGTTACAGGCTAGATATGTTAGTGTCGAAATTGACGCGATCCTGATCAGCTGCGTCTACCGACTCGTGGCCGCCATTCTAAATTTTAAGGACTGCGCTAAATCATTTCTGTTACCTGCTTATCGATAAAACTGTATTTTCGTCGTCTCTATTACTTTCTATTAAATCATTAATATTGTTATTTTCGATTAGTAGCATCGATTTAAAGTTTTGCTGTAGTTTTATATCTTTATACCTTTTTGATTGTATACCCAAAAAATTGACTTCACAGATAATATACATGATAGATCTGTAACCTTGTGCCAGCTGAAATGTGGTAAATGACCTGTCGAAATACAACTTTGACCACTTTTATTTTTGGAATCGGTTAAACTTTTTTTTATATTATATGGAAGTTCGCTACGATAGTACCACTATGTTGGAGAAAACGTTAAACTGTATCGTAAAATAATAGTAGTTCTAAGTTATATTTCGACAGCCATCACCCCATTTCAGCTTGGAGAAGGTTATATGTCCATTGCACAATATATAATATATATGTATCGTATAATATTAAATTGGGTAATATAACTTTATACTATTAGTCATATTTTGTTGGGTTTTCCCTTCGTTCATAATCACCTCTGAACTTGATAAGGTTATCAGTAATGTACCTAATAAATATAAAATATAGTTTGGACGAACTTATTAACTGTATGGATTTTCCGTATAAAGTCGTCATCCGTAGATAACTATGAAATACAATGTAATTTATTATATTTCAATAAAAATTCTACAAATAACAAGTTATATTTATACAAGAATTGTTTCTAGTTAGTTACTATATAAGTATCAATCAGACCATTAACAATTGTTTTTTAAATTATTGTTTGGTTATTGCTACTGTTAGATATTTTTTTTTCTCTCTTAGTATATTATATTTTCTACGCAAAATCAATAAAGTAAATAAATAAATAAATTATGTCTTTTTGAAACTTTTAATATATGTAATAATAATCATCAAAATTGGTTCATTCAGAAATAGAATAATAGACTTGGTAGAACTCTAGAAGAGAATCTAGAACATAGAAAAGCACCGAAGAAGAATAAGTTAAATCGAATTTTTACAAGCCATTTTTGACACCTTATAACTTCATTCTGGATAAAACTAAAAGTTTTAACTAACAAGAATTAAGCAAGCTCTGTAATGTCGCATTTTCACATTGGCACACCAAAGTCGAACACACGTAAAAACAAATGACGGTGACGGCCGACCAACATGTTAACGCAGATTTTTTGGCACTGGAACCAATGCGTCGTTTCCATATTGGCTAGCAGTTACGAGATTTGGATTGGATTTTTGTACATGTAATGTTTTCAGTACAACGAAGCTACTGCAGGATATCTTCGGCTCGGCCATCCTGATACAGTTCGGTATCGGAGGCTGGATCCTCTGTATGGCTGCTTACAAAATTGTTAATGTAAGTCTTACGAATAGATGGAAGACTTTGGCTTATATGTTGCCATTACTTATAGGCATATCTCGGCTTCTCTCCTCTAACTTACACTTCCCTAGTAGGACTGGCAAAATTTGAGAAAATAGAGAAATAAATTTGGACATAGGACTGTAATTTTTAGCATGGTATGGGAATAGTACTAAGCTTCTTGAAACGAGGCTTAAGGAAGATTCCTGATGTTGCAGAGATCCATGAGCGACCGTAACTACTTACGATCAGGTGCCCGGCTGTGCTGGTGGTTAGCTCGTTTTCCTACGAAGCTATAATAAAAGTTTCGTTGTTGCACAGTTGAGCGTGGTCAGCATCGAATTCTTGTCTATGGTGCTGTTTACAAGCTGCATACTGACGGAGCTGTTCCTCTACTGCTACTACGGGAACGAGGTGGCACTGGAGGCAAGTAAACCATCTCTTTCACTTGTAACAATTTTGGCCAGTGGCTACTGTTACTTCACCAGCTGGCTCAGGGTAAAGAAGAATGAGACTGCTCAAGGAATGGGTTAATTAAATAAGACACTTAGCAACAGGCTACAGGCATATATTCAAAAAGACACATAAGTTATAAAATTAAATTAACATAAAGAGTAAAGTTAAATTTCTAATATATTAAATAACGATTAAAATAGGGAACTGGCTTAATAAACGATGAGATGGTCGTAGGTTACATAATAATTTAAATGATGTGATACGTAACTTAATAGGTACGATCAGGATGGTGTGATCCCGAGACAATTCTTTAAAATGGTTAAATAGTCTTCAGTATACACCCGTGATGGGTTAGTAAATTCAGTGTGCCCGTGGATCCTTCGGGTTCCACCCCTAGGTCTCACACTATACGAGACATGTTGTATTTGTGAATTGCCTTCCATGGAGCGTACGTGGACGTCCTGGAATGGATGATAAGATGTGAATTGTCTCGGGATCACACCATCCTGATCGTACCTATTAAGTTACGTATCACATCATTTAAATTATTATGTAACCTACGACCATCTCATCGTTTATTAAGCCAGTTCCCTATTTTAATCGTTATTTAATATATTAGAAATTTAACTTTACTCTTTATGTTAATTTAATTTTATAACTTATGTGTCTTTTTGAATATATGCCTGTAGCCTGTTGCTAAGTGTCTTATTTAATTAACCCATTCCTTGAGCAGTCTCATTCTTCTTTACCCTGAGCCAGCTGGTGAAGTAACAGTAGCCACTGGCCAAAAAATTGTTACAAAACGGCGCCCATCTTCGAGGCTCGAGAATATGACATGCCCTTGTGAAGGTCATGTTCGCTTAGCAACACGGCAGTATTGTTCAAACGCGCATTATAATTTAATTGTTTTTTTAATGTATTTTTTATCTTCATCTACATCTCAGTGCAATTTATTTAAATTATTTATTAATATGTATTTGGGTGTTTTCAGTGACTTCGTATTTTTTGTGGCATATAGCCCAAACTCTGAACCCTATACATCTGACGATGTGATGAAGATTGCCATCGGGATTGAGAAGTCGACGTCGTGGTCTACATCGGCGATGGCAGAGGGACTGGAGTATGGTCGTATTTTATCAAATACTCCACAAAAGTATGTATGGGTCTTTCGTGGAACGTATTTTAGGATTTCAGTTATCTGAATATATTCCTATGCGTTTTGTGAAAGTAACCCCATTCTTTTATACCGGTTACATAACGTAATAGGATGGTGTTATTTTTATTTGACGAAATTAGACTTTTTAATTTTTTTATAATGTCATTCGTCAAAGGATTGAATATCGTTGTGTTTTTTTTTATTAACTTATTTTTATTTTTTACATTTTAAAGCACAATGATATATCAATCCAATTTATTAATTAACTTCAATTTGTATTTCTTTTAATAATGCAGTATTTTAAATCATTTCAATTTTTCCAACTGCATTATTGTTATATAATGACCACGTTATTATATTACTCGGTTCGATGTTTCGTTCGCTAAGTTGTTACGCGACGTCATATCGTACGAGTGGATATCAATTAGCGAGGGTAGATATTCCTCAAATACCACTCGTAGTGTCCGCTTTAAAGCAACTTAACATCGAACTCGATGAAGGTCAAATATTTAATTAATATTCGCACACATTTTTTATTAAGTGTTTGTTATTTAGTGTGCGTAATATTTTTTTGTTTTGCATGGGATATATTCGGATAACTTTTGCGTCTAGGAATCCTAAAATCTGATGAATGAAATGTTTGTGTGCATAATTTTGAAAGTATGTGAAAGTGGAAGAATGAAAGTACTATGGTATCTATGTATGGGAAGAATGAAAGAAGTTTTAAGGTGAAGGATGAAATAAGCGAAAGTGAAGGATGAAAGATGTACACGATCATTTCACATTATATAATCATCACACAATATGTATCCTAGATGTATGTATCTGTTTATTTTATTTATGTAATACGTTTATGTATTAACTTTAACTCGTATCTATTGTTATATCTCGCTGTTTAGGTTTGAGGTTTTTGTAATTTGTAGTTGCATATACATTCTGCTTTGTGTCGTTGAATGACCGGCAGATGTATTATGTGCGTTCCTTTTTCTATAAGGCGCATCCGTTGACTTGTGCTTTTTTAGGTCATTAGTTTTATAGGCATTCTGATGTGATCCATCAGATGTAATTTTTTTGTGTTCCTCTTATGAGGCACGCTAATGACCTATTTAGATTCGTGATCTTTTGAATAGTCACAATCGATTTTTTGCGTCGTTGACGTAAGCACAAGATTCCACGGGCTGGTGCATCTACAGTTATATGTGTCTACTATTTTATAGACACATGCCGATAGCTTCAGTGTAGATAAATAGAATACTTTTAACTTAGTCCCATTGCAAACTGATCGAGTCCTAATAAAGACCGTCAGATTAAATTTAACTTTTACATGTGATCTTTAAAATAGACACTTGAATTTTTTTGAAACATAATTTTTTAAAATTTTTTTATTAACTTAAATTCATTTAACTTTTTATTTCGTGTTCTATATTTAGACACGTAATTGTTTACCTTGTTCTTGGGTTACACGAACCCACCGATTTGAAAATCGGTTACTTATTATGCAGCCTGATGAGTCATTTGCATTGACCATCAGTTGTAATTTTTTGTTTATTGTGTTCTTTTCAAGACACGTATTTTTTTTATAAAATGTAGTGTATGTATCATTACTTTATTTGTATTTATTATTTACACACTACATTATTTATTTTTTATTTTTGAAAATTATCAGGATTACGGTTTTAATAACCGAGTGGTTTGTAAGCTGATAATTTTCAATATACATTTGTCTATTTATTTAGTCAAATTTATTTACGTATTTTATTAGACTATTCACCCTACAACAACACTCCACATGCCATTTCTTTGTCCCGAAGTTATCTTCGGTGCGGGCTGAGATTTCGGTTTCGAAATCTTGGTGGTAATTTGTTGTGTAGGATGTTGCATTGTTATAAATAGTGTAATTTATATTGTTATTTTTTTTTAATTTTAAATTTAACTTTAACCTACTGTTTTTTTTTTGTATAACTTATATGACGTAAGTTAGTTATTTTGTTTTGTATACCTAAGTTGAAATGACTTGGATTTAAAGTTTTCCTGTATTATTTTTAAGTTTGTAACTTAGAATAAGCAAAAAAAAAAAAAATAATTTAACGAATTAAATTATTTTTTTTTTATATAGCGAAAGGGGTTGTGTAACATATTTTTTTTATATATTTTAATTAAATACACAAACTTTATCGATATCGATTATCGACCCCTTTCTGCTTCACTAGGTTCCGTGTCTCCTCACTAAACCGGTACGTAGTTATAGATGTATGTTGCATTCTTTTGTCTCCGAAGGTATAAAATCCGAGCGCACACATTAATTTCTGATTCCGAGATAATTTTTTAAAATGGTTAAATAGTCTTCAGTATACACCCGTGATGGGTTAGTAAATTCAGTGTGCCCGTGGATCCTTTGGGTTCCACCCCTAGGTCTCACACTATACGAGACATGTTGTATTTGTGAATTGCCTTCCATGGAGCGTACGTGGACGTCCTGGAATGGATGATAAGATGTGAATTGTCTCGGGATCACACCATCCTGATCGTACCTATTAAGTTACGTATCACATCATTTAAATTATTATGTAACCTACGACCATCTCATCGTTTATTAAGCCAGTTCCCTATTTTAATCGTTATTTAATATATTAGAAATTTAACTTTACTCTTTATGTTAATTTAATTTTATAACTTATGTGTCTTTTTGAATATATGCCTGTAGCCTGTTGCTAAGTGTCTTATTTAATTAACCCATTCCTTGAGCAGTCTCATTCTTCTTTACCCTGAGCCAGCTGGTGAAGTAACAGTAGCCACTGGCCAAAAAATTGTTACACACTTACATTCTGAAGAAGAGATTCTAAGGAAAAAAGACCTCTGCAATGTCAGGGGACACTGCCACAATTAAGTAGTGACCTACTCTTAAGGACTCTCTTCAAAGAGAAGTCATTGTTACACTATTAGTGAAGTTCTGAAAACATCGACTTAAGATCGAAGGCCTGAAAGCGATCATCATCATCAGCCCGTCTAATGCTGGACATAGCTCTCTCAAACTTTAACTTTACTCGTTAAGTATTAATGAGGAACCTAATTAAGATATTTGATATCTGCTACCAGGTCGTCTGATTAGGTGGCCGGTTAGTTTGCCTAAATGGTAAAAATACAATTACTGACTCTCTGCACACTCTCATAGAGTGCAGTTTTGTGCTGATGAGTTGTTTGTGGTAGAGTGAGCGGCTGGTGACGTCAGTGTACTGCATGGCGTGGGTGGGCGCGGGGCGGCGGCTGAGGCGGGGGGTGCTGCTCATGTTACAGCGAGCGCAGCGCCCTCTGCGACCGCACACTGGACGCGTCATACCACTCTCATTAGAAACCTTCCTCAAGGTACTTCAGTTTCAAAGTAGTAATAGGACACACGCCAGCTCTTTTTGTTCAGTCATTTCCGCTCGTGCAAAACCCTGTGAGAATGGTTAAGGACATTTTTTAGTATTTTTCCATGTTGGTCAGCTGCTCTGAAGTGTGGACTTTTAGAAGTTATGGCCTCTAAAGTTTTAAAATAAATTTTCTTTAATGGTTCTTCCTCATAAATAGTAATGAGCTAAATTGATCTTGGTCTTGCAGTCTGTATGGACAAGAATAATACTAATACCAATACCAACTATGCAAGACCAAGACTATACGCAAGACTCAACCAAATTTTTTTTTCACAGTAATTAAATGAGATAAAATATTTTTAACAGCGTCAACATATGCTTTTCATCCCCCGGTACCAACATACTCTAGTGATAAATCTAGGCACAGCCTTCTTACCACAAATTGGTCTTTAGAATACAAGAAGCTAGGCGTTGGCTAAACAGTATTAATTGGCATCTTGTCCATAGTCACTCCCAGTGAGTAGCCAGTTATTACTAGCCACTAGTCACCATTATTTGAACAATCAGTAGCCACTAACTGCTAGTTCTAATAACCACTGACCGTTGATTTGAAATGTTATTTTCAGATTATCAAATCTTCGTACACGTTCTACGCAGTGCTGCGACAGACGAAATAGAGGAAATATAACAAAAATCACTTTCCTGCATTTGATTTCACAGCATTAAACGTAAATTATCACAATATTAATAGTAGTTTTGTAATTTATTCGTATTCTTTCAAATTATTTCATCAGATTGGATTTAAATAGCGTTGTATTATCAAGATAGATTGACGAATGCATGTAAGTATACTTTCCTACTTATTGATCTTCGTCTACGTCACGAAGCAAGGAGCTTTTTCCATTTGTAATATAATATTATTAAGACTAGTAATACACAGACAGGAGTAGAAAGCGTATATTACAAATTAGCATATAAGCAACTTAAATGTAGTTTATTTTTCCATTTACGTTAACGATTGTAGCGACCAAAAATAAAGCGCGAGATCCTGAATCGTGGTTACGACATTTGCAGAAATCTTCGCATATATACGACATCTGAAATCTACTACAATGGGGCTTCGGCCTGACCACCATACACTACCTCGCCCGGTCGGAGATCTCCCTTTGGCCATAAGTCCACTGTAGATACCCACAACGATTAATTTAATTTATACTACTGAAAATTTAATAAAGATTAGGATTGAATGGAGAGATAAAACATATTGCGCCCTTATCCTTAAGAAGAAATCGACTGAAGAATCATGAATAGCGCCATCTAGGAGGTAGATATTGTACTCAACAAACTATATTATTCCGAAAGCTTTACAGACCCGACCTTTAACTGATTCTTAATGTTTAGAAATTATAACTAGATGTCGCTGAATGTTTCAAATAGCAATCTAAAATAATAGCCAATCAGAAGACAGAATGGTAAAACTGTTTAATAATGAAAAGCTGTTTTAGATTCAAAATAGAGTTGTTTTAAATGAATCCAGCTTAGAAGCACACACGACTTTTACTACTTCAATGTAAAGATACTTTCATTTCCTTATCTTATTCGTTAAATGCACACAATAACTACGTAATATAGGTATAGACACACAAAAGGAAAGCATCATACAAAACGCTCTAACCAACTTACACTAACGCACTTCTCACCGCCAACGAAGTCCCAAGAATTTTTTATTAACATGTAGGTAGACGAGCCAAGGGTCACCTGACCATACATGGTTACCCTCGCTCATGATCCTCTGCAATGTCAGGAGACACTGCAAGACTACCACCTACGAACTACATTGAGACATATACATAGACATTTCTTTATTATAAAAGACATGCCCGCTGAGTTTCTTGCCAGTTCTTCTCAGGACGGTGGCTATAATTATTATTTTTTGTGTCCGAACTGGTGGTAGCTTTTAAATATTGACGTCAATAAGAATGGGCATATGATCAATGTTGAAAATAAAGTATTTCATTTCATTTCATTTCATTTATGACGGAAACACCAGAACAAACAATATAAAGAAATAAAAAATAAAACCACCACAAACTATTTGAGTCTCAGCTAAATGCTGGGTGTTTGCTGGAGATAAACAACAGACACCGAGCGATTTAAGAACTTGCTTCAAGCTTCATTTCAAGAACGAAGTCGGAGTTAGCAATGTAATGTATGTAAAAATGAAAGAGTCGTTGATTTAAATGGCTAAAAAAAAAGAATGCTCATTATACAAAAAAAAAAGACATGCCCGCTGAGTTTCTTGCCAGTTCTTCTCAGGACGGTGGCTATAATTATTATTTTTTGTGTCCGGACTGGTGGTAGCTTTTAACTTTTGACTTGAACAAGAATGAGTACGTCATCAATGTTGAAAAAAAGTATTTCATTTCAAAGGTGAATAGTGGTATAAACATAATGTTTACATTCAGAATAGAATAAATACTATACGGAATACTCCATATTTATTGTGGTTTTGCCAGTGATCCAAAAAACTTTTGGAATAAAAAAGATTTTTTTAAGATAACGTACTTTTTTATTAAAACTATGAGCAAAGTATCATTACATGTTTAGCATAAAAGTATAATAAACACAAAACAGAATATCTTATAATTGTGTGAAGTTTTACATAGTAACTACTTGTTTTATACAGTACCCATTACACCAACCGCAATACAATAATTATTGTGCGTTCATCACCATCGAATCGAATCCATAGTCCGGTTCAAGCTCTATACCTTCAGTAGTAGTGTGTGGTTTAGGAGTCACGTGTGTAGTTTGGCTATTCACACTTGCTTCAGGCTTGGAGGCAGTTATCTTGTGGTCGTTTACTGGCTTATCAGTACTGACAGTCACCGTCAGCTTCATTGGGAAGCTCAGAGTCAACACGTCGTTCATGTAGGACCAGTGACCCTCAGGGTCGACGTTACTAGGTAGCTGTATGCTGTCCTGGTAGTTGAGGGTTGATTCTACAGCGGTGATATACACCACGTTCCCTTTCACTTCAACGTTGATACATTTCTCATCTGATACGTGGAATACGCGAACGATCATGTATATGTTATTGTTGTTAGGTTGTCCTATGTTGTTATTGATGTCTGGTTTTCTTATAATAACATTGTTAATGTTGGGTTTGCCCAAAGTATTATCGATATTGGGTTGTACCACATTATAATTTATATTGGTTGGGCTCACATTGTTCCCCATGTTGTTCATCGTGGTCATGAAATGCGACCATTGTGAGTTTGGGTTGCTTGTGTCGAAGGGATTGTTGTGATTGTCGAAGGGCCAGTTCGGCGCGGCTGTCACCGTCGCGATGAGAACACACAACAACGCAATCATTGTTCTAGACTACAATGCAGGGAACACTGACAACTCTGACTGAACGATGCTCTTTTATAGTTCATGCATTTAAGAGGTTATCTTAGCTATAAATAACAAATAGTCGTACAATTTAATAAAATATACCTAAAGCTAGATAACTGGGTTTTTCCCAAACAAACAACTCATATAGCTTTTCCCGTTTATAATCTCTGTCTATTTTATATTAATTGTATGTTTTTGAATGAATGAAATTGCAATCAAAAAAAGTTTGTTGAATCTCACTTCGGATAAAATCCAGTTTGATTTAAAGATAAATAATAATATCAGAAGGAATAGAATCATGTGTTTAACAAGACCAAGTCCAGCTCAAGTGAAGTACTGTTCGCATCTCTATGGTTCTATAGATCGCTTCTAGTCACCACAACTTGCTGTTAATTATTACAAGGGGTCATTAAATAAAAGCATATACAATTATTAATATAATCGTTATTATTGATGATCTATCACCGACAATTCCTTACTTAATAATACTCGTAATACTAATATTATACACGATCAAAGTTGAAATATGGCACATTTTAAAGGATGATAAGCGAAGGAGCTGATCGTGGTGGATTCACTGCTGTATTTTCTTCATTGCTTCATTGGACAACGAATTGTTACCACAGTAGTCTTGATATCTTGCTCACAGCTATGATCCGCAGAAGTCAGAAGAGACACAGTTTTATTGTGTTTGTTTCCATTGTCATCAATGAAGTTTAAATAAACTAAATCTCCTTCTATTTTAACGTGGATGTTCTTCTCATCTGAGACAGGCGCTTTGATGAAAATCTTCGCTTCCAATTGATTATTAATGATAGTAAGGTTATAGTCAATCATGTTATTGTTCATCGGGTACATAAAATTTGGCCAAGATGGGTAGCCGAAGTCGAACGGATTGAAGTAACTGTAGAAAGGCCAGCTTGGTGCGGCTGTTACCGAGACCAGGAGACCACACAACACTAAGGCGATCATTGTTCTATACTTCGCTATGTGAAGAATACTGACAGTCGTACTGTTAGCGTGCTCTTTTATACATGCTCATGTCCGGTTGTCTCAGATCAAACGAGAAACAATAGATAATATAACTTAATAAACTGGAACAGATCAATGTTCCAGACAGTGTAGGTTCAGAGAAATATGAATGAAGATAACAGATCATCTTTGTGTTGCATAACTACATAGTATGGGACTAATTAGAGTTGTATATTATTTTATGTTTTCTGCAACGTTGTCAACTATCTCGACGATCTATCAGATTGGGTCAGTTCCTCATAGACTTTTTATTCAGGGTTTTCTATTATGATGTAACGACGGTAACCACTTACGATCAGGTGAGCATTTGACTTACTCTTTAGAATTCTCTTCAACCTTCCACCTGCTATGATCAGGAGGTTCCTGTGCTTCATCCTGCACCGGTTTCATTCCATCAGAGTCTTTGTTTGGACGCTATACTCTAATGATCTTAAGAGGTATTAGAAAAGTACTGTATCGTAAGCGATTGCTAACCGCTTACCACGTGGATAGTAAGCTCGTTTATCTATCTTTAGACGTTGCAGCCACCAGTCATCAGTAATTCTAAGAAGTGGAAATTGATTATGAAATGCCCGTAAAGTTGTAAAACTTTATTCTTTACCTTGGTCATACTTAATTAAATTTACTGTTCAATACAAAGTTAAGACTTTAAATATTAAATCCGTCTAAGTAGTTACACTAGTGTTAACAGTTTTATGTAATACTAGCTTACTCGCGCAACTTCGTCTGCGCCGAAAAAGAAAATTAGGGGTGGTCTACCCCTAACATTTAGGGGATGAAAAATAGATGTTGGCCGATTCTCATAGGTACCGGATAAGCACAAAAATTTTCATCAAAATCGGTCGAGCCGTTTCGGAGGAGTTCAAGTTCGAACACCGTGACACGACAATCTATACTAATATTATAAAGCTGAAGAGTTTGTTTGTTTGTTTGTTTGAACGCGCTAATATCAGGATCTACTGGTCCGATTTCAAAAATTCTTTCACTATTGGAAAGTCC
Source organism: Trilocha varians (assembly GCA_030269945.2). Classification (NCBI taxonomy): domain Eukaryota; kingdom Metazoa; phylum Arthropoda; class Insecta; order Lepidoptera; family Bombycidae; genus Trilocha; species Trilocha varians. Next base: position 14,737,274 of record AP028258.1, read on the forward strand.
ATTTATCGAGGAAGGTTATAGGCTATATTTTATTTTCAAAAAAATTAGGGATCCGCATGAAAATATCGAATATGTAACAAAAGGTGAAAAATCAAAAACCTATTTATGCGTACGCTGCAAAAACTATTGACAATAGAACAAAATGATGTACTACGGGTTTTTAGGTCTTTTGAAGACAAACAAAAAAATCCGCGACAGCATATATCTAACTATCATAGTTTAGTCACAATAACCGCTTTTATGTTTATAAAAATAAAAAAAATGTCCGAAAAATTAATTTAACGTTAAATGAGTATCGTTATATTAACCCTTATCCAAATTAAGTATTATATTATCAAGAGTATTATTGTAGAAGTAAATTACTTTTTGTTTTATTCCAATCGGACTTTTCGTTTAGAAGTTATCACGAGTATAAAACGCAATTTTATTAATACAATACACCCACAGCGGGCGGCGAAAATAATATCGCGACGACATAGCGAGTATTGTTTGAACCCCTTTGTAACGCAGACGAAGTTGCGCGGGTCAGCTAGTTTTATATATTAGATTGAGCACAAAGTAATGCCTGATAATCTAATATATCCTAACACAAACTCACAAGTCTTTCAATGATATAAAATACCAGTGCCGAGCCAAAGTCAAACATTCTAGAAACATAATAAGCAAAAAATAAACTTAAAAACAAATTTAACCAGCACGAATTATGTACTGTATTCAAATATTCTGTGAATCTAGTGCAGAGGTCTGCAAATTACGGCCCATAAGCCAGATCTGACCAGCCAATCCCATCACTACGGCCCGTGCCAGAAATGTATCATCGGTATTTAGTTATTTACACAATGTATCTTAAGGGATAAGTAATTATATTTGCATAGCAAAGCTAAGATCACAATCAGATTTACATAGTTAAACTTCATTTTCTTTTTAAGTTGTGTAATTTTCACACTTTTTTTTGTGTATTTTAATGTATTCATATGCTAAGTTTTAGTCTTTATACCCTTTAAACGTTTATGGTACTGCTTTTGCACTGTCGTTCACAGTACTGGCTCGGCCTAGTGTGAAGGTCACTAGTATACTTTGACATGTAGCTTAAAAGTTTTTTTATTTCTTTTGTAAGCTTGTAGTTCACTTTCCTTATTAATACATAAATAAATAATATAATATGAAACTTTTCACCAAAGTTTCACGATTACAATAAAACAAGTAAAGGTTTTAGGGTTGCTTAACGGGAAAAGAAGAGAGTAAAATAAAGTTGTTAAGAAGGAACTTTAACAAATAACATTAAAATTAATCTGTGATGACCACCACATTTCATTCATATGTATTATGGAACATCCAAGTCGGTGCCCTTCATATGTGACTTTTATAACATACTGATGTACGCAATAGGACCTTAAGTTTATAACGTTTGGAGACCCCAACTCTAGTATAAGGTGTTAGGTACACAAGTTTTTTAGTGTAATTATATTTCTCATGATGTTAATAAAATATGAAGTAAAAATGTCGTTTTATTATGTAAATGTAACAAGGGAGTTGATTTTAATCAAGTCGAGGAGAAGCGCTTCGTTAGCGAGATTATATTGTGTTAAAATTCGTTTGTCTCCTGAGACGGGACCGTCTACAGTTACAGTCTACTTTATAGCATAATTACACAGAATGAATACAAAGAGTTTGAGAAATTACTGATTAACACTTGTCGTGAAGTTCCATGTGTGGTATACATAGGCTTTCTTTCTTTGTTGTAAATATTCTGTGACTCAATAACCTAACTATGTAGCCAAGTATATATCATCTTTTTGACCAACTTCCAAAAGAAGGAGGTACTTAACTCATCTGCATTTTTTTCTTTTTTATGTTTGTTCCTTCATAACTTTAGTTTGAGTGAACCGATTTGAATGACTCTGGTGTCAGATGAAAAGTGTTTAAAAATGTGAATTTTTAACGAACAAGATTTCAATGAAAGTCGTTCGCATTCTTTTTTCACTTTCTAAAGACTTTACATTCCATGTAAGTTCAGGTGGCATTTTGCGAGTTGAATTTGATCAATACCGATTTTCGATTGAGCTAACATTTTAAATGCATTATACATCTTGCAACAATGCAATAATATAATGTCATGGAGCTGATTTGATGATGATGAAGTGGGAATGTAGCCATAGGAAACTCCTGTACTAAACAAGACTTCGTGTTTGGAGTCGTTCTTTACTTTTCGTAATGACTAGGACTCTATTTCTTCATGTGGATATCCAGCTTAGATTGAAAATGTTTTTTTTGGAATCATTTAGTATCTCATGTGCGTGAGTGCGTTAAAGCGATTTTTGGAACGAAGTTCCTTAACGCGCGTTATCGAAAGGGGGCTAGACGGAAATTCTTATGAAAAAGTTGTCACGACACTTTTTTTTGTTTTAGATGATTATCGCTAGATGGCGCTGTGATTAAAATATTTTATAAAACAATTCCTTATTTTGTTTTATATGATTAATGCTAGATGGCGCTGTGCTTAAAATATTTTATAAAACAATTCCTTATTTAAAAATAAAATTTTATTACAATTCCTTCACTAATTAATCGAAAGGAACTTCGTTCCATCCGGGTGTCCCTTGACACCTTTCAAGTTTTTTTTAATTCTGTAAAGTTATTCTATGACAATACCTACACAACCACGACTGGGTAGAGATGAGACTTTACTTTGGTCTAACATTAATTACTACAGCAAGATACCCGATACCTGTTTTATGTTAAATCACTTTTTTTTTCGAAGAGTGCTTTTTCAAATACTAGCAAAAACAAGGTCTGTGTGTGCTTGTGTGTGTTTGTGACATCGTAGCTTCCTAAAGTTATCAAATTGACTGTTTGTATTTTTTCCGGATGAACCGATTTCGATATTTTTTTTGTTACGTTATCCCATATAAATATGGCAAAGATCTGACTATTATTTTGTAGTATTATTGAAAATTGAAAACAGGTCGTATTTATTTATGACTAACTTCCAAAAAGGAGAAGGCTTATGTCCTGTGGACGTCTATAGGCTGATGATGATGTTAATAAGAAAACTGTTCCTTGATCTTTAATCTTGATGGTTCACAACATGGCACAAAACATAAAACTATAATCGATTCTGATTAAGTACACACTATGTAGTTATGCAACAAAATATATGTTCTGTTATCTTTATTCATATTTCTCTGAACCTATACTGTCTGCAACCGAAACATTGATCTGTTCCAGTTTATTAAGTTATATTATCTATTGTTTCTCATTTGATCTGAGACAACCGGACATGAGCAAGTATAAAAGAGCACGCTAACAGTACGACTGTCAGTGTTCTTTACATAGCGAAGTATAGAACAATGATCGCCTTAGTGTTGTGTTGTCTCCTGGTCTCGGTAACAGCCGCACCAAGCTGGCCTTTCTACAGTTACTATAATCCGTTCAACTTCGGCTACCCATCTTGGTCAAATTTTATGTACCCGATGAACGACCAAAGTCTTACTATCAACGATAATCAATTTGAAGCTAAGCTTCAAATTCATGAGCCTATTTCTGATGAGAAGAACATCCACCTTACAATAGAAGAAGATGTAGTTTTTTTACACTACATTGATGACTATGGAAACAAGTTCAATAAAATTGGGAGGTTACCGGGTAATGTGGACCCTAACACATGTGAACAGGACATCAAGACTACCGAGGTGACGTTTCGTTGCCCGATGAAGAAAACACAGCAATGAACCAAGACCAGCTCCCCAACTAGATCCAGACGACGATGAATCGATACACGGTGTAAGATGGCACATATTGAAGACCACATCATAATATACCATCAGTAGAATATAGAATATTTAATTATTAGAAGAGAATGTTCTTACCGCAATAGTTAACGAGTCTATAATTCCTACAAAACGATTAATACTGTAAATTGCGAGGGTTAAAAGTTAAAATAAGTTTTTCTATTCAGTATTAGAATCCAACATATCATCCTTTAAATGTGCCATATTTCAACTTTTATCCTGTATATTTTATTATTAAGTAAGGAATTGTCGGTGACAGAACATGAATAATAACCATTACACTCATAATTGTACATTATTTTATTTTAGGACCCCTAATAATAATTAACAGCAAGTTATTAGAAACATTACAAAAAAAAAAATACGTTTAAATAGTCAGGTAAAGCATTGTTTATAATTGTAAAGACAAGACAACACAAGATATGAAAATTGGAAAATTAGTAATTTTTGTATAGATAAACATCTGAGCAATATGAACATCTGCTGTCCATCTCTACTCAATTTTGAAGAACTCATTAATAATTACAATCCTTAGCAGCTATGTTGCATCGTCTCATTATTTTAAATTTAAACTTTTTTATTGCAAGACAAAACTAGCTAACGGCCCACTTTATGGTTAGCGGTTCATGAGCCTCTGCAATGCCAGGATATAAGGGGGAGATTTGAGAAATACTCATCGTTAGTTTGACTGTTCACATCATCCAATTAAAGCAATAGAATTTATTTTAAAGAAAACATGAAATACAAGCTTTTAAGGTCCCGGACATTATGTAGCAGTACAGTGCTAACTAATACAAGTAAAACGAACCCAAACACGACAGGTCTATCTTGTTTAGTACAAGTGTTCCTATGACTACCGAATTCATCATCAGATTAGCGCCATTTTGTTATATTATTTCATCTGCGTGCAAACTCTCAGCTCAGGCGGAAACCGGAAAGTTTATCAAATTTAACTCGCAAGATTCCACCCGAACTTACATAGATATATTAGTATATACTACATAGTAACATAATTACATCCAGTGCAAGTTAATATAAGGCTTGTAAAATGTTTTCCAATAAGATGTCGTCGGTTTTTTTTTTCAGTTGGAGGAAATCACCGGATCCCCGAACGTATGAGGGAATTGAACCGCACTAAAACCTCCAACCGCTCACACTCAGCTCCGAACCCCGGCTGAGGCCAGAACCCAGCACGGCGTTTTGAGGGACGACGCGACGCGTTACGCTCTCGGCACACTTTCCCGTCGCGCCGCCCCCAGATGCCGTCGGTGGCGGAATCAAAATGCAAATGAATGAAAATGATATTCGCTGTAAATTGGAGAGCCGTCGTTTCCGCTCAAATTCGATTTTCGACTTCATTTATTAGCGGCGTCAGTGGATATGACCGAAACACTCTATAGATGAATAATACAAAAAAGAAGGTAGACTTTTTTTTGTTAAGCAAAACTACTGTTCAGGTTTTTTTTTTAAATTCAAAGATAAAACTAAAGAAAGACTTATACTTAGTTCTGGATAATTTCTTACACCACCACTTTTGAAAACAAAAGTCGTTTTTAATAATAAAAAAAATACATTACTGACATTGAAAAGTTAACGCAAAGGCACGTTTTTACGTTTTTCCCCCCTTAGGTTCTTCGCGAAAATTCTCATAATTATAATTAATTCCAGGAGCAATATTCTAAGACCTATTATAGCCTGGCATCCATTTCCCAGAGTGGAAATTAATTCCATTACTGAGATTTGAACGCCCCTCTCTATCGACCTTTAGTAATGAACGCAGCTGCTAAATTAAACCTGTTTTATCTTCTACTTTACTGTTTACTGTGTGTTTTTGTTAAGATTTGTGATAAAAAAAAGTATGTTAAATTTGGAGTAGAAGAGTGTTTAAGGTGTTTAATTCTTTGAACGCATTTTCTTACGTCATTTACAAATACACGTCAACACAATTTTTTAAGATATAATCTACGTGAAAACAAAATTTAAAATTAAGTGTTTTTACTTTAAATAAGGTACTGTAAATATTAAGCTAGTTGAACAATATGTCGTTGATATACATTGTCTACGATAAAAACATGTCAAACATATTATTGGAACGAAGTTCCTTATCGAAAGGGAGCTAGACGGAAATTCTTATGAAAAAGTTGTCACGACACTTTTTTGTTTTAGATGATTATCGCTAGATGGCATTGTGATTAAAATCTTTTAAAACAATTCCTTATTTTGTTTTATATGATTAATGCTAGATGGCGTTGTGGTTAAAATATTATTTTTTTAAGTTATAATAATTAGTTAGTTTTTATATCTAGCTAGTAATTATTATGACTTAAAAAAATAAAATTGTATGACAATTCCCTCACTAATTAATCGAAAGGAATTTCGTTCCATCCGGGTGTCCCTTGACACCTCTCAAGTTTTTTTTTGCTTATTTATCGCCCTTTGAACAAATACGATTACATATTGGTTTGCCAACTTCCAATCCACGCAAATAAACTGGTAGATCAACTGTCAAACGGTGTTCACATTGTTTCAATGCCGGCCAATGCATACAAAACCCCCGTTTACATGTTGGTCGGCCATTTGTTTTTACGGGTTTTCGTATACATGCGAAACCACTTGATCATTTGTCGATGAAACTCGCATTAGTATGAGTTCGCGATTTGAATTAAGTATCTCTATAAGTATTTTTTGTACTAAGTTTTAATAACGTCTTCATAACTCACAAGTACCTTACCGAGACTCAACGGCTAAACATTAAATATAATTTATTTTACAGCAGTTGGTACAATACTTTACAATTTATCGTGCTATTCTCGTAAGAATGGCGGTATTTCACAAAAAAGAGTGTTTTTATTAGGTAACTAACAAAACTGTGCTACTTCGTCTGCGTCACTAAGGAAGAAAGATTTGATTCCTGTGAAAAAATGTAATAGTCTACTACTTTAATTTTAGTAGATACATCAGTAATTATCTGATAATGTTCAGTAAAATCGAGTTCCACGTTACTAAGTCAATACTGTGTTGTCTGTATGTAAAGTCAATAATCTAATATTTTAATATTTTCGCTGTTAAAATTGAGTATCATCAAATCTTTTTAAGCGAGGTGTTTTTATTCGAGGCGGCACGACGCGTTACGCTTTTCCTCCGGTAGTCCTATCTGCTTCTGTATCGAGAAATGCAACATAAAAATTAAAAGTAGGTCAAAGAGTACGAGTATGTGAGAACGTTTGTGTTAATTTTTCTGTTGTGTTTCAGTAGAGTCCAGTTTTGTTGGTTATGTTGGCTCGACTGGATCGGTCCACTGCAGCCTCCTTTGTGCACCCAACAGTTTCCACTTTGAGCAAGCCAATATCACACACATACACGCCAAACTACACCTTAATACTTACAAAACAAAGCCCATTTTCCTCTAACTAGAATACAGGCAATAGAAAATTTAATTTCACGAGGAATTTCAGCGAGAATATCATTTTGTACGGAAGTCGAGTTTTATTTGTTGTTAATTAAATGTTGTCATTTTAGGACGTTAATTAGGGATGTTTACGATGTTCTTTACAAAAACTTAATAAGAAATATGATAGCTGGAGTGTAATTGTGAAGACTTGACTTTACAATCATCGCTTTCTTTTTGAATGTCGTCAAAGATAATAACAAGAGCGTTAATTACTGTTTTTTTAGCCACTATTGGGTATGAGTACTTCTTACCTTGGATAATTGTATTAGTAGCTGTGGATTTTTGTTAAATAAAAAAATTTAGAGAGGTGTCAAGGGACACCCGGATGGAATGAAGTTCCTTTCGATTAATTAGTGAGGGAATTGTAATAAAATTTTATTTATTTATAGAAAGAGAGAGAGAGACAGACGTTTAAAATTAACTAATTATTATTACTTAAATAAAATATTTTCATCACAGCGCCATCTAGCATTAATCATCTAAAACAAAAAAGTGTCGTGCCAACTTTTTCATAAGAATTTCTGTCTAGCCCCCTTTCGATAACGCGCGATAAGGAACTTCGTTCCAATAATAGTGTATAGCAGGTATATTAAAAACGTGTACTTAGAGTAAAGAAACGCTCAGAATTGAAAACCATCTATAATCTTCGATCACGCTCACAAAAAACTGCTGTACGTAATAAATGTATTGTAGTTTAATCATCACACGCCGTTGTTGTTTTGAATAGATGTTATTCAGATACTCAGTAAAAGGTCCATGAGCAACGGTAACCGCTTGCGATCAGATGATCCGCCAACAAAACCATAAAGCAGTAGGTACATAATATAGTGATAAGACCAACAGTAAAAAGCTCCAAACAATTGCAATTCTTCAAGTTCTTAAGAAGCTATCATCTTTATTTATCTAGTGGACAGTATAACTGGCTACCATGTCATTCATCTTGCTAGCATCGTAACACGCTAATACTTACGCTAAATAGTCGTGCTAATATATATGTGTGAAACGTGAACGATATAACGTGCAGTAATCGTAATCGTTATAATAACAGTTTCATTGAGATGTATCGCTTCTCATTTCGCTGGAGCCGCACAATGAGAGCCCGATGTTTCGGCTACAACGACTTTCGTGTGGCTAAGGTATTGTGATATTGAATGCTATGCTAACTACACAGTATATTATACACGTTTACATGAAACTAGCGGCCTCGCGCAACTTCGTCCACATCGAAAAAAAAACAAAATTTAGGGGTGGACTACTCCTAAATGTACCAGTTCGCTAAAATTACGCCTCCGTCCTGAGAGATGTTGGCTGATTCTCATAGATACCGGATAAGCACAAAAAATTTCATCAAAATCGGTCAAGCCGAGATTTTGTCATATTTTTTTCTCAACTCTTATTTTGTGTGGTATTCATTGATTGTTTTTATGTTTCTTTGCACTGGCAACGTTAAATATCTTACACCTACAATAGTATCAATACAAATCAAGCGACTAGAGTGGGCTGGACATGTCCAACGAATGGAAGCATTGAAGAATACTGAGTGGACCGAGTCCAGAGAAAGAAACTAGAGCAGGCCAAAGCCCACAAAGGGCTGTAGCACCACTGGTGATGATGATAGTCACGCTATATATAATTCTTTCAGTGGACAACCAGCATCTCTCATTGTGCGGTTATTGTGTATAGAGTATGTGGTGTATGCCTGTAGTAGAGTAATACTCGCAACGGTTACTTTACGTCGGTCGTATCGATCGTACGCGCTCGCTTGCGAGTGAGTGTCGCGACACGTGGCGTAACCGTTGTATGTCGATATATTGCTGTTACACAATGGAATGTGACGCGTGTTAGTTTGGTTGAAAGTATATCACTTACACAATTACTAAACGGGATCTTACCACGATTTTTATTGAGCGATACCGATATTTCAACACTGTTGCAAGCGCCATGATGACGGGAAGACTCAGTACTACGGGTAGGTTATTTAAGAGCAGACAAATCTGTCTACCCTATTCCTTGTTCGTTTGCCGGTATCTACCCGTGCAACAGCAACAGAAAAAAAGGTTATAGAAGCCAGTTCATCGTAAAGGGCCCAAACATACATGATGGGGTGATAACAAGGGAAACCAATCCGTTCACCGTGCGGGTAGTTCGAAGTGGAGACTTGCCATAAATAGGTACAGGTGTTGGTCGCTGTTATTATTCATTCGTGTTTGAGTTGTCGAGGCGAACGGACCTCTTGATGTAAAAGTAATAAACAGTTTAAACTCGTTATTTTGAAGTCTTTATTCAAAAGTATTGATCATCAAGTGTGCAAGTGGACATTATGTCGTCATTCCTGACAAAACCAAACGAAGATCGACTAATTACAACGTCATTACACCTCAATACACTATTTACGGCGTTATACACAATATTCTCTCATTACTTATTTTTGTTGTGAAGACACCAGAAGAACATTTGTGATGCAATCCTGTAGAATCGTAGTATTATGATATGCTTCAGGTGTCATGACGTCGCGTTTACATAGTATGTTATCTCTTTATATGACGTGGTTTTATTACTTCATTGGTGTTTCGGTTTAATTACTTCTCATATTAAGGAAACAGAGGTGATAAATTGTTGTGTTTCTTATGTAGTTATTTGTCGGTAAGTTTAGTTCATTGGTAATAATAATAAGATAGACGATATACTAATATTAATAAGATTGTGTGGATGGATGTTTGTTAATTTATCACGCAAAAACTGCTGAATATATTCTAGCGGACTTATAGTTGTATAGCTTATAATTTTTTTTTTTTTATTGCCATGTAGGCAGACGAGCCAACGGCCCACCTGATAGAATATAAATTAGAATAATACATAGGGTATATTTTGACCCGATATGTAACGCGATAATTGCTTCAATCAAATTTACTTAAGTTTACTTTTAATTTTATGTAGGTACTTGTATATTATTATACATACATAGCTACAAGCATTAGAATTAATTAAATACCTAAGTCACTCTACCCAAACATCATAAACGACATTTTATAGGAACACGTATAAAAACTTACAACGTCTTATAACCTCTATATTCCAGAATGACCTCTAACTCGTCGGATTAAAGTCTAATTTCGTTTGGAAGTCTCTGTGTATAGAGCCTGAAGGTGTCTGCACTAATTTGTGTAAAAGCTCGCTCAGTTTAATGCGATTTCACCCTCGCTCTACCGAGACTCTACCAGGCCTCTACCTAGCGACGACTCTACGTAGAGATGAGAGACTCTTTCATCAAAATACATCGTGATTTTTTTGTACAAAAGACATGTTGCTTTTTAAGATGCGTTTTGCTGAGGGAAAACTCGTGTTGGAATGTTGTGTGTGTGTGTGTGTGTGTGTAATGTTAGTTTTTCGTTTTGCCTTGGATAATAATTACAGCATTCATTTGTGAGTTATCATAATAATTTTGCTTGTACTAATAAAGTTTTGCATCATATGTCCGATAAGGTATTGCATTGACAGGTAAACGGCTTACCTGATGGAAAGCGATTACTATTGCTCAGGATACGACAACGAACCCGTACCTACCACATACTATGTTATGCACATTATAAGTATTAGCCTAATTAATAATTTACAAGGGCTGGATGTTGGCATTAAGTTCAAGATAATCTATGTCTGTGTATGTGTAAGTTAATCTATGTAAGTTATATGCTGTATTTAATTTCTTTATAATTTTGTTTCTTTTTCTATATAATTATCACTTTTTACCGCAAATACATAAATTATGACTTTGAGTTAACTGTATATAAAAATAAGTATATAATTGTAGAACAATCCAGTTGCCTAACTCTGTGGTTTCCATTGTTAGACAGGAGACAGGTCTCGAGCACCGCGAGGCATTTCACTTACTCCACTCCACCAGAGCGTAATACCAGAACTAAAGCTTAATAAATAAACTAGCTAACTCAATTTCGTCTGCGTCACAAGGTAAGTGCAGGATAATGTATTTTTGAGTAATGTATGTATTTTTGTTCAATGGTTTTTTTTTTTTTTTTTAGTTGGTGGAAATCACCGGATCCCGAATCGTATGTGGGAGTTGAACCGCACTAAAACCTCCAACCGCTCACACTCAGCGTCCGAGCCCTGGCTGAGGCCAGAACCCAGCACGGGGTTATGAGGGGCGGCGCGACGCGTTACGCCATCGGCACTACTTTCCCGTCGCGCCGCCCCCTGATCAAAGGTTAGAAGAATTTTATATGGTAAATAGTAGAGGGCGGTTCCATTACGTTGTTTTTTATTTCAAGTAAGTGGCGTATGTGGGGGTTAAACCGCACTAAGAAACGCACTGAGATATGTGGGAGTCAAACCGCACTAAGAAACCCACGGAAATATGTGGGAGTCAAACCGCACTAAGAAACCCACGGAGATATGTGGGAGTCAAACCGCACTAAGAAACCCACGGAGATATGTAGGACGGCAAGAGGCCGAACAGAACATTCTATACCGTTGTACTGACCCCATTATTCCCTAGCATTGAAAAGGCTTTTCGGGTGGGCTGTTCGTTACACGTTAAAATCTAAACAATGTTGAGTTCTGTGAGCATTCTGTGTGTACTCCACTCAGCGTAGTAACTCGATAAACAGCTGGTGTCTGCCGGATCACTGCACCTCGTCCTACTGATTATAAATAATTAAGAATCACTTGATCTTGTTCACTATCAGGAGTGTGTGTTAATATTCATTGATTGTGTGAAGTCGTGGTGGCCGAGTGGTCGAAGCGCTTTCTTCCGTACGGGAGGTCTAAATTGTGAAAAAGATTTATGTGCAATTTTTCACAACACCACTGGCTAAAAACGGTGAAGGAAAACATCGTGAGGAAACCTGCATATCGGAAAAGGGTTCTAAAAATCCTTTGAAGATATGTGAAGTCCCCAATCCGCATTGGGCAAGCGTGGTGGACTATGCCTAATCCCTCTTCGGAGGAGTCCTGAGCCCAACAGTGGGCAGTTATGGGTTGGTTCAGATTGTGTATTGATAGTGTATAAATAAAAATAGTTTTCAGTCGTTTCGCTAGTTGTTGCCAAACAAAAATCTCTAAGAACTGAAACGATTTGGATATTTTTTTTACTGTCTTTGTTGAGATCAAGAAAAGGTTTTAATATAACAACAATTACAAATGAAGCAGTTATTAGAAGTGAGCTACAAATAATTGAAGTACTATTTTTCATTTGACATTGTAAATCAGAGAAAGCATAAATTATCTCTATTTTTATGAACCAGAAGTGGTTTTACTTTTTAAAAGCATTCATTAATGGTATGCAAGGAACCTCCTTAACTTAATAATGGAAAATAATAAAAATAATACGCATCTGAATCCAAAGTAAGTCCAACATATCTTTTTTCAGGACCTCTCAAAATTGGCGCCAATCCCAGAACCCATAGATAAGCTACGCAGTCTATCAGTTCCATAGACAATATATGGGTCGGCTCCTGAATCTGTTACTGAATCTTTTCGCTTGACACTCTTAAGACTCTTATATAATTCAAAAATTCCTAACCTCCTAACTCTTATTAAGTGAAGTAGACAAAGTTTAACGGGTCAGCAAGTTTAACATAAAGTACCTTAAGTTGGTAACTATGTCGAAGCATTTCGATTAAATTGTAGATGACCAGCGGTGCGTCATAAGAGGTCCGGGGACCCAACCGCGCAGTAACTAGTCGAGTAGTAACGTACCCATGAAGGGATCGTGGAAACTTTCACTTGGAACTTTGTGTAAACGGACATCTTTTGATATCCTGAATAGTTTAATTTATTAGTTGAATTGGTTTGTTTTTGACTGGTTTTTTTAAAAGGAGGTTTTCAAGTTACTCAAGTTAGTCTAAATACGCATTTAAAAAATTGTGAAAAATCGTTTGTACAGTAAAGCTTATTATACAATTAGTGATTATCTAGATGACTGCACTAAGTGGGAATGAAGCTTTCGTTTTAGGTCAAAATTGTAACAAAAAATTGTAATATTGAGTTGAAAAGATTAAAAAAAAATAATAATAATACAAAGAAAGACATGCCCGCTGAGTTTCTTGCCAGTTCTTCTCAGGACAGTGGCTATTTCTTTGACTGATAGTTAGTTGGTTGTTCTCAAAAACTGGAAGTCGACCATTTTGATACAGTTGCTATTGTTGCTGTTGCTACTGTCTGCTTTTCGCAAAATGTTGTGAAATATTTTTTGACTGATTTTTGTTTTTTGATCTAAAAGTTTCTGTAAGCGATGGTAACTGTTCATCATCAAATTTGTTTTATGCTCGTCAATCTGATCTTTTATTCCTCCGAGTATAACAAACTCAAACAACCATCTAACCAACAAAGAAGCAATATTGTATATTGTCCCAAGAATGTCAACTTACATTTAAAGCTCTTTATTGCAAAGATTTCGTACGTTTTATACAAAACACGAGCAGTCCTCTGCATCTACTACACCTCCCCCCCTCCACCCCCCCCCCACATTCTGCAGGAATTAATTTAGCTTCAAAGCCTGCGGCGGAGACTCCGTATTGGATCGCGAGTACCAGGCGCACATACTCTTCAAGAAGTTTGCGGTTGACACTAAATTGATTACATGTTATTGACACGAGTAGAGCTAATAAAAATACTTTAAATTAATAGTGTCTTCAGAATAATTATGCAGAAAAGTAAGAAGAATAATATTGAAAGTGTGGCGACCAATAATAGCGCGCGAGATCCTGAATCGCGATTACAACATTTGCAAAAATCTTCGATTATATACGACATCTGAAATAAATACACTACCTCGCCCGGTCGGATCTCCCTTTGGCCTAATACCATCTAATACCCACAAAAGTTATCAAAATGTATCCAGAATATTGTATGCAAAAAGTTGTTCAGTAACACATTTTGTCCTCGCATAACTTTAGCTTGAGTGGACCGATTCGAAACACAGACGAAGTTGCATGGGTAAGCTAGTAAAATATAATGTAACGTCGAACTGTGGTCGAAGTAATATTTATGTTATATTTAACGATTTATTTTAATTATAATTTCATTTCATACAAATTACTTTCAGTTCAAAATTTTCATAAAAACAACAAATTCTAATTATCTAAAACTTACGAAACGTGACCCGAACAAATTAAATTGAACACATAAACCAGCCGAATTTAATTATATATAATCCGGCCAAGAAAGTAGGTAACGTTGCTACTTAAGGACTCATTTAATTTAGTCGGATCACGTTGTTTGGGCGACGGCAGGACTCAGCAGGAGCTTAATTGCAATAAGGCGATTGTGTACAGAACGAGACCGTAGATATAATCCTTCGTAATTAAATCCGTCTAATGTAAACACTCGGCCAAATTAAACTTGTTATTTAGGTACAGTTTTTGCTGCGCGCCCTCACCGTGATGTATTTGAGTTTCCGAATTTAAAGTTAAGTTTGTAGCGACAATTTGTGTTAGGTACGTTCGTGACGATTTACGAAATTTACACTTCAATTAAATGGTAGGTATTACTTTTAGTATAAGACCAATGTTTAGATTTTTATTGGAACGAAGTTCCTTATCGCGCGTTATTGAAAGGGGGCTAGACGGAAATTCTTATGAAAAAGTTGGTACGACACTTTTTTTTTGTTTTAGATGATTATCGCTAGATGGCGCTGTGATTAAAATCTTTTAAGACAATTCCTTATTTTGTTTTATATGATTAATGCTAGATGGCGCTGTGATCAAAATATTTTATTTAAGTTATAGTTTATTTTAAACTAACTAATTATTATAACTTAAAAAAATATTTTTTTATTACAATTCCCTCACTAATTAATCGAAAGAAACTTCGTTCTATCCGGGTGTCCCTCGACACCTCTCAAGTTTTTTTAATTTATTAGTAGTTTTATAACTACCTTATGATAATGATATTAATTAATTACTCTGAATCGAACGGTAAGTACTAGGGCGTGATCTAGGCTATGTACTTTTTTCATGAGAAGCAACCTTTTCCACCTTTGTGACGCAAACGAAATGCGTACATACTTTACATACGTTCGAATGTCATTAGTCTGAGTCGCTAGTTCTCTAGTGTTGCGTTTAAATACTTGCCAACGTCTAACATACGTGAAAAACAAATGACAGCGACGGTCAACTAATGTTTAAGTTATGTATTATGCATTGATACATTATGTGAAACACAGTTTGACAATTGTCATTTACGTGCATTGGTAATTAATGAGCCAAAATGTGAAAATATCGCCAATTAAACATAAAAAAAAAATTTAGAGGTGTCATGGGACACCCGAATAGAACGAAGTTCCTTTCGATTAAAAGATATCTTATATTTTTTTTTCCTAACGTAACGCGCGATAAGGAACGTGTTTTAAAAGATTTGGATCACAGCGCCATCTAGCGATAATCATCTAAAACAAAAAAAGGGTCGTGACAACTTTTCGTAAGATTTTTTTCCTTCTAGCCCCCTTTCGATAACGCGCGATAAGTAACTTCGTTCCAATAAGTCATCTTTCAGTATTCTTAGATGTTCCAACTAACGCAGTGACCTCAATTCGGTGGATATACAAAACATGTTGTGAGCCATACGTCCGGGACCCTTACTAAGGAAGCCGAGTATTCTCGAACGCTAATTGGATGCGGCTCGATACAGTGAGGACTCTACACTCGAACGGAAGTCACTGGATGACGGACTACGATGATTACTGTGCTTGAAGTTTTTTCACTTTGTATGGTATTTTTAAATTGAATGTTAAGTTTTCATTGTTAATACTGTGTATTTGTTGTTGTTGTATACACACCACAATATATTAAATTAAAAAAAAAACATGCCCGCTGAGTTTCTTGCGCCGGTTCTTCTGAGGACGGAGGCGTGTGGGGGTGACGGGGTGATACGTAAGCAACAATCGCGAACGCGTCCTGTCACCCCTACCACATCGGATGTCGAGCGTGAGAGGCGGGAGGTTTTGGTGCGGTTCGACACCCACATACCCCACTCGCGGGGCGAGTGGAAGTCTGGCGATTTCCTCCCGTCCAAAAAAAAAAAAAAGGACGGAAGCGTAATTTTAGCGAACTGGTGGTAGAACTTTTGATTTTATTTTTGACATTCAAAATGTATGTGTGTCCACATCTACTTTGAAATAAATGATTTGACTTTGACTTGACTTTGTAAAACTGTTTTTTGTGTAATTGTACCATATTTAAAAAAAAAACTGTTTAGGTATTTATTAAACACAAAACCGCTAGTAATAATGGTAACCATCTGGTGGGCAGTAAACTCGTTTATAATAATAATATCGTGTAACATCCTCTATCTGACAATAAAAAAATATAGGCTACTGGTTCATGGACGACGGTGTCATTTACAATAATTATTAAATAATTATCATGAAGCAAATTCGTTCATTTTTAATGACAATAAATTTATTATAGATACGTGAAATTTCTAATATATACGAAGCAAGCACAACCTTGATTAAAATCATCAAAACTATAGACAATGAGATTGTGTTAACAGCCTGAGAGCGACGGTCACCATCAGTAAGAGTCCAGTCCCATTATCCAAGTTTCAAAAATAAAATGCAAAGAATACAATTTCATAGTCTCGTTACTAAGGTCCATACAATATGTTGTTGAGGTCACATGTAGGTAGTGATTGAGGAGGGTCACGTGACCTCGTCCGGACACGTGCGGTCACATACTCGTTACATACGAGCTCGGGTCCGGCGCGGATCCGGCCCGGAACCACCCGACGCGTATTCTACTGCTTTAAATGTCATGCGGTTGTGGAATCACACCGAATAATGTAGGTGAGACATATTTAACGTAAAACGGTGAATTCTATAATTGTGAATAGTTTTTAAATCCTTTTCCAAATATGCAAGTTACCTTATCATGTTCAATCAAAGAGCAAACCTTCACGGAAGCTAAGAGTTTAGACCATTCGGCCACCACGAAGATCGAGAGACGAACGTCTTTCTTTAATGCTACAATCGTAAGCTTACAAAATAATTGCTTCACTGCGATCCTCATCAATAAAAGTTACGACTGAAGATTATTAGTACATTGAAGGCAGAAGCAAATAGCAATCCTCTTAGAAACGAGACAAATCACATCACAGAATCCTTCTCATACAATCCCATACAATACGACAAAAAAACTTTAATCCGAACATTTCCTTTCGATTTTCGTATTTGCAGTAAATTCGGGAACCGAATCGTGTTTATAAATAAACAAGTAATGTAGGTGAAGCGGCAGGTCGGCGGGCCGGCGGGTCGGCAGGTCGGAGGGTCGATGGCGGCCCTCCAGCGACGTGCTATTGTAACAAAGGAATCGACGAGGGAGCCCTCTACTCTAACTAATCTACGCTATTTGTATCACACAGTTGCTTTATGAACAGTCATACAAGTATACACTAGGATTGTGACTACGATTTGGGTATGTTCAGACAGATTCTTATTTGTTCGCATTTTTTTAGTTTCATTTTTTCAGTGGTAAACTTGCAATGTGAACCATCAAAACACATTATGTAAAACTTGTCGGGAACAAATTCTCAGTCTCTTTTCGATAAATTATTGTTTCCGAGAAGATTCCATCATAATGGAAAATCTTTCTGGTACGTATTGCAAACAAATCTCAAAGATGCAATGCCTCATGATACCTACATGGTACATGGCGTCTGCCTGGTTTGAAAACAACAACCATTCTCAATATTTTTCGATCGCTGTGATACTTCTTCTAACGATGCTTTTTTTTTTTTTTTTTTTTTGTTGACGGGAGGAAATCGCCGGACTTCCACTCGCCCCGCGAGTGGGGTATGTGGGGGTTGAACCGCACCAAAACATCCCGCCAATCGCGCTCGGTATCCGATGGACTAGGGGTGACAGGACGCGTTCGCGATCGACGCTTACGTATCGCCCCGTCACCCCCGGACGCCGAACCGGCAGCCGTCGCGAACGGCGACCACCGGCTCACTCGGTGGACGGGCCAATTAAGGCCCGCCAAGATGGGGCCGTGTGGTGTAGGGTCTCCCTCGGCCCAGGCCGGCCCAGGGCCAGCCCGGGTCGGGGAGCACGGCTTGCCATCCCCCGTACAGATGGCACGGAGGGTGCGCGCTGAAGCCTAGCGCGGCACCCCTCGGGTCCGATGTTGGTGGACCCGGTAGTCTTAGGGGGCCAGGTCCCGGGACAACTCCCGAGGTCGGCCCCCCGCTCGACGTCGGCGGCGACGGGGTTGGTCGGGGAGGGAAGAGCTCTCCCTCTCCCGCCCCGCCGCCTCCTTCTGCGAGATGGTGGACTCGCAGAAGTCGAGCATAGCTTTCCAGGACTCGTCGTCGCCGAGCATCGATGCCACGACGCCCGGCAACGACAAGTCCTGCCCTACTTGTGCGACCAGGACACGGCGCTGCTCCTCCCATGCGGGGCAGACAGCGAGCGTATGCTCTGCCGTGTCCAGGTCGCTTGTGCAATGATGGCACCTCGTCGTCGGCTCGACCTGTATCCGGTGCAGGTACTTCCCGAAGC
Organism: Trilocha varians; assembly: GCA_030269945.2. Lineage (NCBI taxonomy): Eukaryota > Metazoa > Arthropoda > Insecta > Lepidoptera > Bombycidae > Trilocha > Trilocha varians. Next base: position 14,756,028 of record AP028258.1, read on the forward strand.
AACCATGCCCGGTCAGCACCTGCACCAGACGAAAGGTGAGACGTCCCTCGCCACGACTCACCCAGTCCCTCAGGACAGGGCGAATCGCCTCGACGGTCCTCAGACCCCAGCTGGGGTTGGCCAAGCGCCTTGACCAAGCCTCCAGCACGGACCGCCGAGATTGGGCCTTCCGGTCCCGTACCGCGGCTCTGATGGGACGCACCACACCCAGGGCACGGAGGTCGCAGCGCCAACGATAGTCGTCGGCGAGCGCCTCCGCCTCCAGGTCCCAAGGTGGCGTCCCAGCCAGCACGCACGCCGCCTCAAAGGAGACGGTGCGGTATCCGCGGATGACCCTGATAGCTACGACGCGCTGCGGCCGGTACAGGCGCCGGACAACGGTTGTTGTCCGGTTTCCTGGTCCGGCCCAAACGGGCGCGCCGTACAGGGCCATCGAACGCACCACCCCCGCGTAGAGGCGGCGCACGGCACGGTTTGGTCCCCCGAGATTCGAAAGCAGCCGGCTCAGAGCGCCGGCCGTCCTCATCAGTCGGGGGACGAGCTCCATAAAGTGGGCCCGGAAGGTCCAACGGCTGTCCAGTATGAGGCCGAGGTACTTCAATCGCACCCCGACCTCTATTGGGACGCCTCCAACCACGATTTGGGCCCCTGCAGGTGGCGTCACCCCAGCCCTGTGGAACCACAGGGCCTGGGATTTATTGAGCGCCACCGCGAGGCCCAATCTCCTAATACGGCCGACGACGAGGGCCACCCCCGCTGTGGCGAGATGGGTAGCCTCTCTGAAGTCTTGACCCCGGGCCATGACGAGCGTGTCGTCAGCGTAACAAATCACGCTCAGGCCCGGGGTCAGGGCGCCTCTCAGCACCCAGTCGTACCCGACATTCCAAAGGAGAGGTCCGAGGACCGACCCCTGGGGAACCCCGCATACGACCGGAAACCGGTAAACGGTCCCATCGTGCCCGGTGCATACTACCGACCTGGCCTCCAAGTAGGAGCCGACCAGCCGGCGGAGGTAGGGGGGAACTCCATGTCTCTCGAGTGCCCCCCCTATCACGGACCAGGGCAAGGTGTTAAATGCGTTGGCGATGTCAAGCGACACCGCCAAGGCCACCCCGCCCTGTGATACTCTTCTAACGATGCTTAGAAAAAAAACGTACGTAACGACTGTCACTTTTTAAACAATTTTTAAGAATAATCCTGTAGTCAGTGAGTAGTGGTCCCCAATGTCCTGGCATTTCAGGACCGTAGGCTTGTTTATTTGTGAAGCAATAACAAAAAAACTGTTGATATCGACCTCATAACGTCCCTAAACTATAGTGCTAACATGAATTTTTACACATACGTATATTTTTAACTTAAAACTTTTGAATATCCTATCGTTTGTGTTGTATAACTGAGTCATGCTCCACTATGTAGAAGTCACACGAATCGAATTCCGGGCAGATTTCCGCAGCACGACATTTTTCCGAGAACGTCCAATTAACCGGTGACCGACTCTCCTGGGCACACACACAAACACATGTATACACACACACACACACACACAAACACATGTATACACACAAACACATGTATACACACACACACACACACACAAACACATGTATACACACAAACACATGTATACACACACACACACACACACACACAAACACATGTATACACACAAACACATGTATACACACACACATACAGAAACACACAGATATATGTCACACAACCAACATAATAATATTTTGTTAATATTTTATAACCGTGGCCAATAAAAGAGTGATCGAACAGGAAATAGGTTTTTTGATTAAAATGTATTTGTATTGTTCTCAGTTTCTAATATGATCTTATGTTACGAAAAGGTTAAATAAATTGTGTAAAAAACTGTTTTTGTGAGTTGTGTTACGAGCAGTATAGGAGTTCATAGCTGCACACAATTAAAGTAAGGTAAGAACACTTAAATGAGTTACGGAACGGCAACCACGAGACAGCAAAAGAAGTAGAGGGAGACAGTTCAAACGATGGGTTGATGACGTCAAGAAGATAGCAGGCAAAACATGGACCAGAGAAGCGAGGGACAGAGAGAAATAGAAGAGTCTGGAAGAGGCCTACGTGTCACAGGACACACCGACCACAGCAGCGGGCACACCTGATGCAATGTAGGATAAGTTAGTTGTAAGTTTTATTTGTTAATGTTAAGGTTGGAAATAAAGGCTTTTGAATTGAATTGAATTGAAGAACACTTGATGCTAACGTTGTTTCCAAGAATTCGGCTATAATTTTCTTGAAAGTTCACTAAAATATGCCAGATATATATCACACTAACAACGACATTTTCAAATTATTCGATTGAAAATTTGAGCCTTAAAACTTTGATAAACACACGGACCTCAAAGTAGAAACATGATGAAGTCCTGTACCTAGTCGTACCTACCTATGAGCGTTTTATCTATCTTTAAACTTGTCTGCTTCGATGAACTATAACTGGTTATACCAGATACAATTAGAGAGTAAAAATGGCACCAACTAAAAAAAAAATGCTTTATTGCGCTTAGCGACTGTAATTTCAGGTTTGTTGTCCTATTATGAGTGTTCCTTGATTTTCCGAGACATAAATTTCTATTGTTTTTAAGTGTCAAGAGTTTCATGTTTGCAGACTCTATTTTCTAACACTTTGTTTGAAACTCTGTATCTAATAATTATAATTGATCAAAGTTTATCTCGTCTCATCGCAAGGAGTCTACCTCTTACATAAGTACATCTATTGTATAAGTCTCACAATCACTCCTGTTTCCAGATTAATTTCACACTCGGGAGCGCAGGGAGGGAGGGAGGCCGGGAAGGGGAGGGAGTCCCATTTCATTCCTTTACAAAGATGTTTTACAACAATATGGACAAATTAAATGTTCTGGATGTACGCAAATTTACGTTCCCTCTTACATACATAAGTTATAAGCTTTTAAGATGTTATATTAATTTGTTTTTATATTTACTGATGTACGTATGTCTATATCATGTGTTTGTGTAATTGAATGCTCTCTGAGTTATATTTGTAAGGTGTAATGGATTGAGTACAGATTATGATAACTTAGCTGCATGTTCTTTTAAAAGTGTTGATTGATATTAAGACTTGGAGGAAATATACTCATTTTGCAACTTTGAATTAAAATATTTTGTAGTTAAATATGTCATTAGGGTCTTTTGCTCGTTAGTCTGCTACATCTATAAAAATATCATCATAAAAAACTAGCCGCAACGGAACGCACCTTTTCGCAACAAATTTTACATGAAAATCTGACTGACTGTGTTGCGGCCCACCATAGTAGGTAAGCGTGCTACGTATCAGTACAGAGTTCTATCTATAGTATGTATAGTGATCGTTCTATAAAATGCGAGTTTTATATAATAACTAGCTGCCCCGCGCAACTTCGTCTGCGCTAATCTCAATTAAATGTCAACTATTCGATTTTTTCTTGCTGTAAATACCATCCTTGAACTTCATCGAGAATTTAAAAAAACAACAATTTCTAAAATAAATATAGCCTAAGTTTCTCCTTATAACATAAACTATCAGCCATTGAAAGTTAGCCCGTCCGAATCGGTCTAGCCATTCCAGAGATTAGCCAGAATAAACAGACAGTGGCCACCTTCCAACTCCATCATCAGACCTTAACATTCATCTTATACGCAAAGAAATTATCAAGACGCTTCATTAGAGCCTAAACACGATGAGGTTATCTTGCTTAATGATGGAGTTCCCATGGCCACCTTCCTGCTCCATCATCGGACCTTGACATTTATCCTCTACGCAGAGAACTCATAAAGACGCTTCATTAGAGTCTAAACGCGATGAGGTTATCTTGCTTATTGACAGAGTTCCCATAGCCACCTTCCAGCTCCATCATCAGACCTTGACATTCATCCTCTACGCAAAGATCTCATTAGGACGCTTCTAATCACTGCGAAGCAAACACTAACGGGGAAACTGTACACTCTTGAATTTGAACAGAAAGTTATGAGATATGAGAAGAATGATATAAATAAAGCCTCGCTTAATCCTCATCCCGTTTTTTTTTAGTTGAAGAATATGTGAAAGTTGAACCGCACTAAAACCTTCAACCGCTTACACTGAGGGTCTGAAGCACAGCTGAAGACAGAACCCAGCACGGGATTATGCGGAGCGGGGCGACGCGTTACGTACTACAGCACTCTTTTTCTTTCTTAGGTTCAGAAGAAGCATAATTAGGACACCGACCTTCAGCTTGATGGTATGCACTGGAAGTACACTTGCTGATAGAGAGTTCAGAAATTTCACAGAATAATATGTCATCTTGCTAACGATGTGTGATTTTTTAATTCCTCTCAATTTCGGAAAGAATGCATTCGTTACGTCCTTATCACTTTTGAGCGGCAAAATGCCCGCTCGCACACCCAAGAAATCTGCTGATGTTGTAGTACACACAGTGCCAGGTACGATGGGACCTTGCACCGGTTTCAAATCCGCAGTGTTCCACATGGGACGGTCCACGACCTCTCCTCTGGAATATCGGGTACGACTGAGTGCTGAGAGGTGCTCTCCTCTCGGGTCTTAGCGTTATTTGTTACGCAGACAACACGTTGGTTGTGGCCCAGAGGGATGACTACAGAGAGTCTGCCCGTCTAGCCACAGCGGGTGTGGCCCTCGTTGCCGTCGATGCCTACATTATGTTGGAGTTATTCGGATTGGGGTCAGGGTGCTTAAATACCTCGACCGGCTCGACTTCTGCGTGTCCACCATCTTGGAAGTGAGCGGCAGGGCGTGTGAAACTGAGTTCTTTTCTCCACGCAGGAATCCGCCGTCATCGATCAGGGCGCTAGAAGTGAAATTTCGCTCGGAATTTACCTCTCTGAGAGATTCGGGTTCTCAACGCTACCCAGCGTGCGGGGTCCCAAGAAGGTGTCGTGTCTCGCTTAGCACGCACCTTGCGCTAAGGCAACCGTGGGTTGGAAAACCGCACTCTCCGATCCACACTGGTATGACCCAGCATCCCGTGGGAGGGTGAGACGCGTTCCCGGTTCGGTGTTCGGGGGCGGCGCGATGGAATATTTGTGTCGTAGTGCGCGTAAAACGTCGCGCCGTCCCGCCTTACCCCGTGCTGGGGTCTGGTTCAGCCAGGATTCGGACGCTAAGTGTGAGCGATTAGAGGTTTTAGTGCGGTTTAAGTACCACATATACCAAGCGCAGCGCCGCGATTTCCAGCATTTAAAAAAGTACACATAGTGAGTTCTTTTAAGCTGGATACAACTCTACCGACAGACTCAGAAGCACCACCTGTCCACCTCTCTCCTTGCTAAGATTTAAAAAGAGAACGGAGTATTCTTGTGTATTTATACTACCGCGCGCTGGTTCGAGCTCTTAAAATTAGCTAGTTCCTACATCCCACTTAAGTTTAATAAATACATTTATTTATTTGTCTTGCTAATCTCTGAAACGAATTAATTAAACAATTTTAAGCAGAAAATGCCTAACGCCATCTAGTACAATCGAAAATCACTACGTCGCCCACAATGCAATGACATAATCAAATTTAAATTATTTATATTGAAAAAGTGCTTCTATACGTAATTCGATATAATTCTCATAGATGGCGTTGCTTTAAAATCGTCTTAAAAATTTAAAATATCATTTTTACGGCACGTTTTCGAACTAATTTTGCTGTACAAACCATCCTTGAACTACAACGAACATTTAAAAAAAAGAATTGGCCAAATCGGTCCAGGCGTTCTCGAGTTATAGCGTCAGGGAGGAAAACCGGACTTATTTTTATATAGTAGATGATGAAACGTAGCGACGGCATTGTTGGTAGAAAGTTGCAGGTACGAGGAGATAAGCGCCCCGACAGTACTCCATACACCAGATACTGAGTGGACAGTATTACAACTACTACCTCATTTAAAAGCGGTTAAAAATATTTTGAAGCCAATTGTGTCTTCGAAGACTGAAGCATCATGAAAGTCGAAGATAGCATAAAAAGAACTGAAAGAATTGAGCATTGTAGATTTTATTATTGATGTGAGCCTGTGCCCTCGTTTTGATAGAAGTAAGAATAGTTAATATGGCGCGGTGTTTGGCACACGTCGCTTTACAACTTCAAAGTTTACAGACTGATTTCACGCGTTTATGTAACACACCCAAAGCGGGTAATTTTCTCTAATTTCTAATTTTCTCAACAGATTCTATTAAATGTTGGCATACTTACTCTCTATATTTCTACGATCAGCAATAATTGTTACGCGCTTAATTGCTCATCGCTAAAAGATTTCAATATCGTTTGTTGTTTATTTTGTTTGTGAATTATAATATTGGCAGAGGTACTAACTTTCATTCTTATTTTTCGGGTTCTCGCTATCAATACCTATCAAATAACAGATCATATAGCCGCTTTAAAGTAATAATCGCGCATTAGGCTATTACGCACCAAGCTAATAAAACTATAAAATTATCATACTTTGATAGATTTATGAAAAATTAAGTGATTAATGTTGATTTCTACTCATAAAAACGCAAAATATATTTTATATTCCAATTTTAAAATTCGGTTTTTTTATCTGTGCTTCGAATATCAAAAACGCTATCCGCCATGATGGCTGTAATATGACGTCACCTCTACAGTAAACCCCTTAGCAAATCGTAGTGTTTACACCGCTGTTTACTCTGTGAGTGACGCAAAAGTGACGTTAGAAGATGGCGGTATTTTTTTATAGGTTTTTATGACCAAAAGATTAAATTAAAATGGAAAAAAATGGGGTGGAATAGCCTATTAATGGCGTGCTGCTTCTGATGTCCTAAGGTAAAGTCTACTACACAATGTTGTCGTACTGTCCTACGTGTATCGTGTATCAGAACGAGTAAGTTTTAGCCACAGTTTTATCAGTCCATCGCTTCATATTATCGAGATTTATACAGTTTGTATTCCATGGACCAGTGTTATGCAGTGTTATACAGTGATGCAGTGACGTCTAGACAGATACAGTTAGTAGTAAACTTATTCAGACACTCGCGGTTTTCTATAATACTTTCATGCATTTTAAACGGGTTCTTATCACGATATTTAATTAATTGAGTTGTCTCGATATTTCAACGTTGTTGCAAACGTCTTCTCGTGATCATTAGATATCGTGGTAAGAACCCGTTGAAAATGCATGACAGTTAATAGTGTTATGTTGGACAATGACGGGAAAACGTTTTATTTTCCTTCATACCGTACAGTCGTATTAATACGTTAATTAACTAACGTCCTAGCAGCATTTTATAGGTTCAAGAGTATTGTAACAAAGAAATAAAACTAAATGTGTTTGTTACCTACCGCATAATTTTATTTTGACTGGACCGATTTCAATGATTCTTATGTAAAATAAAGGTGATGTTTCAATTAATTTGATGATGCTGTTTTAATTATTTTACAGGAAATGATTACACGTTTTCCTGCGCGTTTTTGCATGAACCGAATTCGATGATTATTTTTATTAGAAACCTGTCATTTTGACCATAATCTCAAATAAATTTATGAAACATTTGACTTGTAGGATATCGGTCTTCATTTTTGTTATTTTATTTCAATTAATTTACAACAAAAACTTAATTCTCCTTAAGTGCAGTCATTCAAACAATGAATAACTTCCACCTTAGTGCACCGATCTCGAACAACGTAAATAATATTCCAAGTACATCGTTTGATTTATGATCGCGTCTGTATCCGCTAAGTACCCAACTTTTCTCCATTAATACTTGTTATCACGGTATTAAGATCACTTCGGAACTCGGCCACGAGAACACTCCCTCTTCTTAGGACTTCGTTTTATACCTACCCTTTGGTAATTAACACTACATATACTATTTTACAAGCTTTATGTAAACTGAACTACATAACTATGTAAGTTAGGGTGCAATCTTGCAAACTTAAATTGACAAACTCTTCGGTTTCTGAGTAAGGTGACACTTTGCACGCAGATGTATATCGCAATGCAATAACATGACAAAATGGCGCTGATCTGATGATGAATTCGGAAGGTGCTAAACCACATAAACCCGTCGTGTTATGTTCACACAATTGGTGATTCATTAGTAGGTATGTATTTTGGTCTTGCTCTATTGGTACAACTTAAATATATTGGTAGTTTTACGGGGTTTAAATCTAGTACATTATTATGTGTGTACATGTTATTTAATAACGTCACAGAATACTCAAGCTACAGCGGTTTAATAGTTGGTTTATATCGCGAAGTTTACGAGAAAATTGTGTTAACATTACCCGCGAGAACACGACCGAAACACATTTAATAATTCCTTACAAAACGACGCTCTCTAACTTTATTACTTACACTTTGTTTATAATTAATTTCTAATATTAAGGTCTTTTTACTAGATGGTTCGTTGTTACTGTTAATATTGGACTATTGCTATGGCACCTAGGGGCATCACGATGGGAAAAATGCCGTAAAGTGTAATGCGTCCTGCACTGGGTTTTGTCCTCAGCAGACAGCTGAGTGTGAGAAGTTGGACGTTTTAGTGCGGTTCAACTCCCACATAAAACAATCCCACAATTATCAAAAATAGAGAAAAAGTTAATAACTCGAAAACTATGAATAATCGCGGAACATATATGGGGGTGGTTCGGGTAAAGGTGCGCTGTATCTTTGGAAGCGATGGCTTGACACTACTACCTGGGACACCCTGTATATCGCCGAGAGGCCGCGGTGATTCTCCTATCGGCAATCAAGGTCCTACTAATATTACATGTGTTCCCACTTACTAATTATAATTAATTGTATTTTATTGTACTTTAAAACTTATTCAGACTTTCGGTATCTGTAACTCTAATGACAACATGCGTACAATACCAACCATGTGTAGAATACCTACTCTATCTATATCTATATAATGACGTCACAATTGTATCCCAAGTTCCTCGGTAGGTATCTCCTGATATAAATTACATGACTTTACTCACAATTGTGAACATAAGGATGCGTGTGTAGTATTTATTATACAGGGTGTGACAGCGGGCCATAGCATATTTACTATTCAGAAGTAAAAATCATAAATGTACTGTAGGTTAAGTTTATATTCACACTGATCGTGTTTTGTTTATTTATTGCAGAGTTATCTACAAATAATCCAAATGAAATTTACGCATAGACATTTTATTATTGACTGTTATGACATACAGGGTGGATAATAATAAATAACCTTTTCAAGGATGGAGTGGGGTTAATTTCCTATCAAAATACAATCAGGCATTGACTAAATAATAGTCGTACAAACACTATTCTATGGATAATTAATAAAAAGTGTAGGTATGTCCAGTATTGTGAGGTTACATATTTACCCTGTATGTAGTGTGTATAAAAATATTTTGTATCTTTCAGAGAGATTTACAAATAAATTTCCTTCTGGTTATTATTCTATGTTACGGTGTCGCCGTGGATCTGAATTAATAATAAAATGTGTGCAATAAACGAGGACATTCCCTCACAAAGTATTCACGGAACAACAAGTATTTTTAATGAAAACATTCTTAGTTGATGAACAATGCTTTCCGAGATTACAGCTTTACAATATAGTTTTATAGCGCGGTAATAAAACTACATTATTTTATAAAATCTGTATACCTAAGTGATTAAAAGTGAAGTGTCTGATAATTATTGAATTTTACTTAATTTATTTGGATGCGTACTCGGTATAGTTATAACATTTTATATTTTGTCTGTTTATTTGTTCCAAGTAATCCTTACGTTAAATACAGTGAGTATTATTTTATGGATATTTGGCATTCGTTTCTGTTATAAATGGAAAGTGGTCAATGGCCATCGATAAGTACCTATATGTTTTGTTTTATAACAAAATTGTCGTTTGTGATGATACCTAATTATATTTATTGTTATCTTCTGTTTCGTAACGTTTAGTAGTAGTGTAACTAATACACGATATCTATGCCTATTAATATTTGTGCGTTTCACAAAGAACTATAAATAAAACTCATAAAATATCTTACAATATAGGTATAAATTTTAATAAACTTATAACTTTGACTGGTTCACAGCCTTCCTGATGATAAACTAACATCACTCTACCACCCAAACCCGCCATTTTACGAGTAGCTTTAAGAATAATGTGACCCATTCCGAGTCGTAGAGTTAATTGTACTATAAACTACAACATATGTGCACGCAATAAACACATGTGAAACCGAACTGCGACATTAAGCCAGTATTACACCTACGACTGAGGGTGTGACTCTCATAAAATAGTTGTAGAGGAACAGCGGTCTTTATATTTTTTTTTAAAGGTGGTTAAATTTTAATAAGAGTTCTATGTGACCGAGAATAGGCTCTGTGCTTATTGCAGAGATGCCACTTATTATCAGGTGGGTTGTAAGCTCGACTACGTACCTGAAAGAGGTTTTTGAGCGACAGTAACCACTTTCAATCTGATCTAAAACTGTCTACTGCAATCGAATAAGTAGTGATCATACTTGCTAACCTCTCTAGGTATCAGAAATAGTGCGAGGATCATCTCCTTAATGCTTATAATTGAAAATAATTGAAAGGACAAGTTGCACAAGACACACTGAGGAGGAGAGCAGCTTCATATAGTACTTAGCTAGGTTTTAAAAGAGTCCCTTATGCTAACAATTAGGTTTCGAAGTGATTTTAAATATACAGGGTGCCAATCGAAAGAACAATTATTTACAAATAATATTTGATAATAAACATAGTGTCTTAAACAAAAGGAACAAAGTGAAAATCGATTGGCATCATAAAAATACAGGGAGTTGATTTTTGCCGATTTTGTTAGCTCGATTTTCGATGTCGCATAGTTTTAAACACCCTGTATATATTTTCGCAGAACAGAGTGCTCTATGATTATTTTTTTAACAAATAATAATGTTCACGTGTGGCCCTAAAAAAATCCTGAAAGGTAGGTCGTAGGTAGAGGGCATCCCTAAAATTGAAGAGGTCTATTAGCAACGATAACCTCGCACAATCAGATGGCCAGTTACCTTCGTGAAAAAACTTCAAAATGAGTTTTAGAATTAAATATGGCGGTTACAAAAACAATTTACAAAAGAGCTCGCTTCGTTCAGTTAATAACATGTTGAACCAACAGGAGTTATTATGAAGCGGATTAGTTCTCCGGCGGTGACCGGCGGGCGGCGGCGGCGGAGGACCGGCGGTAAGAGGCTTACTCGATCATATTTTAATAGCTCTAACAATGTTCTCTTCATTATGTAATACAGATTAACATCTATCCAGACAAGAGCATGATAGGAGGTAAGAAAGGACTGTTTTCAAGTTTGTTTCACAAAATTGATTTATTGAGTTATTTTTACGTTGTTATACTAATAACTTTTTGCACTGTATTATGTAACTGTTGCGTGTCTTCCTTGAAACATAGATTTACAGAACGGACATTTTTTTTTAATTAAATAGTTTTCTAGAGCTTCAATAAAGAACAAAAGATCATAGTGAGTAGAAAAATCTATTAGGGAACTGAATTTACGCATGAATACTTTGGTAGCTGAAATAAGTAAAAGCATTAAGTGTAATGTCAAAAAAAATTACCTTCACGCGACTAAGTGATATTATTCTAGCTATTTAGTCTCTATCCATTTATTAGCTTATTTTTTACATTATATTTTTAAAAAAACATTACAAAAAAATAAATTTAAAAATACAATATAAAAAACAGAGGGCCACTGCAGGCGGAGTCTACGACCCAAGCCATCAGTGGTCAGGGCTCAAGAGAGAGGAACCTCCTCATAATACGCGCCGTGTCAAGAACGACCGCCTTCTGAATCAGGCCCTTTACCCAGCCGGGGAGCGAAAGCTTCTCTAGATGACGGTCGAAGCTTTTCGCTATTAGACCGTGCACAGATACAACGATCGGAACAATGATGGTCGATTCAACACGCCACATGTCGGTCACCTCGTGGGCCAGGTCCAAATATTTTCTAGCTATTTATATTTTTAACCTCACAAAATATTGCTATTTTGTTTGGAGACGTTGATGCAATGTCAGGTGTCTGGAAACTAGGCTGAAGTGTCTGACATCAATTCAATTCAATTCAATTCAAATCCATTTATTCAAGTGGGCTTTAAAAAAGCGCTTTTGAACGTCAAAAATAACAATAAATCACAATAAATCATTAAATACATAAAATTCAGTGTAACATTGTTACAAAATTACAAAAAAATAATAAAATAAATACTAACAATTTTCAAAATTAGATAAAATTACATTTGTCAAAAAGAAATACAAACAAAAATTATCAATAATATAAAAACCCTTCTAAGGTCACAAAATGGTCCATGCGTCATTATCATTTAGGTAGTCATTAACATAGTAGTACGCTTTTTTTGTCAGTACTGATTTTATGTGGTTTTTAAATTGTCTTTGTGGTAACTGTAAAATATCTATCGGGATTTTGTTATAAAAAAATAAACTTTGTCCACAAAACGAGTTACGGACTTTACCAAGACGGAACCGAGGAACACGTAATTTGTTTTTGTTTCTGGTATTGATACAGTGAATATCCGTACCTGCGCTAAACAATGCAATATTTTGTCGGACATACATTATATTGGCATAAACGTATTGAGAGGCAACAGTAAGAATACCTATATCCTTAAATAACTTTCGCAGGGAGTCTCGTGGTTTCAGGCCGTAAATAAATCGTATCGCTCTCTTCTGCAGTACAAAAATACTTTCAAAGTCTGATGCATTTCCCCAAAGCAGAATTCCATAGGACATAATGCTGTGGAAGTAACTGAAATACAGTAATCTGGCCGTATCCACATCGGTTAAGCGTCTGACTTTCCTAATTGCGTATGCTGCTGAACTAAGTCTTCGCGATAGATTGTTTAAATGACAGCTCCATTGCAATTTACTGTCCAAGGTTATCCCTAAAAAGGTAGTTGACTCAATAATGTCAACCACCTCTCCATTTAATAAAAGAGAAGCACCTACAGAATGTACGTTGGGCATTTTAAAATTAATGCATTTTGTTTTTTTAGAATTAAGAAGAAGATTATTTGCTGTAAACCAAGAATTAATTTTTAATAATGCATCATTTATTTTGTCAAAATTGGTAACGTTTCTATTAATTTTAAATATTAGCGAAGTGTCATCGGCAAACAAAATAATGTCACAATATTTCTCAGCCAAAAAAGGAAGGTCATTTACATATATTAAAAAAAGTAGAGGTCCCAAAATCGAACCCTGTGGTACACCCATTGTAACAATGGATGAATTAGACTTGCTCCCGTTTACATCAACAATTTGTGTTCTTTCACTGTTTCACATCGTGTGTCGGACACTGAATTAATGTCCGCCTCAGCCGCTTATTAATATTGGCCGGTAATCCTTGACCACGCTCCAGAATATGCACTGGACTAAGATAACGGATCGTTTTGAAAACGATACAGTTACATTTGCTAGGAATTGAAGACATTTCAGCTTTGCAGCAAAAATTGGTGACGATTATCTAGAATCTTGAAAAGAACGTTGGTAAAGAATTAAATTTTAATTTACATTTTAGATATATGGCAATAACTTATTTCTTTCTTAAGCTCAACTTTATATATCATATTTCAAAAGATTTTGATCACAGTGCCATCTAGCCATAATCATCTAAAACAAAAAAAGTGACGTGACAACTTTTCGTAAGATTTATTTCCGTCTAGCCCCCTTTCACAACGCGCGATAAGGAATTTCGTTCCAAAAACTGTGATATCTACGAGGATAATTTGTTTTAACTTACCGTTTATGCAAGTCCAGTGCGTATAGGATCAGTAGAACAGGCTCTCGTACGATGGTTGATAAATATACGAGCATTAACGTGACTAACGAAATAATGTGTGCGCCATATTGCCGCCTCTACTACATGTACTTATACATACATACTCGTAGATAGAGTAGGTACATACACACCACGTGGACCAGGGCTGCTCACAATCACTAACATATATGGTATTACATTCCTATTAAAAATCAGATTTTTCTTTCACCTTCTATAAAACAAGTATGCTATCGAATGGCAACCACTTTAAAACTCAATCATTTAATAATGAAGACTGGCACGAAAATGTAATTTTCTAATAAAATCTTATTGATTTTTGGAGTAATCGACATTTGTAGGGCCAATGGGTCATTTCTTACCGACCGTAGGCTCGTTCACATATGTTATAAAACATCTAGAATTACAGTGTATGAATATGTCTTTAAAAATCAATGCAATTCAAATTGTTTGTGTAAAAGATCGATTGTTTGTTTATAGAGATTGTTTCTTTTCTCTCTTTCTATACATTTTCTGAATGTCACATGCCTTGCTCGACGCGTTCGCATAATAATATATTATTATGATTAATGTGTAATTTTTAACTTCTCGCTCAACCATTAAACATCAATAATAAAATAGCTCACAGAAACATTTTATCAGGATAAAAAGATAAATCAAATAATTTACTAATATAATTTGTGAATAATTCCGTCGAAATCAAGTCGTTTAATCGTGACTGAACCACAAACATCGTCCAAAAAAAAAATGTTTAGAAGCTAATATTTCAGTTTGAGTCATCCCTGGTCTCGTGTATACTATGTACGTACTATCATGTCTTTGTGTCAGTATGTGTTCTCGGCCAGTTTTCCTCATATGCCTCCTAAATGTATTAATGAATTTATCTCTTGTCCAATTAATTTGTGGGAGCGTATTTTTGTTTATCACTGCGCTAGATATGCCGCCATGTTGGAACGGAATGGAATCTCTTAATTAAATCTTCGTATGGACTACTTTATATATTTATTTATTTATATAATAATATGGGCTAAATATAAAATACCTACATGTAAAATATTTTAATTAACAGATGGATACTCCAAACAACTATACTAAAACTATAATTGTGAGATAAAATTGGCTATGATTTTGAAAGAACTTTATTAAATGGTTGTTTTCTTTGTTTTTATAACAATAGGTCCACAAGCATACGACCTACATGATGAAGTGCGGTTAAATTACCCATGTGTCTCTGCAATTTACCTACTTTCCACTGTGTAGGAATTTAAGCCTAATTCGAAAAAGGACTATATACCGCACGTGTATGTCTGTATTATTCTAATTTTAGACGATCATACAAAATTTATTCACACTCTCATTTATCCGCCATTGTGTTTAAAACTGTATTAGAACAGGTTGCATTTAACTACACTATTAAACTCGATTGTAAACTACAACAAAACGAAGTAGAATTAAACAGCAGCTGCTCATCTATGCAAATGAGAAAACTTCTCGCTGTCTACAGTCACAAACCCGCGTTTTATTTTTTGTCTAAATTAAAAAGTTTCAGCATCAGTGAGTTTGATCACGAGGTAAAGTTGGAGTCGTAAGCTCCAAGCTGTGACCGGGACTCCCTGCTCGAGTCTTAAACGATTTTTTGTGAGCTCTCCGGACAATCTACGCGATCCTAATCTTGGGAGCAAACCGGGTCTGTGTATATGTATGCCTTTAATACGGTTCTTGTGTTACATTATGTTTTGTTATGGATTAAAATATGTCAAATATTGTCATGAACTGGATAAGTTTCATTTCTTTAAAAACTCGCGGTTACCAACGTCACGTTATGAGTAGATAGCGTCTGAAATATCGTAAGGAAACCTAGTGGAGGAAGTAGAAATAGTTAATTTTTGTACAAATTAACTATTATTTTATGACTCAATTTATACATCTGCAATACTACTCCTGCCTACTGATACCCACCTAGTAAAATGAGCCTTCATCCGTACTATGTTGCAAACTCAAAGGGCATATATTTTTTAAATGCATTCTTAGAATATAAAAATAATAAAAAAATACAAAGAATCGATTATGATACTGAATTTACTTGGGCGAGTAACGTTTTCCCACTTTGTGCAAAAATATAACTGTTTCCGACAGTTTCATGTTATGCTGTCTGTACACAATATTAATATTACCTACCTATCTACAGACAGCATGTCAGAGTCAATTGTGATAATTTACCCCTTAACCGTGAGTAGATACTGTAGATAGTAGATGCATCTCGTGATTGTTCTATCTCGTCTTGTCGCGACTCACGGATCAATGAGCCGGCACATTACAAAGGACTCTCTCGACTGTGAACATTATAATGCGAATTACGTCGAGTCAACTCATTACACACATTAAATCCATAAACTCACATCACAGTTTATAGGAGAAGGGTGAACTGGCTCAATAAACCGACCTTGAGAATAAAGAGTATTGTCATTTTGTAGTTTTACCAGATATGAAACATAAGTTGAATATCGAAATATGGGGCCCAAATTAAAATCTCGTAAATAACTGAATGATAATATAGTGTTTTGAGATTAAATCCTTTTCTGCTATTGAGGCAGTCAAAGTAGATGTAGACTCATAATATATTTAGAAGCCCATAAATAAAAGTAGACACTACCCGTTCCAAAAAACTGTCTCCGTCCTGAGAAGAACTGGCAAAAAAATTTAGCAGTCAAATCAAAGCGCTTGGTGATTTTCGAGAAATCATTCAAAAAAATCCTGAAAAGAACCATGAATGACCGCGGCACTTCTATAATATATTAAGGAACACCACTATCTATCCCGAAGCTATGAAACAGTTCGACTGTGATCTCTCTCCATTACCATCGCTATCAATCTCAGATAGAGTTGATCCCGGATAGTTTCGGAAGATTAGGTAACTTCGCGCCCTACGCCTCGACACTCTGATAAATTAAACCTGTAATGTACTTAGTCGTTTCTTCTGAGTACTCGCAATTTAATATTACTGAAAATATTGCTATGTAGGAGCTTATTTATAGATATTTGTGATCGATTTCCTAAAAGGGAGGTACTCGATACGACCTATCCTGTATTTTATGTCTGCTACTTGGATCTATGTTTAAAAATGTTTTTTTAACGGTCAATATTTAATGACTTTCTACATGCACCAATTTCGATAATTTACTTTTTATACTATATTTAGGAAATAATAATGGAATACAATATACTAAATTTGTTTGATAATGATCTGACCGGTAGTTTTTGTGTTTTTCTTGAAAAATGGCCATCAGTCGTTTTCATTTTATTATTACAATATCGTTATTACAATATTATAACCTTATTAAATGGTGTTCTTAGATTACAGATCATGAGGGACGGTAACCATTAACTGTCAGATGGGCCGTTTGCTTGTGTATAAAGTTAAAACATATCGAAAGGCAATAACAAATATTCGCCAAAACACTTATAACACCTTCAAATCACAACACAAACACAAAAACAAATGAACCCAAAAAACCTGACAATCGATACACCTTCGAGTTGTAAATAACAGAAACTCGTTAGATTGGTTCAGAGCTACTCGTGGAAACACATAAACATGTCATACGATGATGTGTGGCTTTAATCAATGAGCCGGTGGAGCTCCGAGACCGAACTTCACTGATTTGTGGCGCTGAACCTCGGGGACCACGACCAACAGACTCTCAATACAAACGCATCGATTTTATACGTGTTAATCAGGACTAATTAATATTAACTAAATCTTATAATGGCGTGCTGAATTATTGACAATATTTTTATGAGAGTTAGGGTTTTTTTGGCATGTGAACAAACAAGGAGGCTACGCGTTGGGAGAGAGTGCCGTAGTACGTAACGCGTCGCGCCGTCCTGCATAGCCCCGTGCTGGGTTCTGGCCTCAGCTTGGGTTCAGATGCTGAGTGAAAACAGTAGGAGGTTTAGGTGCGGTTCAACTCCCAACTACTCTACGCGCGGGGCGTGTGGGCATCCGGAAATTTCCTCCATTACGTGCTAGCCTAAGGATTACTGTGCAATTCAACACATCACTTATATCTATACTATGTATATTCACGTGCAGAACGCTGAGTGACCACAACGTGGAGACCACATTAGGCTAACTACAAACTAAGCCGCAACTTACTCACACAACTTTAGGTTTATATCAGGAGTATACAAATAAACTACTATTAACATTAGTACCTACTACCTATATTATACACAACAGTTTTTAGAACTTTAAACTCAATTTTAAATACCTACATATGCAGTTTAAGTATACATCTGTGTGCTTAAAAATAAAGTCCAAATCTCAATTGCATAAGACCATGAACGACGGGAACCACTTACAATCAGGTGGGCCGTGAGCATATGGTGTAATAAAAAACTATTTGTAACTTTATCAAATTTTATTTACAATCAAAAATATTGTAATACGCAATAAAAGTAATTAATTACGATTATATAGTAACTAGCTGACCCGCGCAACTTCGTCTGCGTTACAAAGGGGTTCAAACAGTCCTCGCTATGCCGTCGCGATATTATTTTCGCCGCCCGCTGTGGGTGTATTAATAAAATTGCGTTTTATACTCGTGATAACTTCTAAATGAAAAGTCCGATTGGAATAAACCAAAAAGTAATTTACTTCTACATTAATACTCTTGATAATATAATACTTAATTTGGATAAGGGTTAATATAACGATACTCATTTAACGTTAAATTAATTTTTCGGACATTTTTTTTATTTTTATAAACATAAAAGCGGTTATTGTGACTAAACTATGATAGTTAGATATATGCTGTCGCGGACTTTTTTGTTTGTCTTTAAAAGACCTAAAAACCCGTAGTACATCATTTTGTTCTATTGTCAATAGTTTTTGCAGCGTACGCATAAATAGGTTTGAGATTTTTAACCTTTTGTTACATATTCGATATTTTCATGCGGATCCCTAATTTTTTTGAAAATAAAATATAGCCTATAACCTTCCTCGATAAATGGACTTTCCAACAGTGAAAGAATTTTTGAAATCGGACCAGTAGATCCTGAGATTAGCGCGTTCAAACAAACAAACAAACAAACAAACAAACTCTTCAGCTTTATAATATTAGTATAGATGAATCAACAAAATAGTAATTAATTTAGAATATAGTGAAGGCAGCAGTTTCCGGGAACAAACCGTTTATCAATAAAACCGATCGTGACGGAGATTTACATTCCAATTAATTCAATTACAATTTATTAGTACTGACTGTGAGCTCATGATAATTGAGTTCACTTCATTAAACGATCATTATAGATTATTATTTAATTAGTAATTATGGGATGCATAGTAGCTCAAACATGTGTGTAAGAGGAAAATGATAATATGTTTTGTAAATTTTATAATTTATAATTAAATTTCATAAAATTTTATATGTTGTTATTTATGTATTATTTGTGTTGCCTAGTCGCTTGATTATCAGAAAATTTAAAAACAAAGAAAATTATTTGAAATAGTCATCTTGTAAAATCACAAAAATGTTAGATAGAATAGATTCGTCTATTGAAACGAAGTAAAATTTATAAGTATAGGGATTTCTACTGATTCCCGCACTAGGTCAATCCTGTATTGCAAGCGATACGTATTATATTATATTAGAAAGAATTTTGTAATATACATACAGTATAGAATAACAGAAAAAATATACAAAATAATAAATACAGTATTGTGTACCCGAAGGCTTAGACTCAGCACATACTGTGTCACCACAGCGCTGATTTCAACTATTATCCAGATAAGTTGATAATAGTTGCATTAATTACAATTGAGTGCTTAATTTCCAGTAGAGTGTACAGCATGATTGAATTATAATGATTGTCAGTATCGTCAGTGTCACTCCCCACCTCCCCCTCCCCAGTGTGTCGGTCGTCGGTCGGAACAAACTCGATAATCGAGTCAGCTCCATCGCTCGAGCTGAACCAAGCCCACTGAAGCTGGTGCAATACTACTAGCTAAGATTTACAAGATTTACTATGAACAAAGAAAAATGTGGACTACATCAATATGTGCAGAATATTTTACATCATTGATTAACACACGATGAAAAACAATCGGTTAGGTACCTTTGTGTGTAGTTTTGTTAACGTGTTAAACAAAACTTCCAATAATATGGATGTAAATGGCTGAATAAGTAGACTTTGACCATGACGACGGTCAAATCCAATACGACCGCTACTACAAAATGACGAAGTAATATTAATGATTACAACTCCCTAACCCCTATATTAATTATTACAACGCTCAAATGAAATGACTTAAAGCCTAGAAAGCCAGGTTTAAATTCGTAATTTTATCTATAACTAGTTTCTAGTACTTGTGTTGAGTATTTTCTCGTGTTTTCGATCTCCTAATACCATTTGTAAGGATCATAGGCGTGACAGAAAATCAGCCGGTATTCATGCCGAGTGACCTTTGCACCGCTATACCAACTCCTTATAATATTACTAGCTGCCCTGCGCAACTTCGTCTGCGTCGTTTAGGAATTGTTACCGGCAATTTTCTAACTCATCAGGACGCCTCATTAGAGCTCAAACACGATGAGGTTATCTTGCTTATTGACGGAGTTCCTGTGGCCACCTTCCAGCTCCATCATTAGACCTTGACATTCATCCTCTACGCAAAGTACTCATCAGGACGCTTCATTAGAGCCCAAACACGATGAGGTTATCTTGCTTATTGAAGGAGTTTCTGTGGCCACTTTCCAGCTCCATCATCAGACCTTGATCTAAGATATTCTATCTCCCAAGTTAGATCGAACTGCACACGGTGTGCAAATTTTATTATAATCGGTTTAGTGGTTTAGGAGTCCATTGAGGACAAACATTGTGACACGAGATTTATATAGGTATATTAAGATTTGAGATATTGTATCGTTCTGTTTAAATTAATTTAGTCTATCTAGTCTTCTTGAGTATACCGCTGTTCGCTATCAGTGGACTACAAGCCTGCAATCAGGATTAAATTGTTGTGCGATTGCTGATCTCTCGATTCTGAACACTTTATATCGGATTAACTGTTCGTATCGATTCATTGAGTCTATTCGGACGCAATCATTAGAACAGCGCAACATTACCTCTGTTTGTTTTATCTCAATTCAATTGGATCCAGTTCACAGTAGTGTTGCAATTAACTACGGATTTTATTCACTTTTAGGAAAATAGTTGTAGGTTATTGTAGGTAAATTAGTATGTTGATTTATTATACAAAGGAAGAAACTCTTCCTTTGCTTATTTTTAGTGATTTTGAAGAGTTAGATCGTAACCTACATAATTTATACTTTTATGAACCAGAAGTGGTTTAACTTTTACAAAAAAATATTAATAAAAACAATCAATCTCCTTAACCTGTCGTTTCCTTATTCTTAATCTTAAATCGTAAACAAATCGACAGTCCATTTGATGGTATGCTGTTACCAATGCATACGAAACTCCGCAATGCACATTGTTAAAACTACATCTACAATCCCACATACTTAATGGCTTAAGTTTTGTAACTTTAAAATAGTGAATATTACTTCATATTCTTTGTAAAGTTAACGATTGTTGGAGCTCTGTTATTACTCGGAGCAAGTTGTTCTAACGTTAAATTATGTATAGTTTCAATGAAAATAGTTTTGCTTCTCAGTTTATATTAGATCGTTGACTTAAGCCATACAAAACAGTTACATTAAACTTGAACTTATTGTTAAGTAAATAAAGTATAATTTACATTGGTGTACATGAGATGTCTATCTCTGATTGAATATAACAATCATTATTTGAAATAATTGAATATTAAAAAACACTTATTAAATACAAGGTTTTGAGATGACGGATATCATTCAGCAATACAGTACTAGCTAGGATGAGCCCAAATCAGATCAGCTTCATGGTACCATATTATTGCAGAGTGCATTATCACGCAATATACATGTCACCGGAAAATACAAAGAAATTTCTCTTGTTAAGTTCACTGGATGCAGATGGCGCAGGACCGGTCGATGTGGCGAGGGCAGGGGGATGCCGGCGTCCAGCAGTCAACGTCTATAGGCTGATGATGATGATGTTATCCTAGGAAACTTGTGAAGTTCCGTTGGAACTTGACGGAACTTAACCAGTGACATTTCTTCGTATTTTCCGGTGACATACATATATAGGTATTTATTTATTACTAGATGACCCGCGCAACTTCGTCTGCGTTACAAAGGGGTTCAAAAATTGTAGCCTATATAGGCACGCGCCGCCCGGCGCAAACAACTACGACCCTGCATTATAAATTTGTAATATCTTCGGTAATATTCACTTAAATTACATGCTGTAAAAAGCATATTGATCTATAATAAATGCACAATTTATTGAAGGTATTTAATTGGATAAGGATTAATGCTGTATTGTTTAAAATCACTTCGTAAATAACCATTTTTTAGTAAAGAATAAAAATGGTTATGCTGGGTTATCCCTAAGAGATAGACATATACCATCGCGGACTTTTTTGTTGAACTTTTTAAGGTGAACAATACTGTAGTACGTTATTTTGGTCTATCTCGTAGGGTTCAGCCAGCGTTTGCAATATAAGCGCAAAAAAACGTGCTTATTTACGACATCACATTAGAAACCTTTAAATTTATCAGTGTTTCTCTACTATATTATGCATTTATTATACTCTATCTATTAAAAAAAACCGCATCAAAATCCGTTGCGTAGTTTTAAAGATCTAAGCATACATACAGACATACAGCGAAAGCGACTTTGTTTTATACTATGTATTGATATTGATTAAGCAAACCAACAAAGAGTGATCTTGTATTGATCGGAATGGACGAAAGCCGTGAAGTTGGTCAATTCAACTTGCAAGATTCCACCCGAAGTTACATAAGTACATACATACGTATACATCTAGTGCAAGTTAATATAAAGCTTGTAAAAGATTTTTTAAAATTAATTTGCACACGTATGACCTTCCTGAAGCGTTTCATATTTTCGTCACTGATTGAAACTTGGTATTTCGTGTCAATGAGAGGTGTGTAAGTGTGAGTTCATTAGAGCAATTTTTATGAAGCTTTTGTAAACTGTGACTAGGCTAATTACTGTTAACATTTTCTTAGAAAAAGACTTTTTTAAAAAAAATACCCATTTTGTTTTGAGATCGTTACCTTATCAAATTATGAGTGTTCTTAGAATATTGTAATAAGACGAGGCATCCTTTTGAACCCAATTATATAAATACAAGAAGTATTCAGTTGTCCTGAAGCGTAATATACAGAGACATGACAATAAATAAAAATATGTAATTTTACTTTGAATTTGTGTGGGATCAAGTTTTACATTAATCCTGGGTAAGATTATTCAGGAATATTTTATAATTTTGTAGTTGAAGTTTTGTGCTGTACTGTAACAACTTATTACTGCCTGAGGTTAGATATCCTCAGTAGAGGGATCAGGCATAGTCCACACTTGACTAATCTTTTGGGGACTTTTATAAATCTTTCACAAATTAAGAAAAGTTTTGTAATAACCACTCTCCAAAGCTTTCACTTTCTTTCTTTATTTTTATACACGTTCACATTTAGAATTCGAATTGTTATCTATCTCTAAATCGGTTACCTACATTAAACGTTTATTCACCTATTATTTTCTCATCTGAAGCAGTATTTACTGTAAATAGTGTCAGTGTTATTGTTCGCTCCCGACCCGCGCTCGGCGCTGTTTGTTCAGGCGGTAACAGACGATCCTCCGACGTACTACCTACTCCAGAAATAACAACCAACTTCTCTGACTATCTGCTTCAGAAAAACACTTATAACTAATGACACTCCACTACGATTTGGTGTAACCATAACATATTAACTAGGTATACATACATACCTACAACTTTGTTTGAGGAAATCGACGGATTTGTACCTTTATTTGTCATGTTGGTAGACTAGCTAACGGATCAACTGATTGTAAGTGGTTAGCAACACTCATGGAACTGTTCCACAGGTAGACATGTTAAGAGTCGAACCGCACTAAAACCTCCAACTGCTCACTTACTGCGATAAATCATGACTGGATACAGACTACGGCATTCTTTATTGTCGTCTCTAATGCATATAGAAATATTAAGGAAGGCCGAGAAATTTCAGTGTTTAACGGCTTTTTGCCTTATTTTCCGGCTTTGAATGAAACCAGCCCACAGGCCATCACGATTCACGCGGATCACGAGCGAAATAAAATAAAATGAATATTAATGTTAACTGAATAAGATGTGAACGATGAATATTAAGTGGAAACTGAAGGTCATATTACAAAGATCGAATTATTTAAGACTAATTCGGATGTACTTGAAATGTTACATTATTTTTTTATGATGCAGTTGACACTACACGATGCTTTATTCGTATTCCTGCAGAACCCAAATTAGGTTAAATGTAAGTTTGGTCTCAGGGCACAATTTTTTCTACGGCAAACGAGCTAACGACCCATCTGATCATAAGTTACCGTCGCTCATGGACCCTTTCCAAAGTTAAATCTCTCTTCAAGCCTCTCTTGAAGAATGAAAAGTCTTAGGGAATCACCGAGGTGGGAGCTCATTCCATGATGATGCGTATTAAAAACAGAATTTCTGACTGTGGATGATGTGAGTGAGATAAATTATGTGTTTATATATTAAAAGTGCTTATATAAGACAGCTAGACTTGACCAAGGAGCTGTAGAATCAAGCGCGTTCTCTCCTAACATCTCTAGGTTCCGTACAACAATGAGTCGCCAATAATTCATTACAATAGCGGCTCTGATTCTCGTCGTGTCTCCCCGAGGGATCGCACACGACACACGTATGTGAACACACGTGTATTAATTATATAGATATACTCGACAGCTGCAGCACACAGATTGCGGTGTTCCAATTTATGAAGGCCTCTACATATTGGATCACCAACTTCAAATGCGATAAATGACAATTGGTAATTCAACTGTCAAACTGTGTCAATCCATATAAAACTCCCGTTTACCGTCTTTTGTTTATTGCTTGTGTTGGATGTTGGTGATCCAATATGTACAGACACTGTTATGTTGCGGCTACTGAAGAGACTGAATTGTACGTGTCTTATTCGGTATTGTCTTCACATCACTAGGATGTGCATACATGACCACTGCTTTTGTGTGACTTCAAGGACTGTGTTCTAGTGTTTTATTATAGTTAGAATTATTTTCATTGTTATAATCAATAAGATATTTTCATCTGCGTAGATTTGTATGATATCTTATTAAAAGCTTTTTGAATGTCTTTTTTCCGTACACTTTCTGTACCTAGATTTCATATTATTATGGAATGAGCTCCCCTCCTCGGTATTCCCTGTAGCACTCAGTCAGACTTGTCCTTCTTCAATCAAGGCTTGAGGAGGGTCTTTATAGTTAGGTCGTAGGTAGCGACCCCTCAGTGTCCCCTGACATTGCAGAGGTTCATGAGCGACGGTAACCACTTCCTATCAGGTGGGCCATTGGCTCGTCTGCCTACATGACAATAAAAAAAAATCATTAATTAATTTTCTAAGATATGTTTTGTTTTTAATTAATTCAAAGCAGATTCCTACAAAAATTTTGACAAGCATATCCACAGTTCAATTTATATCTGTCATCGACATCCAATATTATACTTAATTTCGACTAAATTGTGCTCAGATTCAAGATTAATAACTTTGCACAAAATGTATATTAAAGTGCATTATTATTGTCCCCAAATGAGTATAGTGAATATTCCGTGCATTTACGTCATAATAGCTAGTATGACCTAGTTCCTCGTCGACGGCGGCGGCGCGTAGAGGAGCCTAATAACAGGTAATTACTTGCAGATATCTAATAATAACGGCATTGTGTGTACGAACATACTAAACACATTGTTCTATTTGATATACGATGAAAAAGCCTTTTATGTTTATAAAATTTTGAACAAAACTTCCAGTGGAACCTTTGTCTTCCGAGTGGTCGTGGTACAGACTGACAGGCCTGTCGCCTGTATCTATAAATTTATTTATTTATTGTATGAACCAACAGCGTACTTAAAATATTTAACAATATAGATACATTATAACAAGGCCAATAACAGGTTCACTTAAATGTATGTTCACTTAATTATACACGTGTTGTTTTTTCTTTTTTTTAACCGTTTTACATGAATAAATAAAAAGTGCTTACAACTACTTAACGCAGACATATAAACAAGCTTATAATAATATATCCTAACTTTATTATAATTATGTATTTAATGACAATTTAATTTAATGACAAGTGCATGGAAGCGATAAATCTAAGTAAATCGTTATTGAAAAATCTCTGTTCTATCATTAGATGTTCGTCTAGCTTAATTATTCCATATTTTTTGTTAAGACTGTAATAAAATAAACTAAACAAACTCAAAATTTTATTATTTTCTTTCCTTTTCAGCTGCTTAAAGCTCACTGAAACTTCTTGAAGAGTAGTGTAATTCAATCTTCAATACAATGACTTCAAGTAGGTACACAATAGGAGCTCTAGACTGTCGTGTCGTGGCTACTTAGTGCCCACGACACGACAGTGCGAGATAATCAGCGTGGGCGGATCCAGTCTAACACTAGAATATAATACTGAGTATAAAGTATACAATAGTAATAGAATTCAATTTGTAAAGGCGTCACATAGCTTTCTGAGTGCTGTCAGTTTTCTATCAAATTACAGGTAGTATATGAAAAGAATGTTTTAGTAATCAAAAGCGGCTGAAAAATCATAAGTCTGAAGAAAAATTTTGAGGGCTTATTGTAGAAATCAACTATATTTTCGAAACGAAGTTCCTTATCGCGCGTTATCGAAAGGGGGCTAGACGGAAATTCTTATGAAAAAGTTGTCACGACACTTTTTTTGTTTTAGATGATTATCGCTAGATGGCGCTGTGATTAAAATCTTTTATTTAAGTTATAATAATTAGTTAGTTTAAAACGTCTGTCTCTCTCTTATAATAACTAATTATTATAACTTAAAAAAATAAAATTTATTACAATTCCCTTACTAATTAATCGAAAGGAACTTCGTTCCATCCGGGTGTCCCTTGACACCTCTCAAGTTTATTTTTTAAGCATAGTCAGCAAATATTGTCAAGAGATGTGAATGTTTTCAACATTGCTAATTTTATAATTTTAATACCAACATTTTAAGTAATAAAATGACATATTTTCAAGCATCCTCTCACTATAAATTATACAAAACTAACTTACATACTTGTTAAGTTCATACTAAGAACTCTTACAGTACCTAAGTCTTTGTAAAGCTGTACTTTGTTCTAAGGTTGTTCACTGCACAAAGGACAGGCTCATATTTATGTAAATTTATATAAAACAGCACTTGTTTTATAATTGGATCGATCTTGACGCTGACTACTTTGTAAGTGATGGCTCTGAGAGATGAAACTGTGTGATGGTGACTGATAAGTAATAGCTTTCACAAAAAAAAGTATTTTGTTTAGTTTTAGCCTTAAGGTTAATTTACATTATCTTAATTTAATCTTTGTTATTGAAATTTGTTGTGTTTTCTTTGGTATTTTACAGCTATTGCTATAATTTAGATTAATTACGACTATAGCTGCATGAAAATTCACGCTCCGAATGAGTTTTTACAAAATATTTTCTTTAACAACGAGAAATAAAGGGCCTAAATCAGCCTGTATTCACATCCTGTTAAGTAAATACCATAATGCAATATCTAGTCTGGTTTAATTAGTATGAGAACAAAAATCAAGGAGTAAATTGTAATAGGTAAATCATTTATAAAATAATACATAAATAATGAACCATAACTAAAAAAATCATAATAAAAACATCCGAAATGTACGTTGAAGTTTTGACAGATCATCAAAGTAAAGCACTTAAGTACCGTCCAATGAAGAAACAATTATGTAGTTTAGAGTGTCGGTTCTGATTATATTAGTGATGGTGCGGAACCCTCGGGATGTGAGGACTGTCTGATGTTCACGACTTGTTCACAACATCTTATTGTTTGACATGGAACTCTTCGTATATGTAATGAACAGTATAGCGGTTGTACTTAAAGGTTCGCACCGTGTAGTACGTAACCGCCACGTTCATGCTGTAGATACAGATACCAAATGACACTTCAATATTCATTTTAATAAATATTATTATCTTTATATTACTTTGAATGTCAATTTTTACGTAGCTAATTATAATCATTACTGAAATATGCATGCATTTTTTTATCGCTAACGTTTCACAACGCCTTTGTCATTATTTTGGTAATGTTTAGTTGTTGTAAGAAGTTTTGTAATGAAAAGGAAAATCTGAATGAATGCTATTATAAGTTTATTTTAATTATCATGATATCAAATAAAAATCATCGCATATAATGTGTAGTACTGTCTGTCGGTATGTATGTGACGTGTCAGTGTGTAGTGTAGGAGCGCGCTGCGTGCCGTCCTGATTTAATTACAGCCATCAGACCCTCGTCCGGCTGACGACGGGACGAGCTCTCCGACAACAATCACACACACATACACACGGTTATTTATTTATACTCTTTGTAACATGGGACAGTGGACGTAAATAAAATGCTTTTATCCTTAAAAAATGACATCATATTTATAAGTAGTACCTAACTACGTACGTTGGATGACAAAATTGAGACATTTGATTAAAAAGAAACATGGAAAAGAGAGAGAATATTCTTGGTGGCGCGATTTACTAAGAAACACATTTAATTAAAGAAAATGTTTCGTAAAGGTACAAGTGGTTGCTGTCGGACATAGGACCTCTATAATATTTGTGAATCTTGAGGTCATTACAATAGACATAGTTTTCATTAGTAAAGAGTGTATACGACAGATAGTCGTGGTGGCCGAGTAGTTGAAGCGCTTGCCTTCTGTACGAGAGGTGGCGGATTCAAAACAGGCCGGCTTGTACCTCTAAATCTTAATATGAAAAAGATTTATGTACAATTTTTCACAACACCACTGGCTAAAAACGGTGAAGGAAAACATCGTGAGAAAACCTGCACATCGGAAAAGGGTTCTAAAAATTATTTGAAGATATGTGAAGTCCCCAATCCGCATTAGGCAAGCGTGGTGGACTATGCCTAACCCCTCTTGGGAGGAGACCTGAGCTCAGCAGTGGGCAGTAATGGGTTGTTACAGTACAGTACAGTATACTACTAGTAGTTAATAGCGGTATAATAGACGCTTGATACTACTATATGACTTTTCATTCATTTCCATCAAAAAATCCACCGAAAACCTCGTTATCGTTTCACGTGTGATGGTCGCAATCCCTTCGGTATGTATTCAGGTTCCGCTGATTGTACAGATGAGAAGGGATTGTTGTAAAAATAGCGTGTATAAGGGCTGAAGGGCAGAAGGGCTAACGCGGCTGGAAGGTAACGCACGATGTTTATAATTAGATAATTGTGATTGATGGGTTCATGTATTATTCGCTGTAAAGTACTGTATTAATGATTCTACTTTTACTTTTAGAGATTATTTTAGAATATCATCAAAACGCAAGTTAATAATACCGTTCAATTCAAAATTTGTTTATTCGGACATCAGTGGTCCAAGTTGTTAGTATTAACAAAAATAACTTAAAAACTAGGTTTAGTATAAACTTAACAAAAATCCTGTACGTTGTGGGTCTGACATTGTAAAGGTTCATGAGTTTTGGTAATCTCTTACCATCAGGTTGGCAGTAGGCTAGTTTAGTCTCGCAATAAAAAAATTGTGAACGGTATATGTAATGGCTGTATATCTGTACAGTACATCAATATGTTAATGTTTTGAAGAAGATAAAACCTCAATCAAGCGTACATAAAACCCAATAAAAGATACTTTAATCCGAGTTTAAATTAGGTAAAGGGTTAAATGAAAAGTTAATTATGCATTAAACTCTCGTGTGAGTGGACCTGGACGGAGATTACTGCGTCACCCTCATCAGCTCGCTACATCGACCACCGTGACCTTACTCTCCGCGCCATTACTATACACAAACACATATAATACCTGCTGTACGAAATGTTACTCAATTTAATAAATAATATTTTTATTACAAAAATGAAGAAGATCGACTTCCATTTCTCAAGCATAGCACAAAAACTACCAGGCAGATCAAAAGAAAATCAAGGACTTAAGTTGGACGAACATCTTTCATCTGAAACAAAATCGATCCACCCTAACAAGAGTAATCGAGGAACAAACATAAAAAAAATACACACGAATTGAGTACCTCCTCCTTTTTGGAAGTCAGTCAATAAGAATTTAAATTAAGGAACATCCAATATGGACCGGTACCTCGGACTAACATGATGTGTAACTGCTAAAAAACTCGTAACATTGTAAATCCTATGTAATCTATACTAATATTATAAAGATGCAGAGTTTGTTTGTTTGTTTGTTTGTTCGTTTGAACGCGCTAATCTCAGGAACTACTGAACCGATTTCAAAAATTCTTTCACTGTTGGAAAGTCCATTTATCGAGGAAGGTTATAGGCTATATTTTATTTTGAAAAAATTAGGGATCCGTCGAATAGAATCTGTAACACAAGGTAACCGAAAACCTATTTATGCGTACACTGTCAAAACTATTGAGAATTGAAAAATATGATGTACTACGGATTTTTAGGTCATAGGAAGATCTAGAAAAAGTCCGCGAGAGCATATATCTAACTATCATAGTTAAGTCACAGAAACGCAGAAAAATGTCCTTACGACTTTATATTAAAAACCAATTAATTATTTACAATGTTTCATCATGCGTACTACTCACATAAATCTTCCTCTTGAATCACACTATTAAAAAAAACGTATCAAAATCCATAGCGTAGTTTCAAACACATACGACATACAGCAACGATAGCGACATTGTTTTATACTACATCTTTACCTAGTGATATTATTAGATTATATATTGACCACGAACTTACGTATTATATGTTATGTATGAAGGTGAAACTTACTAAACGAATTTTGCAAGTTTTGTGTTTCATATTTCATAAGTTTTATTTGGGTAATCCAATTTCGTCCTTTAAAGGTTCCTCATATCAATACTTTATATCTAATCTAACTCCCACGTTTTGAGTTATTCTTGATAAAGTTACTTGGACCAAAAATATATTATTTAGTTTACATTACACCTACTTTTATGACTGTAGATGTTATAATAAAATAAATAAATAAAATAGCCTTTTATTCAGAATCTACATGTAGAATTGTTTAACATTTTGTAATCTTAATAATATAAACTAAACCTAGTATTTGATTTTTTGTAACCCTTTGCCAATTGGCAAAGGTCTCCTCCAACCTTTTCCATTCCTTCCTTTCCTGTGCTACCCTGTTCCACATAACTCCAGCTACCTTCCTTATGACGTCGTCCCATCTCTTAATTTGTCTTCATCTTTTTCTTTTTCCTTCTCTAGGTAGGTACCATCGTGTTATTATTTTATTCTCTGTAGATGTTAAGTCAGTTTTAAATATTGTGAACAAAAATGTTAATTAAACGGTGTAAAATTGTTTTAAGGCGTAATCGTTTGTTTTTTGATTTAGTTTTATTAAATCAAACTTATTACTTTTTAAGCAATTCCTGGTATTTTTTAGTTCGTACAACATCCTTACATTAAATATAAAAATTTAAAAGCCAATATTACCTAAAAAAAGTCGAATATTCAACCGTCTTAATCGGTTGTTTTGACGCTTTAAAATTAGTTTAAAACGTGCAAATAGCATCTATTAAAATGTCTTAATGTGTCCCTCACTATCATTAGACCAGTCAACAGAAACACGTCGGAATTGTATCCGGATTCCCTGTATTAATTATGCACAAAATATAAGAGCATCGTTCGGTGGAGTCCGCGTGATGAGGGTCTGAACATGGAAACCCAATCGAGTCCGTTATGATTCTTTGTGATGTACGCCAGCTGTAATTAGGTCGGCTTCCACCGGGCCAGGGGTGTGCGGGGTGCGGGCCGCGGGGTGAGGGGGTGTCTAATAATATAACCTTTTGATCACTTGCTAACAGTATTCATGAAATTTCTTTGTGAAAACAATATTAAAACCTTCGTTTCTTTGAAGATTACTTTCAAGGAGGCTGATTAGTTTCTTCATAAAGAAGTTTTAATTAAAGGATCATATTTCAGGGAGATAATAGACATCTACAATACAAATATTCGGTAAACATACTTCGTTTGTTTTTCTTTTGCTTTGCCCAGGAGATAGGTCAAACAGTGTATGATAAATAATTAGCAACGTTTGGACCTTTGCAATGTGTAATATATTGTGTGGGACACCTGCAGTAACTCGTTCTACATATTACGAAAACACACTCCACCTCAAGGTATAAACTTATTCAGACATTCGCGGTTTTCTATAATACTTTCATGCAGTATCCAGTCTTCTCGTGATCATGACGTTTGCAACAACGTTGAAATATCGAGACAAATCAATTAATTAAATATCGTGGTAAGAACCTGTTGAAAATGCACTTCTATTCTCAACATTAATACATTATCATAACAATTATTAAGCTTTGTTTGATAAAGGACAAATTGCACTCGGGAAAAACTGGAGACAATCCTTCATATTCTTTGTATTGTTTTAAACTACTATAATTTCACAAACTATAAATGATATTTCGCTACTTTCAAAATGAACTCAAAAACTAAATATCTATAAAGAATTCATTTATCTGCTTTTTAACACAGATTTTATCCAGCAAAGAGTATATCGCGGTCTAATATCAACACTTAAGTCTCGACTCAGACGCTCAATGACTTAATTAAATTCGTGATCATTCCGAGGCTCCCCTCCCCTCCACCGCATCCCCCCCCCCCTCGGTGGGAACTAACGACTGCTGCGAGTGTTTGAGAACAAACAGACAGACAAACAGCCCGCTGACTGTGGACATAGAAGTATTTACTGCGCAGAAGTAAAGCTTATGATAATGTGTGTATGTACCTCAGACGAGGCTTTGTGATATAATACAAACCTAATCGCTCTTAGGTTGGAGAATAATAATAATAGTTTTAATATTCTCGTTCTTGACACGGCACGTATTGTGAGGAGGTTCCTCTCTCTTGAGCCCTAACCACTGATGGCTTGTGTCGTAGACCCCGTCTCCAGTGGCCCTCTGCTTTTTATATTGTATTTTTAAATTTATTTTTTTGGCATAGTTTTAATATTTTTTATTATTAAAACTTAATAGCTTCCATTAGAAATCTGAGGAAATATTAAAAAACTAAAGTAAATGTTTTAAAGAATGTTTAATATAATTGTATAAAAAATATTTCTCCTGTAATCTATGAATTTTTCGACTTTTCTGTGAGAGAAGCAAAATAACCAGGTTTGTCAGGAACCGTTCACACTAACAATAGGTTCATCAATTCAACAACTAATGTATTTTTCCATTATTCTTAGATGTTACGAGTCTGTGAAATTCGTCAAATGAATCAGAAGCGTTTCTTTCTGTATGCTACCTGTGCTGTGACCGGCGTTTGAACTATCTCGCGTTTGTTTGTAGAAAGCTCCCGTAATTGGTTTTCTAGTGTTGTTATTGTACTCTCTCATTCAGGATCGATACTTAGAGTAGTTGCGAACTAGTTGCTTTTATTCGAGACTATTTGTGAAACTTAGTTTCTACGCGTTAGTTTTAATATGAATAGTAGTCTGACACACATATTACCACATAAAATCTTCATACTAATTAAAATGACTGATTCAATCCTAACCATATGGAACAGTTTATTTGAACAATTATTTTTTGCCATCCGACAACAGAATGTGCTCTCCTCCACGATGGTTCCGGAGCGCTGTTACTTATTCTTCTTCAAACGAAACTTAAAAAAGTTTTCAAGAGTATGTTATATCTAGCAACCCTGCAGTGATCCCTGACATTGCAGAGGTACATGAGTGACGGTAAACACTAACGATCAGGTGATAAAAGCCCTGTTTTCTCATCTCATCTAAAACTCGAAAACGGCATAACCTTAAACTAGTTCTCGAGAAGAGAGAATTCCAGTAAAGATTTATGTGTTTTAAATTTACTGGATCAATCTCATTTATGTCATTTTATGTGATGCAGACAAAATTGCGCGAGCCTACTAGTATGGCAACAACATGTGGCGTATCTATGTATCTGCGTAGTAGTCGGTAGAGAGCTCTAATCCAAAGCCTCAATTAACACGACTTTATCGAATTAAACGTTTTCACAGTTCGCATACTGTTTATAAAGCGAGGGCGATGGTAAATGAATTAGGGCGACCTCTCCCTTCGTTACACTTACTATTCACTAAATATATTGAAATCAATCGTTTGAGTACGACGATATGTGTTACGTGTTGACATGCATGTGATTTTAAACAATCAATCAATTAAAATATTTAGTCAGACCTTTATGCGTGTTTGATTAAAGTGCTTTACATTATGCCGTGTCACGACCTAACCACAACTGATTAAGCCTAGTACTGTATGATCAGGGTTCAAACAGCACACGGATTCTACATGGTTAAATAATATGAAAGCTTCTTTCATATTTATTTGTTGTTTATTTCATGAATGACGTTATCATTTAATTTCCTTAGTATGAATTTCCTCATCTTTATTTACTCACTTTGTTCACCCAAACCTTTGTTTTCATCAAAGCAGGCGTTGAAGTAATCACGTTAATGAAACTAATAAAATTAACGTGAAAGCACTTCTTTCAATATAATTAGACGGCGGGAGTCTCAAGACCTCATTAAAACAGACACGTTTAATTTGAAAGCGGGATTTTTGTAATCTGTTAGCGATCCGCCGCGACCCGGCAACCCCCGCGGGATCCACTGACGAACAAATAATTACAAACAACTTTGTAATAAAATTAAAAAGTGCGAGTGCATTTCTGTGGCGGAGCACACACATATTATTAGATGACAAGCATATATACTATCTCGTCATAAAACAATGCACATCGACCTTAAGAAAGCTTTTCATAAAATTATAATTTCGATAGTCGAACCTTATCTCAGTAGCAGACCGGCTATGTGCCGTTTTGGTCGAAATGTCGATGTGTATTATTTAAAGACACATACTATATCAATCTTTGACAGTTAAGTACTGTTGATTCGTCCTCTAGGGTTAGCAAATACAACTTTTTTTAACTTGTAAATTGACAAGACACTTCTTATACGTTGACAGTGATTCGTAACAATACTATATAAGTTAATCGCAGCGATTTGTAAACATATTTCTGTCTGTATATTTATTCTGTGGCTCCTGACTTCTGACTCTCATTTATATTCCGTTCGCGAATGCCGCGGCCCTACACTCTTACTGAGATCTCGTTTCTTTTCCTTCACAATAATGAGGGCTTTTTGCTGCAATAAAGTAGCTGATACTAGTGGCCAATGGACCGTTATATTATTTACTTTCTCTTTATTATCATCAAACGAGTTGATTCAAGTCATTTTCAAGTTTTGCTCGATTGTCGCGCCACCTGTCGGTATTTTACTGGACAACTTGTAAAGGTTCATTAAAATCCATTTAACATTTAATTTTTGCGAAGAAAGAGAAACAAACACACTCAGATCCATTGATACATACATACTATACTAACACATTCTCATTATATAATATTAGTACTGTTCTCTTTTCTTTTTGGAACGAAGTTCCTTATCGCGCGTTATCGAAAGGGGGCTAGTCGGAAATTCTTATGAAAAAGTTGTCACGAATCTTTTTTGTTTTAGATGATTATCGCTAGATGGCGCTGTGATTAAAATCTTTAAAAACAATTCCTTATTTTGTTTTGTTTTATATGATTAAGGCTAGATGGCGCTGTGATCAAAATATTTTATTTAAGTTTTAAACTAACTAATTATTATAACTTAAAAAAATAAAATTTTATTACAATTCCCTCACTAATTAATCAAAAGGAACTTCGTTCCATCCGGGTGTACCATGACACCTCTTAAGTTTTTTTAATAAAGACGACGGTTATTAGAGAGTCGAGCAGTCATTTAACTTTCACTTGTTAGCTACAACCCTGATTTTAAAATGGGAAACATAAAACTAATTTTACGGGTTCTCTATCATAGTAGAGTCCTCCTTAAATCTATAATGACGAGAGTAATTAGTCGTGAAATCGAACCATCGCTCTAATACAATATAAGTCGAGTTGTGATGTGATTGGTCTCCACAGTGGTGGTCGGGAGTATTGTCTGTCTGTGTACAATGGCGCGGGAACAATGCAGCCTCCGCTCTCACTGAGATATTGCTCTAACACGCGTCCTCAGCACTTTTTACATCGCATCACGATTTTTAAGCTATGGAATTTGATCGCTCTTTTTATTTGTGGTTATATTTGTATTCCAAATAATAAGAAGTTCCTGGTTTGCTTTGCTTTAGTTTACTTTATTTTGGAAATTCATAAGTGTCTAAAAGATTGCATATAAATAGTTTACAGAAAATCGTTATTGTATTGTTCTTTATATTCTAAAACATAGATTTCATTCTCATAATATGAGACTAAGAGACATAATGACCTATAACATTTTAGTGTGTTGTAGCTTATAAAATGTTTAAAGCAGTTTCAAAATTTCAGCAACCTCTTATAACTGAGCACTGCAGAACTCACAATAATAATCCAACCTCACCATTCACCATACAATAATAATACTCTTCTAAGGTCCATACTCGTATAGACCTTCAGGACGATAACAATGCTCCGTAATGCCTCGTTTCCTAAAAAATCCTTAGAACCAGCCAGCCAGCCATGGGGGTCGACGTGTCCCCCGAAGGGGGACACGGACGGGCCTTGGGAAAATCCCGCTGCCCGGGCTCGTTCTCTCCGCCACTCTGGGCGGAGGTGAAAGTTTAGCCCCATTGTGTATTCACATAATATTAGTGAATGTGACTGTGACGTCACATCTCAGTACCAGTTTTTTTTCTCTATGAGTCTACTAACATAATACTTCATTTAAGTAATATATATGTCACTATTAAATATTTTCATAAAAAGTTTTTATCGAATTCAATCATCCAAAAGAATGTTTTCGAAAAGCAGTATGAAAGAAACTCGGTTCAACAATAAAATAAGATGAGTTTTAAACCAATGAACACAACTCATGTTACTACAGTCATAACATTTTATATCTCCATACTGAGACCATACTAGTAAACTCTTTATTCATTTCGAATGACGTATTCTGGAGCACATAAAAACATACTCTCGATATTAGACAAGGAAATTATTCACGTGGAAATTGAAGCACTGAATCAAATTATACAAATTAAAAGTGCGATAAAGATTTGGGTTAACGATAGGTCTTATTAGACGACCCAGAGTCACTCAAAGAGCAATGGAAAGGGCTATGCTGGGTGTTTCTCTGCGTGATCAAATCAGAAATGAGGAGATCCGCAGAAGGACTAAAGTAACCGACATAGCCCGAAGAAATGCATCTTTGAAGTGGCAATGGGCAGGACACATTGTGCGAAGAGCGGATGGCCGATGGGGCCGAAAAGTTCTGGAGTGGCGGCCACGAACCGGTAAGCGCAATGTTGGTAGACCCCCCACAAGATGGACCGACGATCTGGTCAAGATTGCGGGAGGTCACTGGATGCAGATGGCGCAGGACCGGTCGATGTGGCGAAGTTTGGGGGAGGCCTATGTCCAGCAGTGGACGTCTATAGGCTGATGATGATGATGATGATGAACAAAGGTTTAAGTAAGTGATCTTGTTAAGGATAAATAAAACGACAATTTAGAAACAAATTTTAATAAATTTTAATAGAACAAGTCGAGTCAACGTAACGACGAGGTTCTTACAAATGTATTCTATTTACAGATTCAATGTTTTACTTAATAACGATATTATCTAAACATTACTATTATTATAATTGAAGGTTCAGAGATCCTGTCGAACTTGCAGCGAACCCGACGAGAAATATCTGGAAACATCATCGTTACTGCACATATGAACTACTACTACGATATGAAGTGAAACTTCTTTGTAGACTGTAAACAGGCACGCAATATCATTGTCAATATTTTGGGTATTGTCAATTATATTAATAATATTTGCAGGGTATATATTATATACTCTTAGACTGATATATTTATTATCAATACTATTCTGATATGTGCGATAAGTCACACTGTTTTGTACCGTAAGAACCCAGTACCACTAAACTTGATTTCAGTAATTAATTTGTCTATCTATCGTCTATTAAAATTCATATTTTAAATCTCAATTTTAAAATCTACTCGTCAAAGAAGTTCCACTTCAAAGAATCGATTGTTAAAAGTATCGTCTGTATTGTCAGGGAGAGGTTCAGCGGACCAAGCGCGACCACGGGCACCGGCTCGTAACTACTGAATATTCATAAAAACAAGCACAAACGTAAACACGAATTGATCGGAAAATAATATCTGGAGCTCGCGGCCCGATGTACTCAACCAATATTGACTCTAACAAATTCAATACGATAACATCCGGGTTCCATATCACAGGCATCACCCCCCCCCCCCTTCCATACCCACCTAGTATAACAGATTATCCGACTGCATTGTTACATATCATTACTTTATGTTTGCTTTGATAAATTAATATTGATTTAAAACTAGTTCAAATGTAGTAGGATTTCATTTGGGATTGAAAATTAATGTTGCTACTTCTAGCTATTCGCATCTATAGCTACTTGACATGCACGATAGTTGAATATAAGTACAATAGTAATTAAAGTGATAGTTCAATATGTTGTTTAACTATTACTGTCTAAATATAAAACTGCCTCAAATTGTCATTATCATCACTAATTGGATTTCGGATCTAATCAAGATAATGGGAAGCCACTAGTTGCCGAAACACAGGATAGGTAAAATAACGATGATTGTCAACTAGTGTTGTATGCAGTCGGAGTGTGTGAGCGGTAGTGTTGTCATGCTATCTCGCTCTTGCAGCTGGAAGCCATGCTAAGGACATTGGAGGGAGTCTACCCGGTCTACCTAAGAGTACCTAGACTACCTACTACCGTCTAGTACCCACTCTAGTAACTACCTCTCCTTCAGAAACGGTGGCTTTAGTGAGAAACAGAAAGAATACATTTACAATTCTGATCGGATATTAATAATGCAACAGATTGAGTTATGAACGAATACTGAGTATTGAGTATCTGTGCGCCTACTACGAGTCTGACAAACTTACTTACTGACTACAATAATGAAAAATAAAATTATCATTTTATATACAGCGTTGACTGATATTCTTAGAACGGTATGAAGTTTAGTTAGGAGGTGCTGGATGAAAAATTCTTCTCTACGATATATTCTGTTATTTTGTTTTTCACCTTCCTTTGTAGAATCTTCTCATTTAGAGAGATAGGTAAAAAGTTTCAGAAACTGACAAAATTCATAGCCAGACAAAGGTGGCAGAATCGTTTGTCAAACTCGTGGTAGGCGCACCAGTATCGAGTATCGAGTATCGCGGGAAAGAGAATCGATATCCATCTCGAATGTTCCGACTCTCATCTTGACTTTCATTTATTTCAGACTTCATTTTACAGGTAAGTTATTTGAATACAAATTGATGTTAAAAGTAAAAGGTCAGAGTTTTATAAAGTTAATCTCGAAGACGAACGCGGAAAAAAGTAATTCAAACGAAAATTTGGTATCTCATTACGAGAAGAATATATTTTATAATTTACGAGTATACTATTATACTTCCGTCCAAACACAGTTACAGTCAATTAGTAGATCTATTTAAATATATTACTTTTTATTAATAAAAAAATGTTTTTAATATAAAACTTCATGTTATGTTTGTGTGTCTATGTTCTGAATTAAACAAATTTGTTATGAATATGTGTGTAGACTGTGATTATTTGTCGATATGTGTGTGTGCGTGTCCGTATGCTTATGTGAGTGTGTAACTTTGCTGGTGTCTATATATATGTACGTGCGTGTGTGTATGTGCTTTTGTGTGAAGTTCCTCTTCGTGTGCTTATCAGTATCATGTATCTGTCTGATGTGTTTACCTGACGCTGGGTCCGGAGTTGTGCCTGGTGTGTTGGTTGCGTCGCCGCGTGCGTTGCGGGGGAGCCCTCCCCCCGCGCCCGCTGTACGACGTGTCCTCAGTACTCGACTCTACCACGCCCATCGTATCTGAACGAACAATCACACAACTCTACATTTGTGCTCTACACTTCCTGTTAGTAAAACTCTAGAGATGTAGAATCAGAGTACCTATCTATTTATATTCTAAACTGTTGATCTAAAGAGTTTTTAAGTTGCCTTTTTTACAGAAAAGGATAACTGAAACGCTTACTTCGCGCCTAATAAAATAAAATCAAAGTGTTTAATGCTCAACCACTGTTTTTATGAATTTGTATTCGATTTAATTCAAAAAGTAGTAGATGATGTACCTGTAAGATGTGCATGCGGCAGGCGGTAGAGTTCAGCAGCGCAGGCGGCGCACGGAGAGCCGCTCGACTCAGAGTCACTGTCGCGACCGCGCCCGTACTCTACACATACACACTTCATCTTATATTGTTTGTAATTTGTTGTACATAATTTCTAGTAGGTACTTACTAATTAATGTGAGTATTATTAACACCATTTTGAGTTCATTAAAATTCGTTAAACGTTTGTACGACTCCCCTTACTAATAACATTAATATTTAACATTAAACTCATATAATTGATATCAGTTTACTGAGTAGAGTTTGCATTTCAATTTTTTCATAAATTGAGACAGTTTTCTCCTAATTCTAGAAATAATTATAAAATTAGAAATTGTAAAACCTCGTTTGCTAAAATATAATCCAATACATTCAATATGTTAATTTCGACGCACACATTGAAACAATAACATCGGATCACTCTCGCGTCGTGCTTACATTTATTATTTAAACCACTGTCTCTGAACCCGCGCTCGTGTTACATGTGAGTGCCTCACATGTGGGAGCGTGTTATTTACATACACACGACGAGTACATTTTTATCAGATGCTGCTGCAAATGGAGGATCCGTTTTAAAAACATTGGAACAGATCGCGACAACATTCGCTCTAAGTTAATGGACGAGTGCTTTGAGAGTGACCATGTTGATCTGATGAAAGAAGGCTTTCAAATTAAAAAATATATATTTATTCTGGTTTTATTAGAGTGGGTTGACCCGTATGGGAACACAAATAAGCCGCTGAGGGTTTCAACTCAAAGGTTTATTGAACGAAAATAGGAACCAAAAAAATGACAACGTGTCTTGAGTAACGATGCTTGTGACTTAGTAATAAGACTATATTGATTTGTAATTACAACATTACTAAATAGAACTATTCATAAGTCTTAATGTTATGTTTTGTTTTAAATTATACTATGTTAATTTAGGACTTTCAACAAAGTATACATACATTTATACAGATAATTATTTCAGTTTACCTTCTGGAATATCCCAAATGTACACCAGCAACAATTTATTTCTGTAAACTTTGTAAAGAGTACAGCGTGTTCGTAAGTTTTAATTATCCTCGTTCGTGATCTACGTATTTAACAAGGCGGCAATAAAATAAACAGCTCGCACCTGCCGACTACCGAGCCTCCGAACCCCCGAGTCCCCTACACTACACTTTATTGTTATTAGCTCGCTACAAACTGTACAACACATACTCAACAAACATGTATAACTGTAGAACAGGTAATATCAGAAGTGAAACTTCATGCTAATGATTTTAACCTTTTTTTGTTGCCATGTAGTATAAATAAAATGATAGTACGGGATCCGGCTGCGAAATTAGTTCATTAATAATGTAGATTGATAAGATTTAATTTTTAAGTATTTTCACAGCTAGGAGAAGTCAATTTTCATGATTAGATTATTAGACTGTAATAGAAGTGTCAAACGTACATGCATTAGCTTTACTTCTGATAGTCATGTTCTGTGTCCTATATCATTGTGAACTTGTTTAACAGAAAAGTTGAAATCAAATCGAGTTTTTAGTTTACAATGGTTGAATGTTAGATTAGTTTATTTTTGAAATGTTTTGAAAGTTCTGCGCAAACTGGGAATACGCGGTTTTATTTTTAATTTTACAAAAATGCAGTGTTAACACATTTTGTTAATGGATATGGTAACGTTGTAAATGGAATGAGACCAAAATAAGTATCCTTTCATATAAATAGTTAAGATATGAAACAGAGCATTAGTCGTGTTTCCAAAATATCTTAAAGGTTATTTCCCTGAGGAAATTAAGCTATTTCTTTGATTTGAAAACTGTTTTGGGAAAAAACTGAAATTATTTATCATGTTTGTTATTTACGAAGTTATTTTTATACGTGACCTTCACTTAATATGATCTTTGGAAAACGAGAGGCGATAATAATAAAATGTGTAACTGTGTTGTATTTCATAATGCCGGTAGGTAAATGAACTTTTTTTTTGTGCATACTGTAAGTTTAAACCGATACTACCTATCAACGACAACCATATTAATTGTATTTTAGATACTAATAATGATAACATATAAAGATACATTGAGATAAAAGAAATGGCTCTATCGATATTTACAAAGATATAATTTTTTAACGCATTCCTGAAAATCAAAAAGTGCAAGACCTTTTTACTTTTTTGCATAACAACGTGGATTGCTCAGTTTAATTATGACAAGCTGTTACAATGGGAGGGTCGAGGTGAGATACAGCCGGATCCCGAGGTCAGGTCCCACACTCGCCGCTATTACGGACCCCGCGCGCTCGTAAACACTCTCTCAACATACGTGAACTATCATATGAGGATAACTGATGACGTGTGACGAGATGAGATGTGATGTTTAATGAATAGATGCTGAGGTTTTGATTGCAATAATTTGATTGTTTTATAGATATAGTTTATTTGTTAGCGTTATTCAAAAGGGCTCGGGTGACGCCACCTGCAGGGGCCCAGATCGTGGTAGGAGGCGTCCCAATAGAGGTCGGGGTGCGATTGAAGTACCTCGGCCTCATACTGGACAGCCGTTGGACCTTCCGGGCCCACTTTACGGAACTCGTCCCCCGATTGATG
The DNA here is from genome assembly GCA_030269945.2 of Trilocha varians. Taxonomy (NCBI): domain Eukaryota; kingdom Metazoa; phylum Arthropoda; class Insecta; order Lepidoptera; family Bombycidae; genus Trilocha; species Trilocha varians. The sequence goes on from AP028258.1 coordinate 14,798,917, forward strand.
AGGACAGCCGGCGCACTGAGCCGGTTGCTTCCGAATGTCGGGGGACCAAACCGTGTCGTGCGCCGCCTCTACGCGGGGGTGGTGCGTTCGATGGCCCTGTACGGCGCGCCCGTTTGGGCCGGACCGGGAAACCGGACAGCAACCGTTGTCCGGCTCCTGCACCGGCCGCAGCGCGTCGTAGCTATCAGGGTCATCCGCGGATACCGCACCGTCTCCTTCGAGGCGGCGTGCGTGCTGGCGGGGACGCCGCCCTGGGATCTAGAGGCGGAGGCGCTCGCCGACGACTATCGTTGGCGTTGCGACCTCCGTGCTCTGGGCGTTGTGCGTCCCCTCAGAGCCGCGGTACGGGACCGGAAGGCCCAATCTCGGCGGTCCGTGCTGGAGGCTTGGTCAAGGCGCTTGGCCAACCCCAGCTGGGGTCTAAGGACCGTCGAGGCGATTCGCCCTGTCCTGGAGGACTGGGTGAGTCGCGGCGAGGGACGTCTCACCTTTCGTCTGGTGCAGGTGCTGACCGGGCATGGTTGCTTCGGGAAGTACCTGCATCGGATACAGGTCGAGCCGACGACGAGGTGCCATCATTGCACAAGCGACCTGGACACGGCAGAGCATACGCTCGCTGTCTGCCCCGCATGGGAGGAGCAGCGCCGTGTCCTGGTCGCACAAGTAGGACGGGACTTGTCGTTGCCGGGCGTCGTGGCATCGATGCTCGACGACGACGAGTCCTGGAAAGCTATGCTCGACTTCTGCGAGTCCACCATCTCGCAGAAGGAGGCGGCGGGACGGGAGAGGGAGAGCTCTTCCCTCCCCGACCGCCGCCGACGTCGAGCAGGGGGCCGGCCTCGGGAGATGTCCCGGGATCTGGCCCCCTAAGAGTACCGGGTCCAACAACACCGGACCCAAGGGACCCTAGGCATCAGCGCGCACCCTCCGTGCCATCTATCCGGGGGATGGCAAGCCGTGCTCCCCGACCCGGGCTGGTCCTGGGCCGGCCTGAGCCGAGGGAGACCCTCCAACACACGGCCCCATTTCGGCGGACTGTAAGGTCCGTCTACTGAGTGAGCCGGTGGTCGTTCTCACCGACGGCTGCCGGTTCGACGTCCGGGGGTGACGGGGCGATACGTGAGCGACAATCGCGAACGCGTCCTGTCACCCCTACATCATCGGATGTCGAGCGTGATTGGCGGGAGGTTTTAGTGCGGTTCGACACCCACATACCCCACTCGCGGGGCGAGTGGAAGTCCGGCGATTTCCTCCCGTCAAAAAAAAAAAAAAAAAAAAAAAAAAAGCGTTATTCAAAATGTTGTGGATTAAATTCAGTCTTGTAATTATGTAAATGATAAAGCGATATTAGTTGAAAGCATTTTATTTATTCAAGGTCAAAAAGAAAATAATTGATATAGTATCCGATATGTCGTAGAGGCAATTTTACGACATATAGTGAAGAATATTCAATGAAATGTTTTTACCTCATTTTCACGTACCAACAATAAAAATAAATCAAATTCGGTTCTTTCGTTTAGCACAGATATCGTTTTTCATCGAGAGTTAAATTAACTATTTCACCTACTACAATAATTGAAAATTCTATCTTGTAGTATAATAGAATACTGTTTGTAGTAAAAAAGCATCGTTTAGAGTGAGTACAATAACAGGGAGCGTGTTTAAAAGAACGAGTTCGCAGTAACCGGGTCGAGGGTCACGTGAAGGGTCCATAAACAGGATGAGTGCCCTCAGGGCTGAGCGCGACCAGCCCTACCCTGCCCTGCCCTGCCCTGCCCTGGAGGTACTCATACCTATTACCATGTTTATTACTTACGACTTACGAGAATACCTCGTTACACACTCTCTTCTGGGGATTTTTGTACAACAAATTTTAATCTATGGTTGTCGTGATCGTGGATCGTGATCTTCTGAACTTCTGGTTTTGAAGTTACGCAGAATATTTACTACACAGAAATAAAAGTTATGTTTGTATCACTCTTATAACAGATACTGTTGACATTTGCACTAGGATCAACCAATTTTACTTTTTTTTATTGCAGGATAGATAAACGAGCTTACGGTCCACCTGATAGTAAGCAGTTACCATCGCTCATGAACCTCTGCAATGTCACGAAGATGAGGAGCCGTTATCTATCAATTATTTATACAGGACTTTTCTTTAACCTCGTTAAAAGAGGAACACTTAAAATTGTACGTTTCTGAAACATATGAACGCGCTTCCGCACTCGTTAAAACTGCTTCATTTCGTTGAGAGATGTGAGTTCTTATTTTTTAAGCTTTTATTTCTGCACAGTTGTGCTGTGTCATCGTTATGAAGTGGTAAGTGCGGTTAGTGTTCCCCGAGTGAGTGAGTAGTGAGACGGCGGTCAGTGGTCGCTCGGCCGAGACATGGAATTATTAACAACTATGTAATGAGAACACACACGGACACTATACATTCTAACTGCCTTTGTGATATGTGTCGCCGTCTACTCACACATGACTGAGTAATTTGTTTAATTATATTACACGATATAAGGTTTAGGTTTTTATGCGAAAAAATAAGATTTTCATAGTGTTTCACGAGCGCTGTTAGGTACTAGTCGTTCTTTAAACAAGGCTTTGGAAAGCATTCCTCAAGAGTAGGTCGTAGGCAGCTTTAAATAATCAAGACTTATAATAATCAATCAATAAATCCATATTACACCTAATATTTTTAATATTTAATGCACTTCATTTCTTCAGCATATAAACAGTTTGAAGCTCGTTAGTATTTTCTATCTGGTTTCCGGAATCTGCAGTGTACGTGTTGTGGGCTGTCGCCGAAATTCGATTTCCTTTCCCTCGTCAAGGCGCTGAATGTCCGTCTGTGCGGGGCGCAGGGGGTGCTGGTCGCCGGAGGGGCGCGGGGGGACACACATAAAAATCTTCTCTTTACGTTTGTCCGGAAAACACGTTACAGGTTTTATGATGAGAGTAAAGCGGCGATGACGGTGATGACGCGGCCACAGAAATTACTGTGCAGAAGATAATGTTTGTACAAAACGATCTTTATCTCACTTAGAATGTTTATAGATTTGAAATGGTAAGTCATCACAAATCTACAAGTGTTAAATGTTTTAGAAACTGATATTAGGCGTATTTTTTTAATTTAGTGCTAAGACTTTGCATTTTTAAAGGTTAATAACTAACGGTGGTAGGTTATCGTCGTTTATGTCTACAATGGACAATTAAGGTAAGGACGCCATCTATCCGCCACTTACGACCTACTTTTCAGAAAACACTTTAGTTCGGAACATTTTCATATCTGCATAATCAACGGGTTCTTATCAAGATAATTTTTTTGTAAAGATGTTTGCAACGACCTTAAAACATCGGAACCACTCAACTAATAAAAAAATCGTGGTAAACCCTAAAATATGAATGAAAATAATGTCGATAACAGTGAGTTTTTAAATAAATTTTCTTACATTTCTAATGAGAAAGCAAAAAAATAAATAATTACAATTTAAAAATGAGGAGAAAAACTTCTGTACAGTATAATTGTTCTGTGTCGCGTTGTTGTTCAGTCGACTTATGTTTATTGTACTTCAACAAATTGGAATCACGACTATTTTATGGCTTTCCGGTTTTTATGAGTTCCACTGATCCTCACACGAGAACAATAAATATTACGTATGTTTAGTTGGTGAGCGTATGGATTTATGGGATATCAGTTTGTAGCTGGAAGATTATTTTTACTGTATTTGGCAGCTAGGTGATAGCAGACGAATTTCCAAAAATATAACCAGGAAAATCAGACCAGTCTGTGTCTGATCAAAACGAACTGATCAAGAAAAGTAATGCTGCAGATATTTTCTTTTTAAACTAAAGGTATATAAACAAAACAATACATTAGGCGGAGTGCTGTAAAACGGAATCTATCTTCAACTAGATTTATGTTATCGTTGCTCCGAGCTAAACCTTAAATTTATAGCGACGCTTTCAACTGGACGAGTTCAACCAAAGACCAAGATCGGTAAATCTTACCGCTCTGTCCCGCTCTCCGCCGCTCTCCTCCGCTCTCCGCCGCTCGCGTCCGCTCTCTACCGCATTCACTATCAATACCTTTCATACTCCCTCTATACCATCTACAAATGATTTCCTTTCATGAATTTTCTTTCATAGAACGCGAAATATTTTCAAAGAGATGTTTGAAGAAATAAAAATATATTTGAGAGGAGTCTGTGAAAGGCGATGGTTTTTGCATCATTAAAAACGAGATGGCGACAGCATAAAAGAATATTATTATAATATTTTATAGAACTGAACACAACATTGTAGTTTAATGGAAACGTCACATAAAGGACAAAGACATTTTATGGTGATCCAAAACTCGATTCTATTACAGATCTAAATTCGAATGAAATGTGTGTCCGGCGTGCAGGGGTGCGCGCGAGGGAGCCGCGGCCCGCTCACACAACACATTATATTGCATTCCTTACTTTGAGCGGGACACGCGCCACCGCCCGAACAATCTCTGAGACGATAGCCCAGCGGTCAGGGGGCCGCCGGTGACCCCCGCCCGACCCCCCACCACCCGGAGGGGGGAGACGGACAATGGAGAGCGCAACGGAAATTGCAAACCCAGCGAATGGAAGCAGAGATAATGCCTCCGGAATGAACTATTATTATTTTATGGCGCGTTTTTAATATCCTGGCGCGTAATGAATGGTACCACACAGCGACCGCTCCGCTCCGATCCGATCCGGTCCGGGGAACTGCACTCCGTACTCATTGCTTTGTGTCATGTTAAATGTTGTGCACTTTACACAACCGGTACTAAGCCGGAATTATTAGACAGCTTATTGTTGTTTTAATGGCGGCTTTACATTGAAAATAACTAATATAAAATGTGGCAGTGTCTTCTTACAAGTAGTATTATCATTATTATATTATGTACACAGTATATTGTAGTGTAGTAGTATCAGTTTGTATTTTTGTGTCCTCTTTGTGTGTGTGGAATAAACTTGCTTTCTTTCTTTCTAGTACATTATTTTCAAAATTATAGACAAATTCACTACGCTTGGCTGAATGTGGCGCCTCCGCAAGTTATGACACGCTTCAGAATATGATTTTTATTTATAAACCCATACAATGTCGAGAGCAAGGCCAACGTGGGTCGGTTATAAGAACGACTTAAGATTAAACCCTATGTCATTAGTTTCACATATTAGAGATCAGTTCATGTGATAGTGCGGGTCGTGTGCAGTGGCCTGTGTTTAATTTCCCTTATATTTGTTGGCTCCGTACTACACCCCCCCCCTCGCAACCTGCACCCCGCCACCCCTCCCCCCTCCCCTCCCGTCCGCTGCATGCAGCCCGACACTAACTATGCTATTATCTAACGGACACAACAATGTTGAAATTAAGCGAAATTAGTTATAAAGGACGCATTCTGTACCTATTCATATTCAAAAGAGATAAAGTTTTTAACGGAGTCATTTATTTAATTATTTAGGAAACATACAGTACACAATTAACAATAAATTTCACATATAAAACAGTACCTAACCATGATGGTTCTTAACCGGTTTTGATAATTATTTGGGCTTTAATAAACCATTTTAGTAGCAAGTTATTTTTTATCTCTCTGGTTGGTGGCGTTATAATTAAGTAAAAAGGATCAGGCAAAATCTAGTAATAAAAAATCAGTTCTCTCCTTTACTTATAGAGACAATTAAACAACTCAGACAAAAAGTGATTTATATTTGTGACCAGCGATCCAACCAACTCAGTAGATACAATTAATTACAGCGGTGTAGTTATTTAGCAGATAGATAGATAGATCTTCACGGAGAATTATTTTCAAAAATATTTTTATCGACTTCCAAAAAGTGTTTAAGTCAGTTGATTTATTTTGTTTTTTTTTTACATATGCTTTTATGATATTATACTCAAAAGAAGAGACTGTATTTTGATATGTATGAGTATGTTACCTACGATTATAACCATATTATTATAAATTAAGGGTGAACCAATTATTATTATGTCTATATTTATTTATTTTCATTTATTTTTTACATTATATCTTTAAAAATATTACAAAGAATTAAAATTTAAAAATACAATATAAAAAACACAGGACCACTGAAGACGAGGTCTACGACCCAAACCATCAGTGGTCAGGGCTCAAGAGAGGGCTTATTAATCTTATTGATTTAAAAGTGGATTTCTCGGATTTGTTCATTCAAATGCAAAAGACGAGTAGATGGTTTCCAATGTTTCTTTAAGTACTTCAATAGGAGATACTCTATGTTTGTACAAAGAAAATAAACCTGTCTACCTGTAGTATGTATATATGTATAGTTTGTGCAGACTAATATCCGGGTTGTGATGACCGGGAGAGCTACCTGTCTACTATTCAACTGAGAAATTATGAATTCAAAGCGCGACCGGAAATTGCAATCCGTTGTCTGTCTCTCTATACTACCTACTCTATACCTACTCTATACCTACTCTATACCTACTCTATACCTACTCGTATTAGAGGCTCGGGAGATTCTCGAGTTGAAAGGGTGCTCATTATTTTCATGCTAAGAAAAAAAATCTTTGAAGTCTTTTAAATGGTTCATTTTTATGGTCGTGAGTAATAACGGAATGAAATATTTAATTTTCAATATTGATGTCTTGATCATTTTTGTTGACGTTATAAAACTAGTTCGGAAAAAATGCCACCGCCCTAAGAAGAACTGGCGAAAAATACTCCGCGAGCATGTCTTTTTTTATTATTTATTTATTTATTAAGTTTTACCAACAAAGTAACACCAAAACACATACAAATAGAGAAGCAATCAAAGTACACATGAGTAAATGTTATTTAAATATTCAATCAGTATATACTTTTTAAATGTATTTTTACATAAAATACGAATGATACTGAAATGATCTAGGAAAAAATTTTAAATAACAATTCTGCTGTAGCTATGACTAGATCAAATGAAATGATCAAAATACGATCAGTTAAGATATTACTTATAAGAATTTTGAATTTAATTTTTTTGTTCAGTAAACTCATTATTGCAATATACATGAATATTGAAGTTTAGTTTAGCGAGTACGTACAGGCGGGTTTTTAATTTATGTTCCGAAGCTTCAAAAGACATTAATAAATAATTCGCCAACCTGTAGAGCATATTCTTTATCCGAGACATCGCACACCGCCGCGATCTCCGCGTAATTGAACCAGAGAGGAAGGGGGTGAGAGGGGGTGAAGTAGGTGCAGGTACCCCCCCCCCCCTCCCCGCGCGGGTGAAGTCATATCGAAACAAATCGGACAGTATTTCATTCCCGCCTCTATGAATGTTGGCGACCGAACAATTAGCTCCAAATTGTTATACGCGTGAATATAAATGTGTATGTGTGTGTGTGTGTGTGTGTGTACACGATGTGATATGTGGATGTGTGTAGTTTGGTAATTAGAACACTGGCAGATAATTGTTTTACTGTATTGCTTCACACCCTGTCTTGGTCCAAGAAGTCTGAATATATAGCTATTGTTATTATTATGATAATATCCCACTCGTGACTGCTCGGTACAACACAACGTTAAAAATTGTTGGTATTTCGATGCTCTATAGTCAGCAAATAGCAATTAAGAAATTAACGGGAGCTTTTAGAGTTATAAATTTGAAATCTTAGCTTTTTAATGAATTGGATTTATCAATGAGCTGCCGGTATATAGTGTCTAGTGTAGTGTTTGAGCCTTTCTTAAAAAGTAGATATCGGTCGTTTTCGTTTTTTTTTTAAATAACTTCTGAATTAGTCAAGATCTTAACTCTGACTGAGTAGCAATCTCATTTCTATTCAAGTTAGAGACGTGTGATGTGTTACGTAATGGTGCGGTATGTGTGTGTGACGTCACGGATGTGTGTGGGGGTTGTGACGTCACCGGCAGGCGAGGGAACACCGCCGTCGCTCTCGGAGACATCAATGAATACCGACCGGTGCGATGCTTGCTAATAACTACACACAGTACATGTATAATGCAGTAGAACAATATCACTAACTTTGTTGTGTATGTAGGAATTTTTAAATACATTCAAAACAAAATGTGCTAAAATAAAAGGTCTAAAAGGGATTAGTTTTTAAGATATGATTTATACTTATTTCCTAATATTACGTGAAAAATTAAAAGTTTTATTTTTTGACAGATACTATAATAATACGCTTTATACTTTAAACCATCTTATATCGTTCTTGACAGTTTTTTCTTTAGATTTAAACAATTATAAAGTTTTGATACTTTTTAGAAGTATACGTTTTTATGATCCAATTTATAGTAAACTAGTAATCCCGTGTACCACAGAGGTAGGCAGTTACTTCTTTTTTTTCTGGTAACTTTCTTTGCACCTTGTGTTTCATTATTGGACTTTAAATACGGATCCATAATTTTTGGAAAACAAAATATGGATACTTTTCGATAAATATACTATTTAGCAGTGAATTAATTTTTGAAATCGGATCAACTAAACAAACTGTTCACTCTTCAGCTTTACTTTATTTATAAATCTAAGTTGTGTTACTGTATCATTCTGCACTGTGTCCGGGAGTGTGAAGCACGGTCAGTAGTTCACTCGTGTGATCGTGTTTCATACATTCTGTTCCGTCGCCCTGGGACTCGGTCACTACACTGTGTCATACAGTGGCACAGGGGCGAGGGGGAAGGGGGGGGGTAGGGGGGGGGAGATAACGATATCATCTGCCTATTTTGGCATCAAACTGCACTTAATTCTACTGTTATTGTTGTTGTATTGTTAGTCTTCATTTTATGTTTTATATTATATGAGATGTGCACTTTAAATAGTCATTTTCAAGTTGAAAGGGAGTATTTTAAAATTTTGCATTTCAAACAGAAAGAGAGATTTAAGAGTAATATAATGGTAAGAAGTCGACTGTTTATCGCGACCTTTTGAGAAGTGAAACATTTCCAGTCCAATTGCTACGAGTACTACGCCGTAGAAGTTACCGTAGACCGAAGCATTGAACAACGTGTGTACATCTACGGTTCCATTTATTATATCACATATATTTTCTTAATTTATCTTTATTTAAACAAGTTTTAGTAAACAAGCTTTTGGCTCATCAGATCGTAAGTGGTTACCATCACTCTTGGACCTCTGCAAATTGGACATCCGCTACCACTTTGACCTAGTCTTGAGAAAGAAAGGTAATGTGTACTGACCGTTACTGTGCGCCAATAGGTTGGGTCTGGGTGGTGGCGCGGCCAGGTCCAGCTCCGCGCGACCGAAGCTGCGGAGATGCAGCGCGCACCCACCCACACCACCTCCCACACCACCACCACCACCCACACCACCAGACATACTGAACGTCGCGTACGGACTGATCTCGTGCAGTTCACCTAACGATTATATCATTATTAATTAAAGTATGAATAAGCGAAGGTATGTAGAATTAACTTCGCGGCTAATAGCATAGCGGCATTCAATATTTATGAAATTATGTTCTCAGTATTCATTTATTTGCTAATTTTTTACATTATATTTTTAAAAAACAATCACACAAAAAAAATAATTTAAAAATACAATATAAAAAACAGAGCTAGGGCCACTGGAGACGGGGTCTACGATCCAAGCCATCAGTGGTCAGGGCTCAAGAGAGAGGAACCTCCTCACAATACGCGCCGTGTCAAGAACGACCGCCGCGCTGAATCAGGCCCGCCACCCAGCCGGGGAGCGAAAAATGAAATTATGTATTGTTATGTTTATATTTTTTGTATAAAATAACGGGAGCGACATCAACTATTGACAAAGTCTCCCCTTTTCTTCTCAATTATAATTAAAGAAAAAAAAATGAAATTATGTTAAATAACCTTAATTGATTTGATATTCAATATCAATAAATATCATTAAATATTTCAAGTGTTAGTTTAGGAGTAAAACTAAAGCAACTAAAATCAGAATGCATCACTTATACTGGTTTGGTACTGATCATAAGAGGACTTTCACTTCTTCTCTTTCACCGTTCACCATCAGTAGGTCACCTTCAGTTGTGTCATATCGCACATAAAACATTGTTAACAATAATATTAAGAGTGATGCTGTACCATCAGGCGGTGTGAGTGTCTTCCCGTTTCTCTTGGGCTCGGTGGTGTAGAGGGGCGGCTGCGGGGGCGCCCCCTGCACCGCGCACCCCCCCTCCCCCCGGCAACACCCGCCCGCGCCGCGACGGACCAGCACCAACCCTGACATTACAACAACAGATGATATAGTGGTAGCCTGGGTGATACAAACTTGTAAACAATATTTTGCACAGAATAGTCGTTTTTGAAGTAGGATTTCACTGGAATTCCTCCTGTCCTGGCTAAACTATACCTGCACTGGTTTTACATCCAAACCTCGGCGGCGACCAAAACCGAGGTACGTTAAACACATCCCAATACCGGATCTGCAGCCGTCGGCAATGCGGCAGACTCTGGCGCAATTGTCTTCGCCCGCCAAGATAGGGCGTTAAATCCTCCCACAAATTACGTATACCCTGTGTAACACTTCACAATCAAGAAAGCACAACCTTATGATGACGCACGTAATGCTGCAACTTGTATCCTTAAGTTAGTCAAAATAGTTCAGGTTCTGTGTGTAGTGACTGACCGGCTAGTGCGGCGAGTAGTACAGCAAGTCCTCCGCCGAGCAGCGCGGGCGCCACCACAGCACGCCACCCCCCCGCTCCCCCGCCCCGCGACACCGACCCCGCGCGGCCCCCTCCCTCGCCCGCGCTCTCCGCAGACGAGTCGCGCTCCTCCAACGATATCTCCACCACCTCGCCCAGACGCTCTATAAACGTGACACACGTTGTAACGCACGTGTAGTAATATACAAGATGGATCTGTACCCTAGTGCCAGCTAAAGTGACGTGAGTGACCTGACGAAATACAACTTAGAACCACTTTTATTTTTTTTAATATTTCCAATGTCCTTTTGTGTATATACGACTACCGTTGTGGGTTTCAACAGAATTTTGAAAGTAAAGTTAAAACGTTTTCAAAAATAAAAATGAGTCTGCATTGTATTTCGATAGGCCATTCACCCCACTACAGCTGACACAAAGTATGTATGACAGTCTCACCTCCGTTGACAGTGAGTGTGGCGGCTCGGTACAGCGCCACGGTGTCTCCCGCCGACGAGCTCGCTTCCACTTTGATTTCATACCATGTCCCGGGATTCAAGTTAGTAGCCTAACAACAACCATTATTTCAATAACAACTTCACACCATTATGAATAGATTATAAATGATAGTATTGTATACCTCTGCGTATTCTCCGTGTGTGTGCGGCAGTGTTCCCCAGAGGGCGTGTGTGTGCGCAGGTCGGAGCGCGAAGCTCCACCGCGTGACGGGACAGGGCGCGGTCCAGCCGAGCACGCTCACCCGCAGCGCCGTGCTGTTGCACCACACGCTCTCCGCACCGCTACTACTCACCGCCTCTACACACACATACTTCATACGGAACCATATTCAAGTTTACTTAAATAAACTAATATAAAGAGTCACAGAGGAAAACTTACTATGGAACCAGAATGGCAAGCTACGCTGACATAAGATAAAAAAATACCGAACTACGGTCGCGATCTTGCTGACTAATTATTTCAATCACAGACCATTTATTACATACTGTGGATATGTAATAAAGTTAATAATCTCAAAAGGTTAATAGGTAAATTAAATCACAACAGAGCAGTATGCTACGACGGTCAGAACTCTCGAGTTTTTAAAAGACTTCACTGTGAAATACAATTGTATTTGATACGAGAGTGTTAAAGATTGATTGATTGAGAGATAAAAAACGAAAATTGTGTGTGAATTTAATGCCTCAATAGCTAATAGTCCACATACAGTTGTCTGCTTGTGTATCTCTTTCTCTTTGTTCTGTATGTGTGTGTACTAACTGTCCCCCAAGGTCCTGGCAGTGAGCGGCGGCGAGAGTGCGGAGGCGCCGGCCGCGTTGTGAGCCTGCGCGCGCACCGTGTACCCCGCCCCGCACCGCAGCCCCCGCACCCGGTACGACGACTCACTCGCCGGCACCGACACGCTGCGCTCCAGACCACCCGGCCCGCTCGGGGACCACCAGATGCTGTAGCCTGACATACGACAACATCTTCAAACCGACTTCACACAATATACTATATTCAATATTTTAAAGATCCTTCTTTAAGCCAAAACCATAAATTGTTTTAAAAATAACAGTATCATTTTCATTGAATTATAATTATCATAACTTGAGCCCAACAGTGGGCAGTAATGGGTTGGTACAGTACAGTACAGTATCATAACTTTCCCCGAACGATAAAGAGAACTTAGTGATACTCTAGTTAATCTACGAAGAGCGAAGAGGAAGCCAATAGGAATGGGGTTGAACGGACCCTTCTCCGTTGCACACTACCAATATTTGACCAACCACCCTGAAATTAAGTTAACTTACTGATAAGTGGTAGATCCGAATGTTGTGCGCTATGTTCCCAGACGAGTTGCAGCGAGTAGAGGTGTGCGCGGGCGAGGGTGAGGGCGGGGGGCGCGGGGGGGCGACGCACACGCACTAAGTACGTCACGGCGTCAGTCCCCACCGCGTTACGGACGCGACACGTGTAGTTACCACTCACACTGCTGTCTACATCTGTGTGAGTGTATAACAAGGTGATAGATTTTTCATACTGTACTACGAGGTGGATCTATAACATACATATTATTATTATGTACCAGCTGAGACGGGGTAAATGACCTGTTGAAATTTGTTTAACTTTTGAACAACGTTTACCTATTAATGGATAAAATTCAGACGAGGTTCTTTTTATTTTAAGTATTAAATTTTACCACTGTTTACTAGAATCAAGTACATCATGAATGAAATAGTTATTACGCACTATGTATAAGTAAGTCTCCGTTGTCGGTGACGGTGTGTCGGGGCGGGAGGGGCGACCAGCGTCGACGCAGCGGGGGCTCCCCCACCGCCGCGCACCCCAACCGAGCCGACTCACCCGCCGACACCGACACCACGCGACTCAGCGACGACACGCGCGCCGGGGCTGTACCGACACTCGTTGTTAGTACTTCACACATTTGACCAGTAATATCCTAACGTAGGATTTATTTCAGAAAAGTTCCATTTAAAATGTCATTTCAGAAATTTTAAGTAATTTAGAAATTAGTAGAAGTTCGATTTGCTAGCGTATGGTGGAAAAAACAGCCACCTAATTTGCAGATTTCGTCAAAACACAGAATTCTTATAAATGGGTGTATGTATGATAGAATAATGGGTCTCAGATGATAATTTATATAGAACTTCAAGCTTTTTCTACCATCATCAAAATGCAGGTAAACTTGAACAGCAGTATTAGTAGTAAGTAGTTAGTCACCGGGTGCAAGCGGCGTGGCGGTGTGTGTGGGTGAGGGCGGTCCCAGGCCGGCGTGCGTGGCGGCGCGGACCCACAGCTCGTACACCGCGCGCGACCGCAGTCTCCGCACCTCGTGCCACACCTCCCCCGCGCCCTCCGCCGCCTCCACGCGCTGAGACCACTCCCCGCCCACCCTGACCATCAGAACAACATTACACGAACTGCTCTAGTAACCGGGTCTAACTGGACCAAAAAGAGGGGAAGAATATACGACTGTAAATACATTGGAACGGTAGACATTTACACAATCCTGATAGTCAAAATGAATGTGAGACTGTTGTGTTATAGTCCGTACTTGCCGAGCTCCCTGGTGTAAAGCGTGTAATAGGCGACGGAGCCGGCCGGGGGCAGCCACGACACTCGCACCGCGTCACCGTCAGCTGCCACAGCGCGTACCAACTCCACCGTGCCCGCCACTGCACAATACACATACAATACTGGTGACATTTACCGTGGCTACAAGAATATTTCTGTGTCAATCTCTCAAAGTAAGAACCTAGTGCTACTTATTCTACTACAGATAAATCTAATGGAAGTCGGTAGGGGTAGAGTTGTATAACATATTCGCCACTACATGTTATTTATCGTATCTCACTAATGAGTAGGTACGTACCGTCATCCAGCGTGGAGCAGTAGACGGGGTTGGCGGTAGGTCCGAGGCCGAGGTGCGACCTCGCGCGGACCCATACCGAGTAGTTGGTGGCGACGAGCAGCCCCGGAACCCGAGCCTCGTCCCCGCCCCCACCACTCACCACCTGACTCTCTGACACCGCGCCGCTCTCTGCGTACACACACACATAAAATAAACCGCTCATACGTGTTATGGGTTTTTTAATAAACGTAAATGGTGTTGTTTCCTTACGTTGCGTGTCGAGTATCGGCGTAAGATGCAGGTCGTACCCGAGCGGGGGTGCGGGGTGCGCGGGGGGACTCCACCGCACACGCAGCGCGCGCGACGACACGCCCACACACGACACCGACTGCGGAGACTCTTCCGGAGCTAACACCAGCGTAACGACATCATTAAAAGCTGCTGCAGCTAAACTCTTTATTGCGTTCGAAAGAAAAGAAAGAAAGAAACTGAGAACTATTGCGCTTTAAAATACCTCATTGGTGTTGTTCTAAAATGGTGACATGATACACAGTTTAATATGATCAACAATGATGCGAAGTGACTCTGGTTGTCTTACGTCCATCAGCAGTGGTGGCGTAGAGCGTGGGAGAGTGAGGGCTGGATCCTGCGCGGTTGTAGGCGCGCACCGTGACGCCGTACCGCGTACCGCAGCGTAGCGCGGAGACGGACAGCGCGCCGCCGCTCCAACCGCGCGACACCGCCCGCCCCGCCGCCTCCCCGCCCGACTCGTGCCACGACACCACGTGACCTAACAACTCGCCATTCCACTGCTCCTGCGGCGGCGCCTGACGATACAACTCACTTAGAACAATCGAACCACAACGGCAAAATGCGTAATTTGAAGAAAAAGTAGATGACTAATACTCACCGACCATGAGACGTGTAATTCGCCCGGATTAGTCGCCCTTACACGGACGTTTAGCGGAGGAGCTGACGGCGCTGTAACATCACACCTCGATTACACTAAGGAACAACAGGCATATCTACAGTTGTAAGTAACACGCATACCTTCATCGATGGTGGTGAAGAGCAGCGGCTCCGACAGCGGTGACTGTCCCACGTGGTTGACGGCGATCAGACGCATCGTGTACGACACCGCCGGACGCAAATTGTCTATCTGTGCTGCGTAGCCTCTGTACCCATCGGCGTCCGCTCTATACAAGATGTTACAAAATGTTTGTATATCCTACTCAAATGAGGGCGGAGCAATTTATTTTCTGTCTATTTATTCCTAATCTGGGATTTCTTCTTTCACACAATCCAACCATCTCAACTTCTTAAGCCTATCTGTCTTCCTACATCCATCTACTTCCAAATTCTACATTCGCTTTGTACCTTGGTCTTCATCTCTCCTATTACCTACCTGTCATCGGTGGTGTGTGCGGTTAGGTTCTGTGCATGTTGTGTGTGTGTGTGCGCCGCCTCGTACAGCGCTGTGTAGTATCTGGCGGCTCCACTGCGCCAACACACGCGCGTCCACCGCGAGCTCGCTCCACACACATGCACACGCACACACAAACCCGGCGGCTCTAAACACAATAATACCCACTTACTGACTATTTGTAGAATAATTACTGATTATAAAAGAGTACAAAATAAGTCTAATTATCACTCTATGCTACTTAGTCAAACATCAAAGACACCGATGGCGTGATGTTGTTGAGATAGACAAGTGGCTAAATCTGCTAAAACCACACGATTTACTTTAGGTAGCTGACCCATCTAAATCTAAGGAATATAAAACGAGTGTAATAATGATTGTTTTACCTTCGACCTGTAAATGCATGATTAGTTCAGCTCTCCCGTACTGGTTGTGTGCGTGACACTTGTACTGTCCGGCGTCAGCTCGCTCTGCCGACCGCAGCTGAAGAGTTGACTTTAGACCCATCGCTGTGCGAGCTTCTGATATTGTCCACCTTATTATAATAATTCAACACCAATTATCGGTTGTTAAACAATAATGTTAACGGTTCTTGTAAAAAAAAAAACAAAATACTCGATGAAGAATGTGTACCTCAGGAATGGACAGAATCGGAAATAATCTTATTATATAAAAAGGGTGACCCTAAAGACATAGGGAACTACCGCCCAATAAGTCTCATGTCTTGCATGTATAAACTTTTTGCATCCTGTTTACTTGAAAGAATATCTTCTCAAATAGACTCATACCAACCTATAGAACAAGCGGGATTTCGAGGAGGATTTAGTACTACAGACCACATCCATGTCGTTAATCAAATTGTTGAAAAGTACATCGAATACAAAAAACAACTCTACATAGCCTTTATTGACTATAAAAAAGCATTCGACTGTATTTATCACACTAGCATCTGGGAAGCATTGAATGATCAGAACATAAACTCAAAATATATTAACATTATCAAAAACATGTACGACCGTTGCACTAGTAAAGTCAGACTAGATAGGGTAGGCACAAAAATCAGCATCAACCGAGGAGTAAGGCAAGGCGACCCTATCTCACCTAAACTGTTCATAGCAGTCTTAGAACATGTAATGAAGGACTTACCGTGGTCTAAAAAAGGTATAAAAATAAACAACAGTTTCTTAAGTCATCTTCGCTTTGCGGTTGACATTGTTGTGTTTTCTGAATGTCCAGAAGAGTTGAATATAATGATTACTGAGCTGCAAATGTCAAGTAGTCGTGTTGGTCTTGAAATGAACTTGGAAAAAACCAGTCATGACAAACAGTGAGTTGACACCAATATTGGTTAAACATGTGCCACTCGAATACGTAGACAGCTATATATATCTTGGGCAACAAATCTCATTTGGGAAAAACCGAAATATAGAGGAAGTGAACAGAAGAGTATCCATAACATGGAAAAAGTACTGGGCTCAAAAAGAAATTCTCAAATCGAACCTTCCAATTAAATTAAAAACAATAATCTTAGACACGACCATTTTACCCTGTCTCACCTACGGTTGCCAAACATGGATTTACGACCATAAGACAAAACAAAAAATCAAAACCACTCAAAGAGTAATGGAAAGAAGCTGTTTAAAAATAAAATTGAAGGATAGAGTGAGAAACACAAATATTAGAAAAATTACCAAAGTTAAAGATGCTCTAAGATTTGCCAAGAGACAAAAATGGAAGTGGGCAGGACATGTTGCACGCTGCGAAGACAACCGCTGGACTATAAAGACTACCAAATGGAAAGGACCACATGGCGAAAGAGGCAGAGGCCGTCCGTGCGCAAGATGGCAGGATGATATTGTAGCCACTGCAGGAAGAGACTGGATGTGTACCGCAAAACAAAGAGAAAATTGGAATTCTTTGGAGGAGGCTTATACCCTAAGGGGGTCCACATTAAAAAAATAATTTATAATTTTTGCATGAAATATTATATATTTATTTTAGTTTAAATTACAATAATACAAATTAATTACTAATTATTATTGTTGATTGCTAATTTTTATTGTTATGATTAATTTTGATTATTATTTTTTAATTATTAATTCTACGTCATTATTTTAATTGGTATTCAATGAAATTTTTCTTGTTTAATGTGGAATGAATAAAGCTTTATTATCTCTATCCATTTATTAGCTTATTTTTTACATTATATTTTTAAAAAAACATTACAAAAAAATAAATTTAAAAATACAATATAAAAAACAGAGGGCCACTGCAGGCGGAGTCTACGACCCAAGCCATCAGTGGTCAGGGCTCAAGAGAGAGGAACCTCCTCACAATACGCGCCGTGTCAAGAACGACCGCCTTCTGAATCAGGCCCTTTACCCAGCCGGGGAGCGAAAGCTTCTCTAGATGACGGTCGAAGCTTTTCGCTATTAGACCGTGCACAGATACAACGATCGGAACAATGATGGTCGATTCAACACGCCACATGTCGGTCACCTCGTGGGCCAGGTCCAAATATTTTAGCAGTTTTTCTTTTTCTGCCTTCACAAGGTTCTCGTCATGTGGAATGGTGACATCGATCAACACTGCCCGATGCGCATCCCGATCTATTATCACTATGTCAGGCTTATTAGCAGCAATAGTCCTGTCAGTGATAATAGATCGGTCCCAGTAGAGCGTTACATGACCATTATCGAGAACCGGCTGAGGCCAATACTGGTAATAAGGTACGGCGGCTTCAACAAGGTCGTAAGCTTTATTATTATTATTAATTATCGGTTATGTCCTTTTTTGAATCGTGACCAATAAATCATATTAGCTCTATTTTCCTCCCTCTAAATGTAAACAAAAGCAAAAACAATGAAAGAATATTCCATAAAGAAACCTGCATATTAAAAAGGTTAATTTAAAATCACATTTAAAGAATCGTAATGGATTATGCCAGAGTCCTCGTATACACAAAATACTCGTAAAATCATTCATATTTGCTGACAATTTGTGATATGTTTGTAAATGCTAGTAAGTTGCACCTGTATGAGTTGAGGTCTAGTTTGTTCCCGCGATGCGCCCAGGCCACACTGAGCGGCACGTCACCGAGCGCGAGGCAGGACAGCGCGGCGCTCTCTCCGCGGACACACGACACGTTGCCGCCTGCACCCTCGAAGTGCGCCGGCTCTATATGTAACGTATACCATGTACTTACTACTACTATATGTAGAGACTACCTAGTATAGACGATAGTCACGAGTCTGACGTTGCGTTTAGCTTCGAGCCTCCAGTCTTCACATATATTAGTCAGGTGGTCAATGCAAATGATTGACCATTACCATTGAATACATTGCAGAATGATTTTTTTTTATTTTGCCTCGTAGGTGACGTAGTAGGCGGCGAGTGTGTTTGACAAATGCACATAATATTATAAACAAAACGATACGAAACTGATACGAAATATAGCGATGTAACTTAAGGTAACAGTGTCAGTTATTAATATCTACTCTGAAACTGTATGTGCTTAAGTAAGCTATCTTAGAAAATAATTTTGAGTTTCTTCACAATCCCAATGCACCTGCAGTTGCTATGCACAATATCGTAACGTAAAAGTAAATGAAATCTTAATGCATCATCTCTCCGTCATAGAACGAACAGTATGTACGTATCCTCACCGTGTACAGTAATATTGACATGTTTGAGTAGCGGCGGCCCCACGCCGTTATCCGCCGCGCACCGGTAGCACCCCTGGTGACTGCGGGCCGCAGCCCCCGCCGACAGCGACCCGTTACTCGCGCGCAGCGACCACCCTGGAGTCGAGCCCCACTCCGCCGCGCGCACCGCCTCCCACTGCTCGCTGCTCTCTGAACCTACGGGACCTAGCTCACCTGCGAGACGTTACATGCACATATAGCTATAAGATATGGGTATTAATGAAAAAAAATAAATGAAAACAAGTGAAATATTTATTTTTATCTTTTCATGACAACCCTAAGTAATAATAGTTCATTATTATACATTCAAAAAAATTATTCAAAAAATGAAGATACTAATTTAGGGCTTTCCTATTAACGCGACTCTGTCTGCAACATCATCATCATCATCATCATCATCATCAGCCTATAGACGTCCACTGCTGGACATAGGCCTCCCCCAAACCTCGCCATAACGACCGGTCCTGCGCCGTCTGCATCCAGTGACCTCCCGCGATCTTGACCAGATCGTCGGTCCATCTCGTGGGGGGTCTACCAACGTTGCGCTTACCGGTTCGTGGCCGCCACTCTAGAACTTTTCGGCCCCAACGGCCATCTGTTCTTCGCACAATGTGTCCTGCCCATTGCCACTTCAAAGATGCAATTCTTTGGGCTATGTCGGTTACTTTAGTCCTTCTGCGGATCTCCTCATTTCTTATTTGATCACGCAGAGAGACACCCAGCATAGCCCTTTCCATTGCTCTTTGAGTGACTCTGAGTCGTCTGATAAGACCCAACATAACGGTATATAACATAACGGTATATAATGTGGCCTTTCTCGAATAATGATCTCTCTAAAACGGAAAACTTTTTCAAATAAGTTAATAGATATTACCTATCCTTCTATACCAGGTGATGACGGGTGTGGGATGTCCTTTAGCAGCACATTCTATGAGGAGAGGGGCTCCCAGTAACACGGCCGCGTCCTGCGGTTCCACCACCCACGACGGAGCCACTACATACACCATAATAATAATACTCAACTCACTATGCAGTTGCTTGAAAAAACACAAGTCACAGCACTCACATTCCAGAAAACAAGAATAAAAAATAAAAAAGAGTAGGTATTGGTATAATATACTACGAAATATTACAACGAATACTCTGCAATTAGTGTTGCCCAAATTCAGTCTTGGTCTTGCAGTCTTGGTCTTGTTCTTGCGTTTTTGCAAGACCAAGACCAAGAACAAGACCGCGTATTTTTTGCAAGACGCAAGACCAAGACTGACCGTGCAAGACTTGAGCAAGAACAAGACTAAGCCTGCAAGACTCTTGTGTCTTGCAGCTAGGACTTAGAGGATTATAGAGGCGTTATTTCACGGAGTAGTTAGGTGTACCAGTTCGGTGTATAGGTACGCTTAGGAATTCTATGAGACGCAAAAAACTGTATCAAAGAATTTGAAAAACTGGACCTATACGCATTACGACTAATACCATAAACATACCTACATAGTGAATAAAAAAATATCCATTAAAATCAAACTGAGTGCATGCAGAGTTATGTTTTAACCATAGGCACTTTGATAATGCGGCATTAAAGGTTTTGTCCTTACTTCTCAAAGAAATTTGCTGCATTTCGGAAGTACATGGTTATGATACACGCGCCGGCGGCTTCTTTTGAAATCATATACAACAATCGTTGCCGCCGCGCCGAAATCACAACATTCGACACTATTATAGAAATAAATGATAAATCGTAAAACTCTTTTATTAAATTTCATATAAGTTGAGGGTTCAATCTCTTTCTAGACAGATATTGTTCTTTAAAATACAAGTCAAGTTATTGTAATTAATTTGTTTTTTACATGTTTTAGCAAATGTACGCTTATAAATCATAAATGTTTAGAAACAGTTACTTCCATGGAAAACGACATATATCTAGGTCAGTTGATTTTTTGAATTTCTTATCAAATCCTCAGTTATTTATTAATCTGCTTAATCTTTACTATGGCTATGTTAATTAAAGCTCACAATGTTTCAATTGTAATACGTTTTTCTAAGATTTAAAGTAAACTTTAATAAATAGTAATAGACTAATAGGTAATTGCAAGACTTGCAAGACTCTTGCTGCAAGACCAAGACCAAGACCAAGACTGGGAGCGCAAGACCAAGACCAAGACCAGGTGTATTGGCGCAAGACCAAGACCAAGACTGGCTAAGCCTCGTCTTGTTCTTGCATTTGGGCAACACTATCTGCAATTGTGTGAAGATTTTTTACGCGTGTAATATACGGCAAAGGTCACATAGTAATAAAAAGTGGAGTTTTTCTCATGTATTCAGTGTAGTAACGTGTGCTCGTATATATCACGTGTGAGGCAACAACGCCGGGAACTCTGTATCCCAATAATGTAGCAAGTTTATTGTTTATGAGACTCGGCGCGGCTTATTTACTAACTTCGCGCACTTTCACTTTACAGTTTTATTCTTTCTCAAATATCTCGGAGAACTGGAGTTCCTCCGTAGTTTTAGACTCTTAGTTCGTGTTTGTAAAATAAACAGACTGTGTAATTTTCGTTTAATGTTTTTTGTTTTGTCTATCTTTGCATTACTAGGTGATGTTTCTGAAACTTACAGATTTTTATGCTCACTACATTAGATGGTTAGGCTGAATATTCGTGTTAACGTGATAGATGTTGCCAAGACGAAATTGCACGAACTATACCGTAAATAAACTTTACAGCATGCAAAGCTACTTCGTATCTTGACGCACAGTTGTCGAAAACTTTGTATCAGTGCTTAATTGCCTGAATACGGTGTTCTCGGTAAATACTCTTTGACGTTCAATAACTTACATTATTTATTTATTTATTATATTATGTATTAAAATTGAAATAAAGTATTTTAGAGTAGTTATGTGGTGAACCTTTAACGCTGAGCGTGGCGGTGTAGTTGACGGTGGCGGCGTGGTTGGCGACGCGGCACATGTAGGCGCCGCTGTGACGCGACGACAGCTCCGAGAACATCAGCAGAGAGAACTCGTTCAGACTCTTCTCTTCTATCTGACAACGCGCAACGAACAATACTATACAGTGTGGAGGGAATACTACTTAGAACCACTTCTATTTTAGGATTCATTTTTTTTTTTAATATTATATTCATATGAAATTGAAGAAATAATAGTAGTTCTAAGTTGTATTGCGACAGGTCATTCACCCTAATTCAGCTGTTACAATGTTGCAGATCCACCCTGTATTTAGGATTGGTGGTTGCTAGAGTGTAGCAAGCGTGTGGCCACTGGCTGTTATTAGTAAATACTCTGACAGTTGTTACATTTTATCCTTTTCCAGTCGTCCTATAAAATATAGTCACCTGTAAGTTAGGCGGCAGGGGAGCTCCATCCTTGAGCCACGAGAAGTACATAGGTTTGTCTCCGGACGAGACTCCGCACAGCACCTGTACCGAGCTCCCCTCCGTCAGCTCCGATGAAAACATGAACGGTGATATTTTGGGGGGATCTGTGATACAACAAAACTTGATTGTAAAGTTATCAGTGATTTTTATTCTATTGAAACGGATTAATTTGTAAAATAACATGACCAAATAGAACTTAAAAGATAATGAACAATAGAAGGTAGTATGTATTGTTGTTACTGACTTCTGACTTGTATCTCGATGTCCCTGGTGGCGGTGTGTCCGTCCGGCGCGCTGGCCACGCAGGTGTAGTGTCCGGCGTCGCTGGCCACCGCCGGCCACAACCGCAACGCCGCCCCGCGACTCGACACCCGCCCTGCGCCCCCCACCGCGCCCCCCACCGCGCCCCCTGCCGCACCCCCCGCCGACCCGCGGACACGCCACGACACTGAACTGACAACACACACACTACCATATTGTACAGATCTACACACACTGATTATGATATATCAATTACATAACACCTACGTCAGAAAGTACAGGATCTAAATAAACTTTAACACGATGCAGCGACGCTATGGAGATTAAAATATTTCAATACGTAATTTAATAAACTATTTTTTTTTTAATAAATAAATCAACTGATGCTTAATTTAGCAATCTGCAAGTTTAATAAAAAAAACTGAATACATTCTTATATCTGTTACTATAGAAAGCATCACTGAACTTTGTATTTTTTGTTAGTTAGTAGTGTATTTAAAAAGCACCAAGATAAATATTGTTCAGTTGTAAGTCGTGATAGTGTAATGATCGTGTGTGTCTGTGTGTATCTGCGTGCATGTGTGTGTGTGCGTGTAAGAGGAGGAATGATCCTAGAATGCACCTCTATAGACCTGATCGGATATCCGGCGTAGGGACAGTAGAGCGTCGCGTTCTCGCCGGCCACCACGCGCACCGGGGACAGCGCGCGGATCGACGGCGGACCTGCGCGAACACAGGGGGTACAATACTACTGACGAACATCTCTAAATATCACCCTGTATAGTGGTAAGGGAATCTGATAGCACTGGAACTTTTGTGAAATAAATACTACAAGACACAATGTTTTTTTTTTCATTAAAACAACTAGTTCGTTTCTCAATAATGTGACAATTCCGTAACAAACTAATAACATTTATTTTAGGAAGCAGGCAGTGCTCAGGGAATCCATTTACGGATAAATACAGGAATTTCAACATTTCCAAGTCGAGACTTATTCAATAAAAGTGTAAACACAGTTACATTATGAGACAGCCTCCCTTGTTACCATGGCAACCACATTATTAGATACCTCGTACTTTCGAAACTTTAATCAAAATCTGTCCGTGTACTTTTGTTCTCAATTGTTTGAGAAGATAGCGACGAAGTTCCGCCGAGAACTTGTTATTATTGAGTTAATAACAAAGCGTTAACTCGTCAAACACAATAGTGAGAGAGATCCTCCCGCCGGGTCCCGCCGCATCCCGCCGTCTCCCGCCGGGTCCCGCCGGGTCCCGTCTACTCTCGCTCATTACTCACGCTACTTACAGAAACACAATAAACTACTTGAAGTTAATACAACTTGAAAGAATTCTTATTATACTTTAATTGTGCCAACACTAATTGAATGTGCAATTTCGAAAAGGGCACATATCTGAATATTTTGTGAAACACTTTTTTCATGTCATGGCGTTCTAAATACTTGTATGCACCTATTATGTTCGAAAAAGGCATATCTCCACAAACCTGGTGAAGTTATCGCAAGCAATTATATAGACAACAACATCTCTCAGGAAATTTTCGTTCCTTCTAAAGTAAAAGGTACTTGCAGTAAGTTACCAAGCCAAGCTGATCGAGCTTACAATGGCAAAGTACCAATAAATCATTTGAAAATTGCAGATATTGCAAAGGTAAAAATATACTGCAATGGCCAACTACACACGAACGAGAGCTTCCAGAAGAGGATTTTTAAACAAAAGACAAAATTATTGCTTTTGTTTCATTATTATATTTAATTTAAATTACTAAAATACAAGTTTCGCCAAATTTATATGGTTTTTTTCTGTAACTTATGAGTACTCAACTTGGTAAATTTCGAAAAGGGCACATGTCATAAATTTTGTTTATCGAAATATACATATATAAGAACGTCAACATCGAAATATTTTTGTAACTTTCGAGAGATAATATGCCCTAAAATGTAACCCAAAAACATTTTTGCTAAATATTTGATTTATTTAGAAAATAATTAGTTTTTTTCATTTCCTAGAAAGTTTGAAAATTCAGATATGTGCCCTTTTCGAAATTGCACATTCAATTATAATTATTTGTAAGTTCATTCACTATTAATAAGTACTATTTTATTTATTTATTTATATAAGGAAAACCAACAGCACATTACAGTTAGATTAAGAAATAGAATTTCAAACTAAAAGCCAGTAACAGTTTTTCGCGGTTTATAAAATTTACAGCCATAAATAAATGAAAGTCAACAAACTTAAAATCTAAGTTTTTGCATGATATGATTCAGTAAATTATATTTACGCGCTTTACGCTTCTATCTAATATTGCTTAAAATTGTGTTTTTAAAAAAAGCTTTTACATCTTGTAATAGATACAACCTCTGATCAAAATTCATAAATTTAATGAAATACAATAATAACAGAAAAAGCGCGGAATAAAATGCAAATACTGAACTCAGAGTCAAACTTTTTTACCATTTATTTTCCTAAAACAGACTGGAGGTTATTCCGTGAAAAATGAATTGATTTTATGTTTCGTAAAATCTTTTCTCAAAACTTTTTTCAAATTCAGAAAGAATTAAGTAATTTAGAAACATGACATATCTCACGAGGTACGAGGACCAATAGCTTAAATTACTGTGAGAATTAAGGTAAAGGATTTAAGTTTTATATTTAATTTAAGTGTAACTACTTTTTACGTTTAGTTCGAATTGCATTTAGTGAATACGTTACAGACCAAAATTACATACTTGGTCTATTTGTTTGTTATTTCCGAGTAATTTCTGAAACGGCTGAACCAATTCTATCTCTCTTTGTTACAGCAGACGAAGTTGTTTGAGTGAGGTGGTTTATTATAAGACAGTATAGAGTTGTGTGCTGACCGTATATGTTGAGTCTGGCGGAGTGTTGCGCCTCGCCCCGTGCGTTGTGTGCGCGACACGTGTAGCGGCCCCCGTCCGACGCCGCCGCCGCCGCCACGCTCAGCACCGACACCACCTCGCCGCCCGCGCCGGACTCCTCGCTGATACTGTACCTGCACACACACTACACTTTCACAACGATCACAATATATGCTGAGCGGCTTGTTACCTCGGTAAGTGTGTCAAGCCGTTACATTCACATCACGATGGCTAAATAAATAATGCAATGTAGTAGGCACCACTAAACTGTATAGTATACCTGAAGCTGGATATGACGATGCTTTATTAAATGAGTCACAGTTACCTTACTTACACATCGGTGGGTCATAAGATATCCATCTTCCTACGTAACCATAAACAGTGCTTAGAGAGAAAATTAAGCCTAAAAAGTAAAGTATTAAAGTTACGTAAGTGTGTGTTACTTGTGTTGGTTGTTGTAGTGGTCGAGCGGCTCTCCGTCCAGCAGCCAGGATATCCGTGGCGAGGGCGAGCCGACGGCAGCGCACCGCAGCGACACCGCGCCGCCGCCGCGCAGAGCCTGCTCGATGAACGTGTACTGCAGCTCCGGACTAGACTCTAACACAGACAACAATATATCACATTATAGTTACAGCAGAAGTGATGGTGTTTGAATGGCAATGCGTATTCAAACTGGTCGGCTAGTACTACCTCTAAATCTTAATTTGTAAAAAAAATATCACAACACTACTGGCTTAAATCGATAAAGACCTGCACTTTGAAGAAGGATTAAACGCTTCAACAATATTTCATGTATTCCCCACAACCATATTAAAATCCATCAATTTAATCTTGCGTTAGTTCGCATGGTTGCATAATTCATGTTCTAATGTATGGCTCTCAGTCACAGGAGAGAACACCCCCTCCCTCTCCCTCTCCCCCGCACTATCGGAGTCGACGGCTCTATCTATTGACTGGCGGACATCACGATACTCCATCATTACGTAACTGCACTTAAATCACTTCCTACCGACAACACTGAGCACTTTACAATAACATTATTAAACACTGTGATAATGGACAAATAATTGTAACTGTGTATTTCTGAAACATCATTGAGTACTGTAATTTACACCAAAAGTTTGTAGATAATATTACGTACGTATTATTGTAAATTGATTCCACCTCCATCGTCGAGAATATCAGATTTCGTCCTCAAAATAACAACCGAAATGTTCTCGTGGTTTTCTACAAACGAAATCACAAAACAAATCACATAAACGAATCAAATATTGTCTTCAAAGAACATTACATTTTGTTTACGTAAATATGTTAAGTTGAACCTTTGACGACAATACTTCACTTATTTACATTCTCTCTCCAGTTTATATTTGTTTATGAACACAATAATAATATTCAGAGTAACAACACAGAATCAATAATCATTTAGTGGTCGTAAACTACATCAAATACAATATTAAAATATTTCATAGTTTCAATTAAATTATATTGTTTAAATTTGTTTTAGTTTCCGTTGAGACAGGAAAGTAATTTAGTTAAGTAAATATTCTATCAAATTACATTTTGCTGTAAAATTTCAATATTTTCAAAAGAACTTTTGACTTGTTTCATAATATTCTTTAATAAAATAATGACAAAAGTGAGTAGAAGAAGAATGCAGTCAATGTTTGGTTTTATTTATCGTTTAAAATAAGAGTTAAACAAAATCTAGATTGTGTACATAAATACAGATTTGAACCACAGAGAGCCGAGCCTGGTTTAGCTCAATAATGCGGGTTTTGCCTACATATCAAAACAATACAATAATATTCTCAATACTATTATATAGGGTAGATAGAGCAGGTACTTGTAGGTATGCATATATTATGTTTAGTTTATGTTATTTGTATTTCTATTTATTAATTTAATAGATCAATTATTATTAGTCTACAAATTTTGATTGAGTATAAATCATTAATTAAGAATCAGTAATTATCAATTCTACCGAATTTAAGCATGACATAGCAAAGAAACGAAAAAAGCAAGCTTTAGTAAGGTATTGTGACATCGGTAATGATGTGTCGACGATATCGCTCGGAGGAAGCCGGGATGAGATTTATGTAGGTAGTGCCGGTCCCGACCCGATCCCAACCTCGCAGCAGAAACCTCACCGATATAAAACTGTTGACTCCGACCACATTCTATCTGAATTCATGCTCTGATTAATTCGTACAAAACAGACAAAGAAAAATAATTTTTATGTACTTATTATAATAATATCATTATACCTAAAACGTATTTAAAAAAAAAACTGTTCAGAAATATAATTTGAAACAAAAGTTCAAAATAGAATTTATTCGTTTTTTTTTAAATAATTTTATAGTTGTACAACCATTCAATGGTTACTGTCATTAATTATTTTTCTTTTGCACAAAATACCCCTATAATAACAGACTAAATGGATCTGATCTACACAGTGTGAATGTGCTGAGATGGAGCTTGTTCACTCTGATTGACCGCTTGTACTCACACATACATACACATACACTGCACTGCACTGCACTAACGCTTTGTACGATTAAGTAATAAATAATATCATAATCTACTTTCAATAAGTAGTATAATAATTATCGTAGTGATAATAAGGTCAAAGATGTTAATGTAATATTGCTTTTTTTTGTAAAAACAAAATCTAAATGTACCATTTTTACGTTTACCCAAAAATGAAATAAACTATTAACGTATTTAAATAGTAGAATTTTGCAATAAAATTTAGTCGATCACTAGTTAACAATTAAATGAGGAATCGCAGGTCCAGAGCGCCTGGGAATGGACGTGACAGTCATCGCGGCACCAACACTACACCTGACACTGAGAGCATCATTAACGACACACGAAGTACGCGAGTGACCTCAGCCAGTGAACAACCACCTCCTTCCTCCTTCCTCCTTCCTCCTTCCTCCGCTACTCATATTGTTATAGAGTACAGTACCTTAGAGCACTACGAGTATGACCTATCCTTCTTTAAGCGAGGCTTAAGAATTGGCGCTTTAATGCATTAGCATTAGAAATAGACTTACAAAACACTATCAAACCTTGTAATTTAAAAAAGTTATTTACATTGTTCTTATTAACATTTTTATCAAAAAATCTACGAATCTTTAAATGATTAATTTTTTTAATAAAGATGTTTTACTCATTTATATATTTTAAATGGTTTATGTCGTTTGAAATACAATGAACTGTAACCAAACGCCTATAGTGTTTGTTCGTGTGAGTGAATCCCATAGACACAATGAAGGCGGTTTTACAGTTTGATGATGTAACTAGTGTGTATAATGTTATTATACAGCACACATGAGATTCGGTCGCGCGACCCACTTCCGATAATCCCGCGCTATTGATCGCATTGTCTGCAAACACACACACACATACACATGTGTACATGCAATCTTCAGACAAACGATGCACTAAGCAAACCCGAGATTATAGCATGACACACGATACATACGACTCGAGAGCGAGCGACCGTAATATTGTGTACCTATTACCCTTTTTGATGATTCAGAATTTGTTACTTATTGCCACACCACTGTTCGAGAGATTGTGGACTATAGAATATATGAAATATGAACAAATAAGAATTACTACAATCGTTTTTAAAAAGTAAATTGCTAAAATGCATACGAAAAATATAACAGCAAAATAACAGGTGTAAGTCGAATTATTTTTAAAACATATATTTCTGCAATATCTCTGTCCAAACACATTAAAATGTTGGTCTGATAGTGTCTCCATTGTCCCCTGGTAGGGACACACAATGGCGGCGCGAGGCTTCCTGATTGATTCCGCCTCAGACACTACACTGAGATTGATTGAGTTCCGCCCGGAGTCACCGCCCCCGCCCCCCTTTGCCCGTCACCTCACCCCCTGTCTCGCCCGCAGCGCTCTCTACAAATCACTTTTTGTCGTCGGTTCTCATCTAATAAACTGGTATCAATGTATTTTGTTAGGTTTTTTCCCGCTCGATTTGTGTTCCATTCAAACGGAAATGTTAAGACTTTTTTCCGACTTATCAGAGCAAATGGATTAGATTTCTTGAAACCTTTATATCGTTTATATCGTTTCCATTATCAATGTTGGAATTTCAGCGTAATAACATAAAATATTATTACACGTTTATTTATATTGTAGAGCTTCTACAATTACGCTACGCTGTAGCACTTCTACGATTACGCTACGATGAAATTGTATATTCGTTCATTTACGAGGAAAGGCAAATTTAAATTTTGTGTTTTATAATATTAACTATTTTTTGCTTATTGTGAACATAAACATTATTTTTGTAGCCGGTATAGCTAGAGTGAGCAGAGGACTGACCTCCGAGCCTGAGTTCTATATCAGCGTGTGCGTTGTCTGTGCCTCGCCGCGCGAAGCACTGGTACATGCCCCTGTGCGAGCGCGCCACGGAGCGCAGCACTAGTGTGGCGCCTCCCTCCCCGGCGGCCCCCGCGACCCCTGCGACCCCCGCGCCCCCCGCCGACACCGGCGTGCCGTCGTGGTACCACGTGACGCGCGCCGTTGGGTCTGACGCCGAGCAGTTCAGGTGCACCGTGCTGCCACTCTCCGCCACCTGCGCCACGAAAAAGTGGTTGTGCTTCTTTACTTAGAGTATAATATTAAACAGATCATAATTATACTTACTTGCAATAAAAAAAGCAATATACAATATACACATCTCTGAAAAAATGCAATGGCTTTTACTGCACCATGATAGATGGCGAAAAGTAAATGTCTTATGTCCTACAATATTAGGACATCTTACATTATAATAAATCTCTACATGTAGAGTATTTCTTTTTCTAACCTTTTAAGTAATTTCCATTTTAAATGTTTATATTTTTAAAGGGTGTGTACCAGTTGTGACGACGGTGTGACGGTGACTGTGAGCGTGTCGGCGACGTGTAGTAGTGTGTGTGCCGTGACGTCACCGAGCAGCGTGTCCGCCTTACAGAGCCACGCGCCGGCGTGTCGTGAAGTCACGCGTCGCACGCACAGCGCCGCGCCGCCCCCCCACAGCCACACCGCACCCCCCGGCTCGCCCTCCACGCGCTGCAGCCGACCCGACACCTCGCGGTACCATCTGACATCACACCACACGCTCAATCACATACATCACCAAATATTATGAAGAATTAAGATGTTATATTATGGTAAATGAGAATCTTGTTAGCTTAGAGATTAATTGTAAATAGTCTCACGTGTATGTGGGTGGCGGATGGTCTCCGACGGCACACGGCAGACACACGCCGGCCCGCACCGACAGCTCGCCCGCCGACACCACGCGCGGACCATCGGTCGACACACCCGACGCTACATACACAGACGACAGTACACAACTAGCAGTAAAATAACAGAACAAAGGACGAAGAGACGAACAAACGAGAATTGTTATCATGCCAAAACGATAGTGAATACTATGGAGTCAATCAAGTCAAAGTCTTGGTGTATTGAAAAAATCTATTCCAATTGAAGCGTAAACACATTTTTAAGATACCACGTCGAAAAAATAACTTTCTTTTATGAGTCAACAAAATAATAAAAGTGTTATAGTTACGTGTGAGTGTAAGGAGCGCTGGTTGTGATCTCTTGGTGGTGGCGGTGAGTGTGTGCCGCGCGAGGCAGCTGTAGGGCCCCGCGTCCGAGGCAGACGCCGCGCGCAGCAGCAGACTGCGACCCGCCACGATGTACCGCGACTCTATATACACACACGCACACACATTACTATACACACGTGATTTGTTTAACTGGGTTTTAGATGCACTTTATTTTCAAAATGAATATTATTGAAAAAAAACATTAGTAATATTTTGTTTACGTTTTTCCTTTCAGTCATTGTCAATATTTTTCACAGGATCAAATTTTCCGTCAAGACCCAGTAGACTAATTCCGTCTATAAATTGTGTAATAAATGTGAGTGTCGTAGTATCGTGTGTGTGGTCACGTGTGACGTGTACTAATGTGGGACATGAGGACGTGACGCTGCTCTCAATGTTACATCCACTACACACACACTACCGATCACTAGCAAGGGGCGAACACTCGAAAAAAATAATATTTCTATAGACTTCCTAATATAAAAATACTCTTGTGTGAGTTTAGATTTGAGCCAATTATTATATATATTTATTTCATTATTATTATACAAATTACTGACTTGCTTTCTACGCAAATAGAAAGAAAGAAAGAAAGAAAATGATTTATTAGCCACACATATCCAATACATATTATTAGTACTAAAAAAACAAGATAAAAAATAGAATATAATATGTGCCCAAAGGGCAACCACCTCAGCTTTATGCTGCACACAAAGTTGCAGCGCTGGTATTCTGGTGGAACCCGGCAAATACATGCTAAAGCCTTATTATGTGGTAGATGCGTCAAAATCGTTATAATAATTAAGTAATATGTACATCAGATTACTGTGGCGCAAGCTCTTAGACTATTATCAGTCCTCATCAGTGGATGGAATAGGTATTATGTGTAAAACATTATAACATAGTTAACGATGACAGTGACACCGCAATCACAGCTCGCATTCAGATCAGTTCACCGAGGTGTGCGACGGCTTTTATATTATAGTTGTAGTAATGAAACGATATTATTATGTCCAATATGTCGATACAATACTATAGAATCGTGTTTTACGGACAAATTAATATTTAAAACATATCTGCGTCACATGAGACGGAATACACAAAATGTTCCGAAATGACTTCGATATAACATACAGGGTGGAGTTCTGAGATGCGCTCTCTAGGGAAAGTACTTCAAAGGGTGATTTTAGCGAACTTTGTTGAAAGTAAACATGTAACTTTTTATGTGAAAAAAAAAATAGTATTACATTTAAAGATTTTTGAAAGGCCCAAACGTTAATCGAAAATTCGAATATTTTAATTTAGCCACAATATACGTACAGGTAGTACAAATCTATTCACTAGTTTGTTTCGTTAAATCCTAGTTAAGTTACCTGAGCTAGCCCTCCTCTCCCCCCGTCTCCCCCCTGTCTCCTCCCACTTTCATTTCACGTGAATTATTATTATAGCGTTAATTAATACCGCTTCCTGATGAGAATGCTTCTTACGTTTTTGTGCTAGATATTTCTTAGTGATAATAGTGGTAAGCCTTATGCGTTTGTGTTACGGTTCATATTCGTTTGGCTGAGTTGCCGGTACATGTGTTCAGTAATGTGATACCTTAGTTGTACGGAGAATTCACAGAATATTAACCAGAAGTTAATTTTGACACAACAAGTGTTTTTTGTGCACGCACATTTTATTATCTGGCTTGCTAAAAGTCTATTTTAACATCAAGACACTACAGCCATGAGTAGTATCTACAGGGTGTCCCAAAAATATTGAACTTGCAAAAGGTGAATCTGGTAATAATGTCGATAAATGTAAAAACTACAAAGCGTTCACTACTAGTTCAAAAAGTGATTTATTTAATAATGACACCAACTTCTGTATAGTGTATAATATCAGTAGGTTGGTCGCGGCGGTCTCGGCGGTCGCGGCGTCGCTCTGATGAATATTTTATTACGAAACGTGTTTTTTATATTTCCTCTGAATTCATTACGTATCTGTTTCAGTCGCAGCGATATGTAATTACTGTAGGTACTGTATCTATATTTGATGTACTCTGTCGTAGAGTTTTTATTAAAATATATTGGTTTAAAACAAAGTAGCTTCACGATGTATGTGTGTATTTCATGTATGGTCGATTTTTTAAAACACCGCCATGGATTTTGATGCAGCGATTTTTTTAATGTAATCTTATCAAAACGGCAATTTCATAAGTAGGTAGAACCTTATATATGTATAGAGCGAGTCAGGAAGAAGGTGTTACATGTAAGTAATATATTAGATAAACATTGATAATTTAAATGATTTTAAAAGTGGCGTCGTAAACAAGTAAATTTTCTAGGCTTACATCGTACATGCTGTCTGAGCCCTCTATTTAACGCAGACGATGCTTGAGTCAGCTCGTGATCATATCAAGTAATGTTATAAGTAGTAAGGCGGCGCGTTGTCCGGTGCCGTTTGTTTACAAACATTATAATAATATATATACCCGAGGAGGCCGTATTAATTAAGAACGAGATGTCAGACGTGAAATATTGGAGTAGCGCTCTACTCACCCCCGCACCCCCGCACCCCCGCACCCCCCGCACACGACGCACCCCCGCACACCCCGCACATTACACTTCCTTTAGACCCTCAATTAATATTCTACTAAACTTTTTAAACATTTTTTTTAAATAGGTAAGTAACAGAGTCACTCGGATATCCATTTAGTTTATCTAACACATCTATGTATTCAATGTGAATAGTAACGTGAGGAAATACGGTTCTGTTTACGTCGAGAGGATAACGTACGTCGTACTCGTACACATCGGAGGGTGCGTTTAATCTGTTGGCATTCATTCAGGGATGATAGATTTATTCTCGTCCGCTGCGACGCTACGATTTATACGACCACCCTTACTACACGGACCGAAAAGAAACCGACGCGTATTTCATCCACCTACCTACCTACTCGTACCTACTGCCAGTACTCGCTGACCCTCACTTTAATTAATTCGGACCACGACGACGTCGGCCGGACTCACTCGGACTCGGATCTCAACCCGACTTATATAAATTACTTCGATTCTTACATTTTTCTTCTGAATATTTAATGAAACTTGAACCTTTGGAGGCTGTACGTTATTTATATATTTTATTGGGTTTCATTACTCATTTCATGTTAAGGAATGCTATTACTTATAGTGAAGTATTCGAGATACTCTTTAATATTTCAGTAGATTCAGTAGGATGTTACAATATTTACCAGAGTTCACAGAAATAAGATCACTGTGCAGATGTATAGTCTAGCAGAGATTTGAAAACAATTTAACTAGCTAGTGTTGAATCTGCAACATGGTGTGAGCACTGTTCACTCATACAAGAGAATAATGAGGAAGGATCAGCGCCGTTCAGTCACTCGCATCACAAAAAGTAAGTTAATGTGAAGGAAAAACTTGATCTCTTCCAGTGAGAATTGATAGAGAAAGTTGTTCGTGAGTTACAGAAACACTTGAACATTTATTTCGATTTGAAGTTTGTTTGTCTGTAAACTTAGTTGCATGGGTTACGATGGCGAGTCTACCTTTGTGGAAGAGTTTTGTTTTTTATTGCTATGTTGCCGCTGCTCATGAACACATTAGATACTGTACAGTTTGCTCATACGCTGGATACCTTCATGTAGCGAGTTAAAAAAGTGTGAGTGTATCCAAAGTTTTACTAGATATTAAAATGTTTACACAAGTATTAGTATTAGTTGTAGTTAAAAGTAAGACTGATTACAAGGATGATCTAATGTAGAGGTGTGTTGTTACCTGGCGTGGGGGGGTCGATGTTGATGACGCGGTCGGCGCGGTACCAGACGGCGGGCTGCACCAGGTCGGCGGCGGCGGGATGCGAGGCGCCGCACGACACCGCCGCCACGCCGCCCGCCGCCGCGCCGCGCACCGACAACACTGGCTCCCACGCCGCCTCCTCCACTGCACACACACACGAACACATGACGTAGCGCAACACGACTTAGTCTCCACAACACTGTGAGGGTGTAGTGTCTAGATTCAGCAGATTTTTGTAATGACAATGTGGCCTTACTAGATGATTCCACTGTATCCACTTTTTTGACCATGTATGGTGTACGACCCATTGAAACACCTGATCTGAAGTGGATACCGTCCCTACCTTACTACGAGGACTCTCTTAAAGACTATCGAATCATAGCAGGTAAACAAGGTGAAATAATCAATTTATACTAATATTATAAAGCTGAAGAGTTTGTTTGTTTGTTTGAACGCACTAATCTCAGGAACTACTGGTCCGATTTCAAAAATTCTTTCAGTGTTAGAAAGTCCATTTATCGAGGAAGGTATAGGCTATATTTTATTTTCAAAAAAATTAGGGATCCCTATGAAAATATCGAATATGTAACACAAGGTGAATAATCGAAAACCTATTTATGCGTACGCTGCAAAAACTATTGACAATAGAACAAAATTATGTACTACGGGTTTTTAGGTGTTAGTAAGACCTACAAAAAAGTCCGGGAGAACATATACCTAACTATCATAGTTTAGTCACAATAACCGGTTTTATGTTTATAAAAATAATAAATCGTCCGATTTATTTAACGTTAAATGAGTATCGTTATATTAACCCTTATCCAAATTAAGTATTATGTTATCGATAGTATTAATGTAGAAGTAAATTACTTTTTGTCTTATTCCAATTGGACTTTCGTTTAGAAGTTATCACGAGTATAAAACGCACATGCACAGCGGGCCGCGCAAATAATAACGCGACGGCATGCGGCATTGCGAGTACTGTTTGAGCCCCTTTGTGTCGCAGACGAAGTTGCGCGGGTCAGTTAGTGAAAATAAGAATAAATAATGCTGCATTTGAACTAACTTTTGTCTACTATGAATATCAAAATAGTAGGCATAAGTTAGCATTCGGCTCAACTAGTACAGAGGTGCATGAGCAACGGTAACCGCTTACGATCAGGTGAGCCATTAGCTCGTCTACCTACGAAGCAATAAAAAGAAAAGAAACCTCTCTCAGCATAAGTCACATTCACATGTTGTTCTCCCGTGATACCTGGTATGAGCGTGGTTTCCCGCGAGAGTGCGACGCCGTGCATGTTGTGTGCGCGACACCGCACCGCCCCTCCCCCCGCCGCGCCCCCCGCCGCACCGCCAGCACCACCGGCACCGACAGCTCCTCCCAGCACCTCCAGGGTACCGTTACTGTACACCTTTCTGTACACAACATACAACAATAATATCATCATCTGAGTTGAAGAGTGGTAGATGCTCTAAAACGAGTTCTCACGGACAAAGTTCTGCCATTTTTGCTCTGAAAGTTAAAAAAAAAACATGAAAGTACGATGCGGCCGCGTCCGTGATATAACTTTGTTTAAACTTGTTGTTTCAAACTTGAGTTTGTACGGGGAGCTCTGCGAGTATCTTTTCCCTTTGTACAATCGTTTAACATTCTGTGTTTTTGTTTTTTATTTAATTGTTCTCAAAGCATAAATGCAATTTTCTATTGCAAAGGTACCTGGGTACGGTGGCGGAGGTTAAACAAGTACTCATTATTTTTACAAAAGTAATTATACAAAACTAAGACAGAAGTTCCTTCTTCACAATTTGGAAGGTGGTCAATAAATTCGTGGGTCAAGTTAGTTTAATACTAGACGCAGTACGTGATGTGGTGGTCGTGATTGTAAGTGAAGCTAGTAACTTGCGTTGCATGTAACTATGTATGTATGTATGTATGTAAGTAACTATCTAAGTTCTGGCGGAATGTTGTAACCTAAATTTGACAAACTTCCCGGGTTTTGATTGAGCTGACAATTTGCACGCAGATGTAGGTATATCGCGAGACAATGTAATAATATATCGAAATAACGCTAATCTGATGATAGATTCGGAAGGTGGTCATAGGAACTCCTGTAGGTACCTACTAAATAAGATAGACCTGTCATGTTTGGACTCATTTTATTTGTCTTGGCTAGCACTCTACTGATACATGATATTCAGGATCTTAAAAGCTTGTATTTTAAGTTTTCTTTAAAATATTTTTTATGATTTTGAGAAACGCAATATTATATTACTAACACAGAATACAATAGAGTTCACTACAGGGAGTCAGGAATCACGTCACGTGATGTTCTGTTTGGACAGTGATTTCCGGGATGAGTGCTGTGCAATAATCTGTCAGGGCGAGGGAGGGGTAGGGGGGGTGACACGGCCGGAGGGGGCCGGGGTGTGTGAAGACGGACCGTTTACATTAAAGTTAGATCGAGTTCGTGAACCGGAGCGGAGCGCTTTGTTCACTCGACAACTTATAATGGCCGCCATCTCACCTAATTAACGTGGAATATGAAAAATAACCTTCATTATCATCAGACGAACATTACTCATTTATATCCCAAGCGTTGTCTTTACTAACTCAACTCAACGTTCTTAGCTCATTCCAACATTTTTTTAAACTTATTTGAAGAAGTTAAAAAATCTTAAGGGATGAAAAATGGTTTTAAATTCAGTGTTTACTCAAATATGTTTTACTCAAATATTTAAACCTTAAAGATTTTTCTTCTATGTTTTTTATAGTGAACTAGCTGACTTCAATTAAATGTTAATTATTAGTTTCTTCTTGCTATCCTTGAGCTTCAAGTATATTTAAAAAAAATATTTGGTCAAATCGGTCCAGGCGTTCTTGAGTTATGCGCTTAGCAACACATTTTGCGACTTATTTTTATAAATAAGAATAAGATTAGGAGATTGAGAGTGATGTGAACATCTTGTATGTGTGTATGTACCTGATGCCGGGCTCGTCCCGCAGCGGCGTGTGATCGTGCGCCGAGAGCCAGAGCAGGGCGGGCGGCGGCTCCCCCCGCGCGGCGCAGTGCAGCCTCACCCCCGCGCGCGCCCAGTACCGCGCCACCGCCGCCGCCTCCGACACGAACACCGGGCCCGCGCCGCCCGCACACACAGCCCGCAACCCTGTC
This sequence comes from Trilocha varians, assembly GCA_030269945.2. NCBI lineage: Eukaryota > Metazoa > Arthropoda > Insecta > Lepidoptera > Bombycidae > Trilocha > Trilocha varians. The sequence continues at coordinate 14,837,223 of AP028258.1, forward strand.
CGCACACACACACACATACACACCAGCTGCGACCAACTATGTTTTGCAGCAGATGCTTACAAAATGTCGCTTCTTTGCTACAATAACACGATAGGTAAGTAAGTATTTTAAGTATTTTTTTTCACACTGTTGGAAAGAAGAAGCGATATGTTGTTTGAAAACACAAGGACACAAGAGATGGTCAACTGATACCTCATGTATTATCACGGCTTTACTTATAAACACGTAGCTGTCACTATTATAATCCAAGTCAGGTCAGAATCTAACACAGCAATATGCTTGATTGTTTGAGTAAATGCTGCGTGAGCGCGCCACTAGTGGGACTCACCGAGCCGCGGGGAGGCGGGGGACGAACAGTGGACGACATGAATGAAATAAATAACACGCCTACTCTCATGTATGAGAATAAATCTTAAAAATCTAAAATTGATGTGAACCTAGTTTCATCTCCGTAATGAAATCGCTACATTGTAATGCGTAAATATTGCCTGTAGTTTAAGTTTTTGATACATTTAATATTAATTATCTACCACTACCTACTTAGAATGTCTTCCCTAGCAGTCGTAATGAACTCACTTTAACAATACCGTTATTTTACTTTGTATTTGATGACTTGGTCAAATCCAGTAACTGTAATGTTTCTTAAAATAATGAAAAAAAGTCATTATTCATAAATATAGATAGAGCGCTGGCTTCGGTTAGATTAAGGATTTCATTAGTTGCGTGGACCGAGACAAAATAAAGTAATTCTGCGGAAACAAGCAACAACTGTTAATAAGAGACTCGGAGCGTAATCAAAACAAAGTACCTTCCTACTGATACAGCGCGACGCTACACGAGACTTTATCCTGAAAAATACGTCCTCCGGGAGATAACGAACAGATCGGGGGAGAGGGGAAGGGAGGGGGGGTGCAGTGCGGAGCGAGGGGGGGGCGAGGACGCACTTACAGGAACGTTTCTGAAACTAAACTTGGCCAGTTACACTTTTAAGTGGTTTCGAGTTTCTCTTTGTCGAAAAGAATCCGATGCTTTATCCGCCGCCTACTGCCCTGTCCTGTGCCCTACCCGGCGCCCTGCCCTGTACCCTACACCGCCCTACATCGCACCCTGCACTCGACTCGCCGGAGTACGTGAACTCTCGTAAAACACAAAAAGTATTTTGATTGCGCTCGTGGTTTTTCATTAGAGTTGTATGAAGCAGGCGGTGCGCTCCCCGACCTCCTCGCGGGAACATTATGTTGACATTACGATCCAATATATCGACTCTCTACATTATTAATAATACTTTTGAGATGCCTGATAACATATTATTATTATTACTTATGCCTCAGGCATTGAGTCTAAATTTATAATTTTTGTAGACAATGAAGTTCTTATTAAAAACCGGCATAGTGTGAGTCGAACCCACGCACAGAGAGTTCCGTACAAATTTTATGTTTTAAATTATTATATTTTGTTTTTAAAAATGTATGCTCTGAACAATGAAAATAAACAAGTAACTATACCTCTTGATTGCGTAGATTTAAAAGTTCATTGAATTGAAATTAATTTTTAAACTGAAATCTTCTCACGTTAAGTAGGTACTAAGGTTTTCACTACTTTTGACCCTTAGGTCAATTTATCAAAGTAACTCTACAAAGAATGTATTATTTTTTTGAAGATACGGAAACTTAATAACAATAAGATTTTTTTTTTAGTTGGAGGAAATCACCGGATCCCCACAATCACCCGGGTATGTGGGAGTTGAACCGCACTAAAACCTCCAACCGCTCACACTCAGCGTCCGAACCCCGGCTGAGGCCAGAACCCAGCACGGGGTTATGAGGGACGGCGCGACGCGTTACCCCCGAGGCACTCTTTCCCGTCGCGCCGCCCCCAATAACAATAAGAAGAGTACTTACGACTGGCAAACAGCACACTCAGCAGTAAGGCGGCCAGCATGGCACCTCCCGCATCTACAACAACAATACAATATATTACATAACTATACGAATTCAGCTCACATTCAACATTCACTATTACTACCTACTTATAGATATTTACTTCTCTGTTTTTTCCGTTCGTTTCAACAATTAGTTGATAAATGAGTGAGAGAACAGCCGACACAGGTAGTTGTTACTCTGAATACTGTTTGTTGTCGGAACAGGAATCTACCTACACATATAACTAGTAAATCTACTTATACATCACTTCTCATCGTATTCACAGAGAGTAGTAGGAGCATGGAAGGGGGAGGGGGAGGGCGGGTGTACACTTTCAGTTTTTATTGAATATTGAATGTAATGTTGTATTCGTGTCGATATCGCTGAGACAAGTGTAGTGAGTCGCGTGAGTCGCGTGTGTCGCGTGTGTCGCGTGAGTCGCGTGTGTCGCGTGTGTCGCGTGTGTCGCGTGTGTCGCGTGTGTCGTGACGTCACGTCGACTACATTACACTCTAATGTGAACATAATCGCTATAGTGTACGAGTATGTGTAACATAACTTATGTTATTGCTGTACGTTGTCTCTCACTATGTATACAATTTTTTTATTGAAACTATCACTTGTTATGAATATTACATAGAACAGTAGTTTGTTTGTGTAAGAATGATAGAAACTCTCTTTTTACAAATTTTACTATTATTTTACTACCGATGAATATAACCATACCTTTATAATACTATACATATTGCATATAAATAACCGTAATATAGATAGACAACGTTGTTCGAGACGTGTTAATAAAAAACAGAATTCAGACAAATCATACAAAAGACGAAGAGAATTATTGATTAATATAAAACGATAAGACATTACAAGATGGTCGGTGTTTGTGTCATCGGTGGAGTAGTGTCCGCCTCTGTTCACTTTACTCGACTGCTGCTGCCTTCACTGCTACTGCGGTGTGCCAGTGTTGACAAACAAACACTTTACATGACGAGACTTTGTTTGTAACTTCATCTGCGACTGGATTCATATTAAAGTCTCTTAAAAATTTATTAAATTTAATTTTTCACAATATCATGTTACAATTTACTCAACGTTGATGATCTGTTACTTAGGATAATTATGGTTAAAATGGTGTAAATTATTTTAATATTTAAATATTTTAATAGTTCTTAATACTTGTTTTATATTGTTAATGAGTATCGTTATATTAACCCTTATCCAAATGAAGTATTATGTTATCATGAGTAAAGTAGGTAGGTTCATAGAAGTAAAGTAGGTACTTTTTGTTTCATTCCAATCGGACTTTTCGGTTGAGAAGTTATGACGAGTATAAAACGCAAAAAAATATACCCAACGCGGGCCGCGCAAATAACAACATTGCGAGTACTGTTTGAACCCCTTTGTGACGCAGACGAAGTTGCGGAGGTCATCTAGTATTACTGTAAAGCTGAAGAGTTTGTTTAAACGCGCTAATCTCAGGAACTACTGGTCCGATTTGAAAAATTATTTCAGTGTTGGATAGTCCATTTATCGAGAAAGGCTATATATATTATTATATTATATCCCTAGTCTGTTTATAAAGTTTTTAATGAGTGTAAAATAAATAAGAAGTTGAGGGTGCGGTGACGGCTGCGGTGTGGAGTTTGTGTTCAGCTCGCACCCGCAGGTTACTATACACATGTTCCAACTGTGTGCATGTATGCGTGTGTGTGTATGTGTGTGTGTGTATATGTTACTATTTTGACAGGTATTACTAACACTCCGACTAGAATCATTTAATTTTTCCATACAAGACGTTTCTGAAACTCGCTCCCACATTCGTTTGAAACTTAAATTTTCAAGTCCTTTCTGTTCACTTATTTCGATATAATAATATGTTTGAACGAACTGAACAAACGTTGTGATGTTTTTTGTAAACCTTTTTGATTCTTAAAATCTAAAATTTAGCGCATAGTTAATTAATTAATTATTGTTAATTTTGCTATGAATGTGTGACGTCAGAACTTTACAACACTTTTAACATGAAAAAAAAAAGAGATATTTGACTAAATTTGTCTTAACAAACGATATGTTGTTCGCAACACAAGTTAAACAAATAACATTCGCAATAACACAGTAACTAGAAGTTTTATGTAATAATTATTTTTCAGAAACCGGAGAACAATAAACTATATCCTAGCTCGCGTCAACTTGAAACTGTTTCTAGTAATGTGGCCGTTAATGATCTTAACTCAGCAACGAGCTAATATGAATAAATAATAAATATAGCTCGTCGAGATATAACGTCAAGGAAATAAAGAATAATAAACCTGTTTTAAATTAGTATATTTAATTCTTTGACCGACTTTCCAAAAGGAGTTTATTTAATTACATTGTTTGACAAGCTCAAGGCATGTTCTCGCATATTTTGTAAACTTAGTTGGACTCATTCGGATGATTCTTGTTTTAGGTGAAAGATAATGGTTATCGTGGGGTCTCATTTTGGATTTTTCAAAGATCAAACTTGTACTATTAGATGCATGTTTCAACATTTAATTTTATCGGTGTTACAGAAACAAATCTCTTTTTACGGTGCGTGTATCTACTTTCTAAATAAATCGATTTCAACGATTCTTTTTTTGTTAAAAAGCAGACAGTTTCAGATACATTTGATGGACATCTGAACAATAGTTGTTACACTATTGTTGTAAAAAATATTAGTTATTTATGATGTGTTTAAAATTAATATGACGACAAGTTTTAATATTTAAATTTGATACTAAAAATTTACTCTACAATGTTTTATTTATAGTACTTACTTACTTACTTACTAGTGTTCTTGATTGTTTTATTTTGCAGCGTTACGTTATATTGTGCTATGATTATTTAAATAAGTTTACTTTTTGTATGCAAGTTCAAATATAATAGTTTAAACTTATAAACTTTGACATCTATTCTTATTTATTTATATTGTGAAATGAGTTTTTCAATAACTAGTAAAATTTGGTACTGTAATTAAAAAAGTTTTCTATTTGAAACTAATAAACTGATTCCAATGACATATAATATTTAAAACAAATTCTTTACAGATGCTTTGGTTTCAAAATTATTTGTTTTATAATTGTACACTTATAAAATCAAGGCATATAGCAATTGACTTGTTTTTGCTTTATTATAATACAGAAAGGAGAATATAATATTATAGAGTTAAGTTTATACTATTACGTTAATCGGATGTTGATTTATTTTTAGTAAAAGTAATTTAATTTAAATTATTTACCTGTTCAATTACAAACACACAAAACTATCATTTATAATATACGTCACCATCACACACACGCACACATACACACGCACATACACACACTTATGATTATTATTATAAAACAGTATCACTCGTCGTGTAAAGTTGTAGCCGGCGCGTCGTAGCGACACACGCGGTCAGTGCTACGCGCGCTACGAGCGAGCACTCGTTACAGACTGACGGACGTAGCACCGCGCTACGAACTACACATAGCACCAGTATGATCACATAACTTCTCAATCAAGTTTCATATTCGTTTATACAAAACTAAAAAATAATAAGAAAATATGCCTAATGTAATATAAAAAAATAATAATATGTCATTAGAAAACATTAAAGCTGTTATTGATAGCATCAGACTGAATTGAATATGTCAGTTTAATTATTTTATTTGAAGACATTTTACGATACAAAACTTTTTGTTGAATTAAAATAATAAATTATTCTAAAAATACAAAAATTCTGATTTCAATCAAAAACATATTTTACTGATCAGTCATTTTTATTATACTTTTACTATAGTGATAGTTTTCAAATAAAAGTTTTGTGAAAAAAGAATCAAACCAAAGTACTATGCGTACGTGTGAAGTGCATTTATATTTCAAATGATAGTAACCGAGCGCGTGTCGCTCCTTGTACTCAGGAACACTTACGAAGACACGTGTAAAAACTTTAATATTGAACAATATCAAAACGCGAGATGAGTCGTGCGGGGGGGTGGGGGCAGGGTGCAGCCGGCGCGCGGGGGGGGGTGCGGTAGTTGTCTCGGAGACGGCGACGTCCCTCGAGCGTGAACCTACCTTGATGAAAAGAAAATGAAACGCGGATCTACTGTATCCCTCCCCCCTCCCTCTACCGCCATACCTCTCCCCCTCCCCTCTCCCTCCGCTGCACTCACTGCACTCAGGATGTAATCACTACCACCAGGTGAACCTGAACAGAGAATATTGATCACGACTAACATTAGTAATAAAAGTTTCTTCTTGTTGTAAAAAATATTTTGAATCCGGAAGAAAATCCGTAAATTTAACACAATGCATCATCAAGTACATGACATGAATATAATAAAAATATAAAACATGAAGTTGTTTCCGCCTTCTTTCCCGCCTCGACTTGATTCTATTCAGTGTGTCTGCATGCTGTTACACACGTCCTACAGCGGACTGTTCATAATGACATCCGAGCGAGTGACAACTAACGATGCTCATTATATTCACTATATTCATACTTCAACACGACGACTGTGCTCAATACTCTGTTCATATCATACATATGAAGTGTAAACTTCACGTGAATTAAATATGATTACCATTATATTTATTTATTTACGATTCACTAACAAGAGTACCTACAAATAAAATGTTCACTTAAAAATCAAAAGTTATGAATGTGGTTTTATTATTAAAAAAAATTCTTTAATTTAGTCAACAGTTAGTTGTAACAAGAACTCCAACCAGCAGTAATTACTATTTACGTTTAAGTAGAACATTCAAAGCGCACTTCACTCGGCGCTCGCTGAAACTTCTATTGAATCTCACTACAACAATCCTCAACTAAACTGTAAGGTTTTTGTGTAATCCGCAGCTGAACTTCCTTACAAATACGTTTAAGTTGGTTAAGTTGAACTCAAGTTGTTGTATTCGAGTAAGCTCTAGATCTCGCGGGAGTTAACTTGAATGCAGACCAACTTACTGCACACTCTGTACTTCAGTCGAACTAAAAACTTCACAACAACAGCGAGTCGTGGAGCCTCCACACTTCACTAACGAATACTGGACTAAATTATATTCTTATTTTGCTTCCTTCGTTTTTTTTTTAACATTATAATGTACGTACTCGACAGTTCTCCATTTCTGCCTGACGCTGGACTCGAGTCTCCTCAGTGAAAGAATCAGACAGAGTCCACCGCGGGTCACTTTATTCTAAAGACGCTTCGTGGTGCAGTGATGATCTGTATGTAATATAGTATCTAGACAAAGGGAGGGTAAGTACTACTAGTAGGTACATTATATATTTAACAAATTATGGTAATATTGTGGTTAATATCCTTTGAGTTCTAAAGCGAATTCTGTCTATAATGTTTTATTTCCAACTCTAGTCATGTAGAACATACATTACATCATGGAATAACAATTATAAACACATCCATCTCATATCAATGTTCTGTTATTGTAGAGTTCTGTGTGAGTCAGCTCTCCTCGGCTCTTGTTTACTCGCTACTTGCATTTTTCCGCTTGTACAGCCAGTACTAACATAGCGCTCCTACTCTACATAGGGGCGAGCAGCTCCGACTAATTTAAATACGTTTTACTTTGAATGTTACATAACGTGTCATAATAAAACATAAACATACTATAATATTATGTACAATCAAAGTTATACCCTCAGACATAGTCACACGGTCTTTACACAGACGTCCTTATATTAGAGAGACTACCAGCGCTACAGTACATAGATACAGCATCACAGTACGCACAGTACCTACAGTAGCGTGCCGGAGCCGGCGGCGGCGGACGATCCTAAATCTATAATTATAATGGTCAGGGTTTTAATTAACGTGCTCGGATAATTTCGGTCCAACGAACAAAACCTCTGAGGGTCAGAGCGAGCGAAGGTATCTCCGGGAGACGCCGGGGGGTGCCGGGGGGTGCCGGGGGGTGCCGGGGGGTGCCGGGGGGTGCCGGGGGGTGCCGGGCGGTGCGCACTCCCCGTGAAATTACTCTCGTAACATTGGACGGCCGCAGGTACTACTTACACACACAACGCATTAATATTGTAACTCTAATGTACTCACAGAACTTATACGAACAACTACTAATGATATTATATTCATAGTAAGTTATAACACGCGGCTGCGCCTGTGTTCCTGACGCTGACACACTCCCGACATGAAGACATGCATGTAGACTCGTCTGAGAAACACGAACAACATGTGATTATAAATGTTGTATTATCTACCTAGCTGTCGACTGTGTGCACAGACAGAGTTCTGCTCGCATTTCGAACTATTATTTCACAAAGGTAAAATAAAGCTATGCTGCATGAACTACGTAGAAAAGAAACAGTTTCTATACGCCATTTTACTCAATAACCTTATGTACAACAATGAAAATTAGCTTATGAAAGAATTTGTTGTCGTTTCAATGAACCAAGTTCGGTATGTTTTTGAATTAAGTATTAATTAGTGATAACGATTAGTAGCTAGTCTAGAGAACTATTTCAACCTACATACACGTCACACACATACGGAGAATAGGAATCCGATCTAACTCAAGGAGTATTGATGTTCAACGATCCGTGCACTCGCTCATTGAGAGAAGACAACCATGTGGAATATGAGTCTATATACTCACATATACATATATTGTCATGTTGTACAAGATCCTCAAGAATAAATATTACCTGTTAATAACACACTCAATTTAAAACAACAAAGTTGAAAGTTACCTTCAAGTAGAACATCAGACATTACAAGGAACAGAGTATAATGTAGGTGTTATTATTCAGTAATGTTACTAAAATTCAATTCCTGTTAATAATAACTAGATAAAAATACACGTTCACTCATGCCTCTTTTATAATAATGAAATTTTAATAAACATCATGGTCAGTCGCGGTTCTGAGATTTGATTATATTTTTCTTAGACAAATTAGCCTTCCATGATGTTTGTGGTGGATACCGCTTACTCTCTGTAGATATAAATCCACTTTAAGTTGCAGTTTAAAATAACATGGACGTACATAATATATTATAACATAGCTGCCGGTACCTACTCGTTCAGTGTGTGTAGTGACGTCCTCTAGTGTAGTATCGAGGCGCGGTCTGCTCGCAGCGACTACAGATCTAAAATAAGGCCTGATTTAAAAGCCATGATTTAGATGGAGACATTTTCTCGTAATCGTATTTCGAGTTTTTATGACAGTTGTTGTCATTTGTCATACTAGTAAACTCGAAAGGCAATTCTCGCACTGAAAACGATTCAAACTGATTTGTACAATACTCGAATGAACTTGAAAAAATGTTAAACAAACACATGCAATTGAAAAAGAGTTGCACGTGTTTGTTTACACGACGAACAACTGAGGCTTAAATTTGTGAAACACTGAAGTATCAAGTATACATACTATAATCTATACTAATATTATAGAGCTGCAGAGTTTGTTTGTTTGTTTGAACACGCTAATCTCGAAACTACTAGTCAGACTTCAAAAATTTTTTCAGTGTTGGATTGTCCATTTATCAAGGAAGACTAGGCTATATTTTATTTTGAAAAAATTAGGGGTTCGTATGAAAATATCGAATTTGTAAGACAAGGTGTATTATCGATAATCTATTTATGCGTAAGCTGCAAAAACTATTGACAATGGAACAAAATGATGTACTACGGGTTTTTAGGTCTTAGTAAGACTTACAAAAAAGTCTGCGAGAGAATATATCTAACTATCATAGTTTAATCACAACAACTGCTTTTATGTTAAAAAAAAATTAATTCGTCCGAAGAATGAATTTAACGTTAAATTAGTATTAATCCTTATCCAAAAAAAGTATTATGTAAGTGAAGAGTATTAATTTAAAAGTAAATAACTTTGTGTTTTATTCTAATCGGACTTTTCGTTGAGAAGTTATCACGAGTTAAAACATAATGAATACTCCCCGGGTCGCGCAATAATATCGCAACAGCATTAAGAGTACTGTTTGAACCCCTTTGTGACGCAGACGAAGTTGCGAGGGTCATCTAGTGTCAGCTAAATCTGAGTAAAAATAATTATAATGTATTAATTAATAATGTATCTCTTTACTAAAATTAATATTGATGTTTTCGCTACCAGTGAACGGTGAGACGGCGCCGCAAACATTAGCTAATTGCTGGAAAAACGTCATCTCGAACGAGACGAGGAACTTCCGTTGTAAAGGCGGGAGAACACTACCGCCGCACCGACACACGGGAGCCGCCTGTGTGCACTACACTTACTACACGGTGTTTCTAATCAACCGCCCACTTATTATGAGAAAGACATTAATACATACACTACAATATGAGACACATACACCACGTGTACCTACGCATTAACCTACATAATATATTTATGAAATATAATGTGATGTATGAAGTGTTTCAAATATTTATTTTGTTGTCAATTGCAGTAGCTCTGTACCAATGTTCCTGTAGTCAGTCTCTTGTCAACTGGTTGCTTTGTCTTTTATTTTGGTTTGCGAGATTGTCACAGGTTTTGTGAGAGGATCCGGGGTTTTCCTCCCCGATTCCCATCCCTCGATGCTCTTGCGCACCCTTGTTTGACTCGCACATGCTCCCTTATCACCGTCAAGGGAGATCCTCCTGTTCGCATCCTTCTTTGTCGGAGTTCTTTCTACTGAGTACATCTCGGGGGATTATCGTCCAATTAATAAAATTAGTTTGAATACTTAAAATAAGGTTTCGAGTGTAAAGAGCCCGCGTCTTGCTACTATTTAGTAGTTGTTAACTGTGTCTTGTAATTTTAATTCTATTTTTAATTTTCAGCTATTCCAGAGTGTGTGTATATGTGTGAAGGTGTGCGCGTGGGTGTGTGTGTGTGTGCGCGTGTGTGTGTGTGTGCGCGTGGGTGTGTGTGTGTGTGTGCGCGTGGGTGTGTGTGTGTGCGCGTGTGTGTGTGTGTGCGCGTGGGTGTGTGTGTGTGTGTGCGCGTGGGTGTGTGAAGGTGTGCGCGTGGGTGTGTGTGTGTGTGTGCGTGGGTGTGTGTGTGTGTGTGCGCGTGGGTGTGTGTGTGTGTGTGCGCGTGGGTGTGTGTGTGTGTGTGTGCGTGGGTGTGTGTGTGTGTGTGCGCGTGGGTGTGTGTGTGTGTGTGCGCGTGGGTGTGTGTGTGTGTGTGCGCGTGTGTGTGTGTGTGCGCGTGGGTGTGTGTGTGTGTGTGCGCGTGGGTGTGTGAAGGTGTGCGCGTGGGTGTGTGTGTGTGTGTGCGTGGGTGTGTGTGTGTGTGTGCGCGTGGGTGTGTGTGTGTGTGCGCGTGGGTGTGTGTGTGTGTGTGTGCGCGTGGGTGTGTGTGTGTGTGCGCGTGGGTGTGTGAAGGTGTGCGCGTGGGTGTGTGTGTGTGTGTGCGCGTGGGTGTGTGTGTGCGCGTGGGTGTGTGTGTGTGTGTGCGCGTGGGTGTGTGTGTGTGTGTGCGCGTGGGTGTGTGTGTGTGTGCGCGTGGGTGTGTGAAGGTGTGCGCGTGGGTGTGTGTGTGTGTGTGCGCGTGGGTGTGTGTGTGCGCGTGGGTGTGTGTGTGTGTGTGCGCGTGGGTGTGTGTGTGTGTGTGCGCGTGTGTGTGTGAAGGTGTGCGCGTGGGTGTGTGAAGGTGTGCGCGTGGGTGTGTGTGTGTGTGTGCGCGTGTGTGTGTGTGTGCGCGTGGGTGTGTGTGTGTGTGTGCGCGTGGGTGTGTGTGTGTGTGTGCGCGTGGGTGTGTGAAGGTGTGCGCGTGGGTGTGTGAAGGTGTGCGCGTGGGTGTGTGAAGGTGTGCGCGTGGGTGTGTGTGTGTGTGTGCGCGTGGGTGTGTGTGTGCGCGTGGGTGTGTGTGTGTGTGTGCGCGTGGGTGTGTGAAGGTGTGCGCGTGGGTGTGTGAAGGTGTGCGCGTGGGTGTGTGAAGGTGTGCGCGTGGGTGTGTGTGTGTGTGTGCGCGTGGGTGTGTGTGTGCGCGTGGGTGTGTGTGTGTGTGTGCGCGTGGGTGTGTGTGTGTGTGTGCGCGTGTGTGTGTGAAGGTGTGCGCGTGGGTGTGTGAAGGTGTGCGCGTGGGTGTGTGTGTGTGTGTGCGCGTGGGTGTGTGTGTGTGTGTGCGCGTGGGTGTGTGTGTGTGTGTGCGCGTGGGTGTGTGAAGGTGTGCGCGTGGGTGTGTGAAGGTGTGCGCGTGGGTGTGTGTGTGTGTGCGCGTGGGTGTGTGTGTGTGTGTGTGCGCGTGGGTGTGTGTGTGTGTGTGCGCGTGGGTGTGTGTGTGTGTGTGCGCGTGGGTGTGTGTGTGTGTGTGTGTGTGTGCGCGTGGGTGTGTGTGTGTGTGCGCGTGGGTGTGTGTGTGTGTGTGTGTGTGTGTGTGTGTGTGTGTGTGTGAATGTATGTGTATGTGGGTGTGCGTGTACCTCTAACTACGAAATGCAATTTGTCTCCAAATAAAACAGAATAAATGTAATAAAAGTTTTGTCTTCTGACTTTGGGAATTAATTGTGGCCGCTACACTAGTTTCCCGAAGCGGAGACCACAATAAAAATGTCGTCTGTGACGAGGACTACTAAATATATTTTTTCCAAAAAATCGAAAAATCTCAATTTTCAAAATCCACCTAAGTAAGGTATCATGTATGGGCGGGTGTGGTGGGCTAAAGTTTTCGGTTTTCCTCGTTTTTCTCGGGAACCGCTGGTCGGATCCGGCCGGGACCGGTGTCTTTCGACAGGAGCGATCCAGACGCTCCTTTGGAACCGAGAAAAGCGAGGACGGTAGAAGAAAAAAAATCCCAGGAAGCGGGTTTTGTGTTTCCACAACTGTTGTGAAAATATTAAAAAATTAGAAAAATGTATGTAAATGTACTATGTTGTTAATTATGTTTCTGTTTCAAGTGCAGAGGGCTCGAAGTGAATCAATACGGCAGATTGAAGCAAAAATAACTATCAAAATCCGACGGTTAAAACCGACTTCGGAATGAGTATATTTAAAAATAGCTATATTTATTGTTTTACTGTTAAAAATAGAAAATGAAAAATATTTCCCGATAGTATGTCACAGCAAAAATAAACCGACATTTATACCAAATTTGGTGATCCCAAGTCAAAAGACACTCGGTTAGATTTTCTTTTTTTGGAACGAAGTTCCTTAACGCGCGTTATCGAAAGGAGGCTAGACGGAAATTCTTATGGAAAAGTCTATTGTCACGACACTTTTTTGTTTTAGATGATTATCGCTAGATGGCGCTGTGATTAAAATCTTTTAAAATAATTCCTTATTTTGTTTTATATGATTAATGATATATGGCGCTGTGATCCCTCTTCGGAGGAGACCTGAGCCCAACAGTGGGCAGTAATGGGTTGGTAAAGAAGGCGCTGTGATCAAAATATTTTAAATAATATAAAAATAAGAGAGAGAGAGACAGACGTTTTAAACTAACTAATTATTATAGCTTAAAAAAATAAAATTTTATGACAATTCCCTCACTAATTAATCGAAAGGAACTTCGTTCCATCCGGGTGCCCCTTGACACCTCTCAAGTTTTTTTTTTTTCCCTGTCATTATCGTTGCTCTCGTAGATGCGACGATTTATTCTTTTATTGGGTTTTTATATCTGTCTAGTTTATACATACATATCTCTCTTAGTAAGTTCTTATTTTTTATAAACAGGTCGAACGCCCGCATCTAAGTGATAAATATTATAGTAAGTTTACTTTACGTTACATTTTCTACCTAGAAACTTACTTTACTAGAACTAACCTAACCTAACATTCGCATATGCAATAGCGACGTTACTGAAAATATATAAAAAAAAACCTAACCTAACCTAACCTACCCAAACATAACCTAACCTAACTTTCGCATATGAAATAGCGACGTTACTGAAAACATATTAAAAAAAACATAACCTAACCTAACATTCGCATATGCAATAGCGACGTTACTGAAAATATATAAAAAAAACCTAACCGAAACTAACCTAACCTACCCAAACATAACCTAACCTAACTTTCGCATATGAAATAGCGACGTTACTGAAAATATATAAAAAAAACCTAACCTAACCTAACCTAACCGAAACTAACCTAACCTACCCAAACATAACCTAACCTAACTTTCGCATATGAAATAGCGACGTTACTGAAAATATATAAAAAAAACCTAACCTAACCTAACCTAACCTAACCGAAACTAACCTAACCTACCCAAACATAACCTAACCTAACCTAACTTTCGCATATGCAATAGCGACGTTACTGAAAATATATAAAAAAACCTAACCTAACCTAACTAAACCTAACCTAACCATTATGATGATGATGAAACAATAGAAAAAGTACTATTATACTGCCCAAGGTTTCTACAAGAAAGAATGTACTGCGAAATTGAAATCGACCATACGATTGAGACCCGTGCGCTACACGGGATTTTTACAAACGGTAAAACAGAACCAGCATTTATTAAATTCGCAACTGGAATACTACATAGAGCGGTAACGGCTCTACAATAAGGGTAGAATAGAAAGTTAATCCTCACATGTGTACGGCGAGAAATGTTAATGCAGATTCAAAAAGTCTACAGGTAATGTACAAAGGTTAGTTCTAGTAAAGTAAGTTTCTAGGTAGAAAATGTAACGTAAATTAAACTTACTACAATATTTATCACTTAGATGCGGGCGTTCGACCTGTATATAAAAAATAAGAACTTACTAAAAGAGAAATGTATGTATAAACTAGACAGATATAAAAACCCAATAAAAGAATAAATCGTCGCATCTACGAGAGCAACGATAATGACAGGGAAAAAAAAAACCTTACCTTACTATTTACAGTCTGTCAGTATATTTAGACGTATAATATATTAATGGTTAGGGTTTAGTTAGGTTAGGTTAGGTTAGGTTAGGTTAGGTTTTTTTTTTACCAAGTATTTGATTTCGATTTTGGGTGTTTCGAAACTGCTATTTGATACAGTTTCATGTTTTACTTCTCAGGGCGAAATTCGTGTTTCAAAGTTTGAGTTTCTTTATTAACGAAGGTGAAAATAATGTTTAATATAGAAATATATAGATTGATATATACATATATATATATATATATATATATATATATATATATATATATTTTTTTTTTATTCTTCGCTGTTGTTGTATGATTTGAGATTAAGGAATACGTGTGTAATGAATTTAAGATAGGATTTACAGGTCGATGCCTGTTTGGTCACATCCATCGTGTTGTATGGGGACACCTTCTTTGCTTCACACAATATTTCATGTTCAATTCTTTTCTGGGTAAACCTCTGACAATGCTGGGTAAGATGCTCGATCGTTTGTACACTATTTCCGTCGCAAGGGCAGCGATCGGATTCTGTGATTTTAAAACGATGGAGATATTGCAGGTGGTATCCATGTCCGGTTAAAAATTGTGTGAATGCGAAGGATATACCACATCTTCCCACTACCGCGAACACATCCTCCAGTTGTGGACAGAGCGTCTTGGTGTGGCTTCCTTGAGGGGCCTCAGTATAGAGGTGTTTCCATTTTTGGAGAGTTTCCTCTCTGAGTGCCCTCTTCACGAAGCTGATTGGGAACTTGGCGTAGCAGTAGTCGGAGTCAGATTCCGCTGCCGCTTTGGCTGCTACGTCTGCCGCTTCGTTCCCAGTCAGCCCCGCGTGAGCCTTCACCCATACAAATTTTATGCTCCCAACAACTCGAAGTTCTCTTATTCGTCTGTGTATGGAAGAAACTAAGGGGGTGGTATTACTCCTATCTCCTAGCGCTATTAGGGACGACATGCTGTCTGACAGAATTATTGTATTGGTGGATTTCTGAGTATGCGCCCATCCACACGCCTCATCAATTGCGTATAACTCAGCTTGGAAAACGGAACAGGCCGGGTGCAGCTTGAACATTTTGGTAGCTTCCGGTACTATTTGCCCTTGGTTGTAAGCTACAAAAGCTGCCCCGACTCGTCCGTCCTCCAGCTTACTTCCATCCGTGAAGATTCGGAGAGCGTCCGGGTCGCACAGATGGTCCACGTCTCCGTCGCTGCAGGCGAGCTCAAAGTCTACAGAGACTCTATCAGGTGGAGCGAGAAGATCCCCGGGCGGTGTTGGTCTTTCCAGAGGGATATCGATTGGTAAATGGGACGTGCGTCCAGTGAGTTTCACAATTTCCACCTGGTTAATTTCCAGGACCTTCAGGTGCAGAGGCGGAAACCGGGCCAACGCGAGTGCCGCAACCGTAGAAACTGTACGGAATGCTCTAGTTGCCCGAAGTGCGAATAACCTTTGCATTCCTTCCAGCATCGGATGCAAGTCTTGTCGGCCACGTGTCCCCATATGCCAGCTGCGTAAGTGACTATTGGGACTATCACATGGTTGTATATGGTTCTGACGTTTTCCGGGTGCACCCCCCACGTAGGGCGTATGAAGAGGGAGAGTCTATTGAAGATTTTTGTGGCTTTGGCTGTTATGTATTTTACGTGTTGTGTAAATTTCAGGTTCGCATCAATTATTACGCCTAGATATTTTATGTCCGAGACAAACTTGAGCTCGGCCCGGTTCATAAAGATTTTCGCTTGTTTAGCCTTCCTCGTGAATGCTATCAGCTGAGTTTTTGCCGGGCCGAACTCAAGCTTGACTCCTAGACCCCATCTGTGTATATTTTGTAACGTATAATTTATTTTCTGTTCCAGGTCTGATACTGTGGATGCAGTCGCCACCAGAAGAACATCATCCGCGAATGCCTGCAGGTGACATCCAGGAGGTAGAGTGCTGTGTAGTAACTCGTCAAGAATAATGTTCCACATGATAGGGCCGCAGACAGAGCCCTGTACGCAACCTTTCGTCATCTCCTTAGATACAACAGTTCCCCCGTAATTTAATGTTACTTTCCTGTCTCGGAAGTAACTTTGGATAAGATTGTAGATGTTATTAGGACACTGCATTTTTCGAAGCCTATCGAACAATGCGGGCCACCAAGCGCTATCGAACGCCGCTCTTATATCAAGACTGACTGCTGCTACTTGTTTGCCCGCTGACTTGGCTTGTCTGATAATACTTAGAGCAGCATCGATCGCGCCGATGGTGGTTCGCTGCTCCCTGAAGCCGAATTGTTTTTCGCTGAACTCTTTTTGCTTGTTTGCGAAGTATGTGAGCCTCCTGGTGAATAGCTTCTCTAAGAGCTTGCCAAACACCGGTAGGAGTCCAATCGGTCTGTATGAGCTCAGTGATGAAGAGTCTATTTTGTTGGGTTTTGGCAAGATCTTGACTATTGCCAGTTTCCATATCGTCGGAAAGTATTCCAGTGTTAAGCATCTGTTCAATAGGTCCGTTATCAGTCGAGGAAATGCTTTACAGAAGGCTTGCACTATATCAGATGTCAGGTGGTCATGACCGGGAGCTTTATCGGGGTTCATGTTCTTAACAGCTTCCAGAACCTCCTCCTGTGTAAATTGTGATTCATTGGCTCCGTGAGATGGCTTGTTTTGTGCTTTGCGCAACTCTTTCTGATGTTCATTGGTATCAGAAGAGTCTGTGGGATAGAAGTGATTAAGGAGTTCTTCAGCAGTTTCTTCATTGTTCGTGGTATAGTTGGTGCCTATTTTCAAAGTCATGGGTGGTTTCCTGGGTGGTCCCTCTTTGAGCAATCTGTTGGTCACCGACCATACATCCTCCTTTCCTTGTGCTTGGCAGAACTTTCGAAAGCTAGTGGTTGAAGTGGTCTGTATCTCCTCTGCATATTGCTGCTTAGCTGTAGTATACTGTTCCAGTACTTCATCTAGAGGGAGATTGCGTCGTTTCCTATCGCTCAACTTTCTGTGTAGATGGATGGTCTCTTTCTTGAGTTCGTCAAGTCTGTCTGACCACCAAGGCGGTTTGTATTTTTGTTTAGTTCCCCTGATGGGCATAGACGCTCTGCATGCTTTGTGAATGACTGTATATATTGTGTCAATTGTTTCATCTATTTGTATTTTGTCAATTCTGGTTATTTCCTTCTCTAATAAATCTGTTTCACTCATGGCTGTCGTTAAAGTGTTGTGAAATTCCGTCCAATTTGCTGCTTTGTTTTTGTATAAGTATGTTGTGTGGTTGAGTGTTAAATTACTAGGGTTAGGACTGTTTGGCTTGATTGAGTATTGTAAAGCGTTATGTTCAGCGAGTGGTGATGCTTCATCATTTACTTTCCAGTCTACGAGTTGGGCACTATGTGTTTCTGAGATCATGGTGAGGTCTATTATAGAGGATCTGGGTTGACCATGAGTTATAGTTTCAAAAGTTGGTGTATTTCCACTATTGCATATATGCATTTGATTTTCAAACGCCAGTTCTGCTACTGCGCGTCCTCTAGGGTTGATTGTGCGGCTTCCCCAAAGGGGGTGCCAGCCGTTGAAATCTCCTCCGACTAGGCAGAGCTGTCCTGACGCATGTTTGATGAGGTTGTCTACTTTGCTGAGTGTGTTTGATGTATCGTCCCTGGGCTCAATATAAGTCGATGCAATATATATATTTTGATGTCCTAGTTTTAGTCGGATAGTGCTGAGATTCGGGGTAGAGAACTGAGTAATACCAATCGTTGGTATGAGGTTGCTTTTAACAAATATACATGCCTTGACTTGGTCCTCCTCGTTAGGAAACTGAAATATGTCAATACCGGCTATGTCTTTTACAACGTTCAAAGATCCAGTGTAAGGTTCGCTCACCAGAGCGATAGAAAATTGTTTTTCTTTTAGAAAATACTGCACGAATTCGTGCTGCCACTTCTGACATTTGCTTAGATTGCACTGTAAAATGGTAAGGGGCTTAGTATCCATTATAATCTATGCGTGTAGTGATTCTCTGTTTCATGGACTTGATGCGGGGGCAGGCGTTGGAAGTGGCAACATGATTGGTGGGGTTCTTGAGGTTGAATTGTTGGTTATGACTATTGCAATTGTAGCATTTAATTAATTGTGTGTTTTCTTTTACAGGGCAGGCGTTTCCGGCGTGAGTGGTGGCGGCGCAGTGGGAGCAGACTTTCTCTTCGGATTCGCATTTGGCCTGAGTGTGGCCAAATTGAAGGCATTTAAAGCACTGCAGGAATGGAGAGAAGTCGCTGATGTGGACGCGTTGGTGGTCTACGTTGACACGTTCCAGAGCTGTAGCCGCGCGCCAGACTGCAGGTGAGGCTATGAACACTGCATTATACAAGGACTCTTTCCTGTTGTCTCTGATAAATCTCAATTTCAGGTCATTGTCGGAGGTGCAAGCTGTCTTTATAACTGTGTTTTGGGATTTAATTATTTCAAGTAGTTCATCTTGAGGGATGTCCTTGGATACTCCTTTAACGATGAACATGGGTAACAGTCGTTTCGAGGGTTCTGCGGATATTTCAGATGACTTTTCTAGGCGTTTTAGTGTTTCGTCCCTTTGGAGTGTGTTGTCAAACTCTACGCGTAGCTTATTGTTAGACACTGGAAGGACTCTAGCTGGTGCATAACTGACGGACTTGAAGTTGATGCTTCGCTTCCAAGCCTGTATGACTTCCTGCTTATCTTGAGCATCCTTCTTAGTACTAACGATAAGGGCGGGTTTTGAGGTCGGAGGTGTGGTGGAACGCTGTGAATTCGATGCTGGTGTTTTTTGCGAGCGCGCAATGTCGGCAAAGGTAATGTTTTGAGAAGGAATTCGTGCTAGTTGAGGTGTTATTTCTTCCTTGAATTTGGCTAGTTCGCCTTTGACACAATCTATGATATCTGCTTTCAGGTTAGCTGTTGATTCACTGGTGACGGTAGTGGTGTTTGTAGAAGACGCGCTCAGAATTGTAGAGAGAACACTTGTGCACTTCTTCAGCTCATTAGCGGCCTGTTTAATCAGGGCTCTGTGCTCCGTGTAGAGGCTGGTCTTGCTGCTGTCAATCGCCCTCTCTATGGTTGTTGAGATGTTGTTTACAATGTTCTGATAGGAATCGAAATCCTTTACGTCGCTGGCGAACGATGTGAGAAAGACAATTTCTTTGTCTTTCTTCTTCACTTGGCTGGTCATCCTGAGTGTTGATTGATATGGTTTAAAAGGTAAGGGTGAAGAACGGTAAGGTTTGGTATTTATTATGAAATTTTTTAAAAATTGAAGAATTTTTTGTGTAAAATCTATTGAGGTTAGGAATATTTTGGAAAGTACGTTGTGATGCTGAAATTTAACTAGATTTTTTACAATTTAAAAATTTTTTAGGCGTATATTCGGAAAATCTTCTCCGTTTTCTCTATACGCTTTAAAAACTCACTGTCTCACTAATGACTGGGCGGGCGGGTACGATTTTTCGGTTTCTGCTTGTTTTACGCTGAACTAGTGAACCGATTTCAACGCGAGAGGTCTCAATCGGTAGGTGACAAAACAGAACAGGTATGTATTGAAGAAAATGTAATAGAAAATGGCGGGAACTAATATAGAAAATGAATTTAAAATGAAGTTAATTTTTACTAATGAATTTAATCTTTTTGCAGGAAATTACTACGGAAAACGACGAAAACAGGACTACGAAAGGTAAGTGAATTACTAACAAGGTGGAAATCAAAGACGCAGAAGTTAATAATGAAGAATTCAAAACAAAAAGGTGAGAAAACGCAAGGGAGTTTACCTAAAATTTATAAGAAAACCGATGGTTAGGTTAGGTTAGGTTAGGTTAGGTTAGGTTAGGATAGGTTAGGTTAGGTTAGGTTAGGTTAGGTTAGGTTAGGTTTTTTTTTTTTTTTTTTTTTTTTTTTTCTCCTATTCTATTCCCCTGCCATTACCGCAGGGATTTTAGTTATCATTTCTTTTTAATATCCATTTTTTCAGTTTTTAATCTCAACATATTTCGAAATATATATATATATATATATTTACTTATTTTGATACATACATGTATACATACATATGATACAATACAATACTATAAAATAATTTACTACATTCTATGTTTATGCGATACGATATAATCTTAACTTATATCTTAAATGATCTTTCTTTATTTGTTTCTATTTATCGTTATTTTTCCTATTTTGATACAATATTTAATAAATCTGTTGCGTTTCTTTTCATCTTTAAGTATATCTTTTATTGTGTCTAAATTAACAGCCGTTTCGATTTCACATTCTACGTCAAATCTCATTCTTGCGTTTGCCGGGCATTCTGTCAAGACGTGCAGTGAGCTTTCTTCTACTTCTGGAGAACAGATACAGGATGGGCTGTCTTTACATTTAAACTTGTACAGGTACGCGGCGAATCCGCCGTGTCCTGTCATCATCTGTACGAGTACTGGGTTCATGTCTATTTTCCTCACTGTTCTGTATGCTTCTATTGCATCCGGAAAGAATGATTTTGTTGTTCCTGCTGTGTCTCCATTCTTGTATCTTTCGTTCCACTCGGATATCGACTCAGATCTTAGCTGTCGTTTTACGTATGACACCGGGCATCTATCATAATTGGCTGCAGTTTTGAGTTTTAGGGCGGCATCCTTCGCCAATGCATCTGCACGTTCGTTTCCCTCCATCCCAGCGTGGGCCTTAATCCAGAATAGTTTTAAGTCTGTTCCGTGTTCTATGGAGGCTTGGATATTAAGTCTGGTTTCGTGTGCCAGGGGATGGAGGGAGTTCCCGTTTGCGATGACATCGAGTGCCGACCTTGAGTCACTGTAGATGTTACAGCTATCCGCTTTTTCTGCTCGAGCTATCCTACTTGCCTCACACAGAGCCAGCATTTCTGCCTGGAAGACGGTACAGAAGGTTTCTAATTTTAGTTTCTTGGTTTTGACTTCTTTATTGTCTCTCCACACAGATAGCGCAGCACCAACCTTTTCTTCTATTCTACTGCCATCTGTGTAGATTTTTAGATCCTTGTTGTCGTTCTCTTTTAGTTGTGTCTCGTCCTCCAGGCATGTGTACTGCATCCAGATCTGATCCGCGGGGTGTTGTGACTTCGTATACTCCAGCGGTTTTTCGATCTCCCGATCCCCAATTATTCTCCGGGAGAACCCTCTCTTGATCTCAAATAGTGCTGCAGCCTCTTTTATCCTTAGATCAAGTGGTATTAGTCCGGACAGAATTAAGGTCGAATTTAAGGATGCAGTTCGATACGATTTTACTATTTTCTGTGCGAAGCCGCGTTGCACTGCATCCAGCCGTTTCTTTGCCCCTTTTTTGTTCACCGCTGGCGCCCACGCACTTGCAGCGTATAAGATCGTAGGTTCTACTACTGCAGTGTAGATCGTCCTCACTATCTCCGGTCCTAGGCCCCAATTGATTTTTGCAGCTCTTGTCAATTGCTTATACAGCCCTATCGCCTTTTGGCATACCATATCGATGTGGGTGTTGAATGTGAGCTGTCTATCGATAGTTAATCCTAGGATTTTTATTTCTGACGCCATTTCTATCTCTACGCCACCCATTCTCAGAACTGGGGTGTCATATTTGAGTCGGTTAGTAATGACCATTGCTTTTGTTTTCTGAGGAGCAAACTTCAGTTTGTTCCTGTTACCCCAGTTCTGAGCCAGAACAAGTGACGTATGTGCTCGTTTCTGAATGTCTTCGGTTGTATTTCCGGAGATAATGAGGACGAGGTCGTCTGCGAAGGCTTGACAGTGCTCTCCGAGTTCCTTCATGTCCCTCAGTAGAGGGTCCAACAAGATGTTCCAAAATGTTGGACCCCCTATTGAGCCCTGCACGCATCCCTTGGTGGTTATCTTTGTGGCCTCTGTGCCGCCATATCTCATTTTTACTTCCCGGTTTGTGAAATAGTTGTCGATCAGACGCCTCAGGTTTATCGGGCATTTTGATTTTGCCAGCTCGCACTTTATGGCTGGCCACCACGCGCTGTCGAAGGCTCCCTCTATATCGAGTGAAATCACTAAGACAATTTGTTTCGCTTCCAGTCCTTTGTTAATTCTATTCATGATTTCACAGAGGGAGTCCTCCGTACTGCGCTGCGGTGTGAAGCCGTATTGCTGCAGACTCATGTCTGGTTGGATATGCCATCTGAGGCGTCTAATCAACATCTTCTCCAGGATTTTACCTAATACCGGTAACAGGCCAATCGGCCTGTACGCCTTGGGATGCGTGTAGTCCTCCTTTCCTGGTTTTCTGAGGGCTACCACCACTGCTTGTTTCCATGCTTTCGGGAATGTTCCCAGAGCTAAGCACCTGTTCATGAGGGACAAGAACATATCGCTGTCCGTTTTAATTGCCTCGCTGCAGATATCCGAGCTGAGACCGTCGATCCCGGGAGCTTTTTTGGGGTTAAAACTGGATACAGCCCATTTCAGTTCTTCCGCAGTGAACGGAGGGTCGCATGTTTGACCATGAGCTATGACGTTTGCAGATTCTGCTTCTTCTCGGACTCTGATATGGGCTGCATCGTCATCCCTTGGGTCGTCTTCGGGATAAAAGGTCCCCGCAAGTAATTCCGCAGATTGCCGTTCATCGAGGAGTTTACCGTTCACGGACAGTGGAACATCCTCTGTTCTTCTAGTGGTCCTACCAATCACGCGATAAATGCTATCCCACATACTCTCTCTGGTTTGCCTACTGCAGAATTCTTTCCAGCTAGTGGTTTGGGCTTTCTTCATTGCTTGTTGGTAGGATTCCTTGGCTTCAAGGTATTGTTCCACGACCCATGCTTTACGAGATGGATGAGCAGCTCTGATCCTTCGTCTCTTGGTGTTCACTTCCCTTTTCATTTGGTCTAGTTCTTCGGTCCACCATGACAATCCAGTTCGTTCTTTGTTTGTTATTTTTGGAATGGTTTCGTTACTAATTTGTTGTATTGTTTTAGTTAGTTTATTTATTATTATTTCTATTTGTTCATTGTTTACGATGTTATCTATTCCTTCTTTATTAATTTTTTCTAATTTCCAGGTTTGAGTTAGTTTCTCTCGAAACTGACTCCAATTTGCTTTTCTAGTGTTGTATATTCGTGTTGTCCTTTTAATTTCTATAAGTGTTAATTTTTCTATTGTTAGGTCGAACTGGATTGCCTTGTGGTCCGAATTCGTGACATCTCCTCTAGTCTTCCAATTGTTCACCATTCCGAGCATACTAGAAGTGCACGCCGTCAGATCAACGCTACTCATGTACCATTTTCCTCCCCGCATCACTTCAAATGTCGGTTCTGTCCCTACATTCATGATATGGAAGTCGCTCTCATCAAACATTCCCGCAACGGCTTCTCCTCTGCTGTCTGTTCTTGTGCTCCCCCACCAGGCGTTCCAGGCGTTAAAATCACCTCCTAGAAGTACTTTCTCTGTTCCTATTTCTGTTCTGATCTTTTTAAGCGATTCAAGATATGGCTCGATTGGTTTATCACCTTCAAAGTACACAGACACCACACATATTTGCCCTAGTTCTGTTTTTATTTTAATGACAGTTATGTTAGATGTAGTAAGTGTGGGACACAGTGTTATGTTAATGTTGCTATCGAATATAATTATTGCTGTTTTATTAGGTATGTTGTCTTGTTGTTTTTCACACTGTATTACTCTC
Organism: Trilocha varians; assembly: GCA_030269945.2. Classification (NCBI taxonomy): domain Eukaryota; kingdom Metazoa; phylum Arthropoda; class Insecta; order Lepidoptera; family Bombycidae; genus Trilocha; species Trilocha varians. The sequence goes on from AP028258.1 coordinate 14,861,611, forward strand.
GTACCGGGATAGTCCTTTATTCGGCGTGTGTTGCCTGTGTAGGGCTCTTGAACCATTGCTAGGGCTATTTTATTCTTTTGCGCTTCGATGATCAGTTCAGAGGTTGCTAGCTCACTTCTCTGGAGGTTTGCCTGGAACACCGAGTAGGTTGAAGCACTTTTGTTGCTTTGTGTGTTCCCCGTGACAACCTTAGCAATAAGCCACCGCCGAACGCGCCAATGCGTCCCACTTCTGTCTCACTGGACAGCAGTGATCGAATGCATTGTGCGGCGCGGCTTCGGCGTTGGCTTTTCGGCAGTTTGTGCAGGCAGGTCTAGTTCCCGCAAGCCATTCTGGACATTTTGTTTTGACGTGAGCCCCACCACAGTGGCTGCAAGTGTCAGTTTGGTCCGAGCAGAAACGTTTAGTGTGACCGTAACCCAGACAGCGCGAGCACTGTATTATCGGTGATTGGTCTGCTACTCGGATCCTCTGAATATCCAGATGAACTGCTCCCGCTTGAGTTAATCGCTGCCACATTGTAGGTGAAACTCTGAGGACTACGTGTTCGGTGAGGGGATTTCTGGCCCTGCGCCTGTAGCACACCTCTGCACGAATCTCCTCTCCTTCGAGTCCTTGAACGATGTTCTTATTTTGCACTTGGAGGGATTTTACAATATCCTCGTCTGTGTTGCTCTTCAGAACGCCGTAGAGTATCACCATTGGGTTCTTGTTTTTAACTTCTTCCACGTTTAATTTACCGTTCTGTTGTATTCTGGCCTTGACTCGTTCTATTTCCTCATGATCTCTACATCCTATAATAACTTTCTTGTCTTTGGCCTTCCTGATTCTGTCAACTCTTATGCCTTCGTTTCTCGCGTTAACAGTCTTTTTTATTTCTTCGAAGACCTGTTCACCGGAGTCATTGCTGTCTGTGGACGTAACAACTACTGAGTGCATTGGGTTCCGTGCAGGTTCTTGCGGTCCAGCTCCTGCCACGACACTCGCATAGGTAACTCCTTGCAGCACTTCTCGGTGAGATTGCAGGTGTTCCTTCATTTCCTTCATAATGCCATTACTTTCATGAAGCAATTTTCCGTGCTTTTGAATTACGGTGCTAAGATCTTCCGGGAGTACAGGTCTCTCTCCCAGGTCTGCCTCCAGCTGCATCTGGTTTTTAATGCCGTCCAGCGTTTGAGCCATTCCAGACACCGCGCTTCCCAGGGGTGACATCAGCGAAATTACTTCCTTTCTGAGGGTTCCAGCATTGCGCTCTATTGTGCCCTTAATTTCACTGATATCTGCCCCGAGAGGCTCTCCGCTAACGGTTCGGTCCGCCTTGGACAAGTCGGCTCTCAGGTCGTTGACTGCCTGAAGAATAGCGGCAAGTTCTGGAGCTTGTCCTGGCTCCGGGGCGGAAGCGGTAAGTATCGGTCTGTCTGGTTTCTCTCCACACTGGCAGGCTTCTTTCATTTTGGTTTTTAATAGAACTTTTATAATTTTATGTAGGCTATTGTTATCTTCTAGTAGTGTGATTTTTATTTCTCTTTTAATGTTACCTGATCTAGTCATTGCTTTTTTGGAGTTATTAACGATACCTGTTACAATTTTTTCTATGTCTTTACTGTTTAAGTTTTCAATTTCTTTGTCGGAGGGTATTTGATATGGAAGAGCTACAGTTTCTAATGGTTGACACTTAGTGGTCTTTTTAGGAGGTTTCTGCGATTTTGGCGATGGAGGTGATTCCTGAAGTGAGGGACCGGGGATGTTCCTCAGATTGCTATTTCCTACACGCTGGGAGTCGCCGTCGTATGTGGTATTCAGCAATCGTTCTACAGTACTAGTACTAGCACTGTTGAAGTTCAACTCTACTCACCCGGTTTTTTCGGTTTTCTCCGATTTGCTGAAAGACTACTGAACGGATCTGGACGTGAGTGGTGGCTATGGATAGAGGAGCGAGAGGCGCGTCTCTGAACGTAATAAACTAGGATGGTTTCAAAGAAAAAACGTTAGGAAAAATTTTTTGAAAAAACAAGTCTTAGGAATATTAGGAAATTGAACTAAACAAGAATGTATTTTACTAATTTATTTTATTTTTCAGGTGCTGAAGGCGCGGAAGGTGCAAGGGAACTACGATACAACGCTGGACTACGAAAAAGATAATGTAATATGAAGAGATTAATTTGGAAAAATGAATTTAATGAATTTATTAAAATTACTGATTTTAGGTAAGAAAAAAGGGAAAACTAGATGAAAAACTGGGAAAAACTACTATCAAAGGGTACGAAAAGGATAAGGAAGGAATTTGGGAACTGAAAATAGCAACAAATATCAAGATTCGCAAAATTAATTTCGATGTCGATTTTAATTTTTACAGAGCTTTTTTTTTTTTTTTTTTTCAGTTGGAGGAAATCACCGGATCCCCGCCCGCCCCGCGGGCGGGGTATGTGGGAGTTGAACCGCACTAAAACCTCCAACCGCTCACACTCAGCGTCCGAACCCCGGCTGAGGCCAGAACCCAGCACGGGGTTTGGAGGGACGGCGCGACGCGTTACGCCATCGGCATGCTTTCCCGTCGCTCCGTCCCCGGACGCCGAACCGGTAGCCGCCGGCGAATACGGCCACCGGCTCTCTCGGTCGGCGGGCTTTCCGAAGCCCGCCAAGATGGGACCGCGTGTCACCCTCCCGCGGAATACCCCGCTGGGTCAGAACCAGCGTGGGTCGGGGAGTACGCGGTCTACCATCCCCCGGATGCTCTTACGCTAAGGGCGTGCTGAGCGAGACACGGCACCTTCTTGGGTCCCCGCTCGCACTCGCATGCGTTGGGGACCCGAAACTCTTAGGGGGCCAGAATCCGGGCGAGATCCCGGTCCCGGCCCCCTGCTCGACGGCGGCGGGTTGGCAAGTTGAGAGCGGCGTAAAGCCTCTCTCTCGCAGCCCCCGCCACCTGCTTCTGCGAGATGGTGGACTCGCAGAAGTCGAGCATCGCCTTCCAGGACTCGTCGCTCTCGAGCATCGACGCCGCGACGCCCGGGAGCGACAAGTCCGGACCTATTTGTTGGACCAGGACACAGCGCTGCCTCTCCCATGCGGGGCAGCGCGCGAGCGTATGCGCACGCAATGGTGGCACCTCGCCGTCGGCTCGGCCTTGATCCGGTGCAGATACCGACCGAAACATCCGTGCCCGGTCAGCATCTGCACCATCCAAAAGGTGAGGCGTCCTGCGCCACGACCCACCCAATCATCTAGGATCGGGCGGATCGCCTCGACGGTCCGTAGATCCCAGGTGGGGTTAGCGAGACGTCGCTTCCACGCTTCTACTACGGACCGCCGAGATTGGACCTTCCTGTCGCGAACCGCTTCCCGCAGGGGACGTATCACGCCCCGGGCGCGGAGGTCGCATCGCCAGCGATAATCGCCAGCTAGCGCCTCCGCCTCCAGCTCCCAGGGCGGCGTCCCCGCCAGCACGCACGCCGCCTCAAAAGCGACGGTGCGGTACCCGCGGATGGCCCTAATAGCTACGATGCGCTGTGGCCGACGCAGGAATCGTGCGATATATTTTCGCACCCGTGCGTCGGCCCAGACGGGCGCACCGTATAGGGCCATCGATCGCACCACCCCCGCATAGAGGCGGCGCACTGCGTTGCTGGGCCCCCCGACATTCGGGAGCAACCGACCGAGTTGGCCGGCCGTCCTCATCAATCGGGGGACCAGGTTCGCGAAATGTGCCTGGAAGGTCCAACGGCTATCCAACACGAGGCCGAGGTACTTCAGCTGCACCCCGACCTCAATCTGGACGCCTCCAACCATTATCTGGGCGTCGACTGGCGGCACAGCCCCTGCCCCGTGGAACCACAGGGCCTGGGATTTGTGCAGCGCCACGTCGAGGCCCAGCCTCCTTATTTTGCCGACGACGAGGGCCACCCCCGCTGTGGCAAGACGGGCAGACTCTCGGAAGTCATCCCCCCGGGCCACGACCAAAGTGTCGTCCGCGTAGCAAATAACGCTAAGGCCCGGGAGGAGGGCGCCCCTCAGCACCCAGTCGTACCCGATATTCCACAATAGAGGTCCAAGAACGGACCCCTATGGAACACCGCGCACGACCTGGAACCGGTGCAAGGTCCCACCGTACCCGGTACACATGACCGACCTGGCCTCCAGGTAGGAGCCGATCAGCCGGCGGAGATAGAGGGGCACTCCATGCCTCTCCAGTGCCCCCCCAATCACGGACCAGGGCAGAGTGTTGAAGGCATTGGCGATGTCGAGCGACACCGCCTAGGCCACCCCACCCTGGGAGACGGCCTCCTCCGAGAGGGTCCGGACGCGTAGAATAGCATCTACGGTCGAACGACCCTCCCGGAAGCCGTACTGCTCCGCCGACAGATCGGGTCCAACCCCGACCAGGTGCTGAACGATGCGGGCGGCCAGAACGCGTTCCAGCAATTTGCCCACCTCGTCCAGCAGCACGATGGGACGGTAACCGGCGGCTGAGTCCGCCGGGCGCCCCTCTTTCCGCAAGAGGACCAGTCTGCCCGTCCTCCAGAGCGAGGGAAACCGTCCCGACTCCAGGCAAGAATTGAAAAGCCTTAGGAGTCGGTCCCCTAGGGCATTGATGGCCAAGGCCAGGACCCGGCCGTGGATGCCGTCCGGGCCGGGGGCCGTGTCCTTCACACTCATCCGTGTCACGGCCACATGGAGCTCATCTCTGGTGATATGAGGCACCTCAGCAGTGGCTTCACCGCCGGTGTTATCCGGCGGCTCACCCATAGCAGGCGGCGTAAAACCGGCCTGCTCCTGCGGGAACAGCGTCGAGACGATGTCCCGCAGCTGCTGAGGCTGGAGACGCTCGGTCATGGGGGGCGCCCACGGGCGCACCTTATCGCGCACCGTTTTGTACGGGCGCCCCCACGGGTTGTCATCGAGCGTCCCCAAGAGAGTCTCCATGTACCCTTCCTTGGCCAACTTGATGGCCAGCCGCATGGCGCTCCTCGCTTCCGCGTACTCGCCATACAGCCGGGCCTCCTCCTCCGCGAACGCGACGGGATCGTCGCGACGCGCGAGGATGCGGCGGCGATGTCGGGCGCACCGGCGCCTCGCCCGGACGCATACAGCACGAAGCTGCGCTATCTCGGGCGACCACCAGTACGCCGACTTGCTCGGAGGCCGAGGGCCGACCCGAGGCATCGAAGCATCGCTAATGCGATGCATCGTGTCCCGGAGCCATTGCGCCTCGACCTCCACATCCACAGGGTGTGGACGCATGGGCGTCCACGCCGCCACAGTGGAGGCTTCCATCAAGCGCTCCTTGTCCAGGAGCTTCAATACCCATCTGGGGAATGACCGAGGTGCAGTTCCCTGGGCGACCGCGGTTGGCGTGGAGGCGGACAGATCAAACCGGATGTACCGGTGATCTGATAGAGACTCCGCCCCCACCAGCACTTCCCAACCGCGGATGCGTTGTGCGATGGCAGAGCTCGCGAACGTTACGTCCACGATGGACTCGCCCTGCCACCGCACGCAAGTCGCGACCGACCCTCTGTTCATGATACAGAGTCCGGCCGCGACCGCCCACTCTTCCAGCAGTCTACCCCGAGCGTCCGAGCGGGGGGACCCCCAAGCGACACATTTCGCGTTGAGGTCCCCCGCTAGTATCACTGGACGGGGGGCGGAGCGCTGAGTAATCGCCCCGATCCCGTCCAGGAACTGCTCGAACTCGTGAGTAGACCGGCTTGGAGAGAAGTACACCCCGATCACGACGGTATCTTCTATCTTCACCGCGACGAACCCGGGTCCCCTGGCCACCATTTCCAGGGGGGGGATCGCCGCGGTCCTCCTAATGTGTATGGCCGTCAAGCCGCACTCATCCCCGAACCAGCAGTCGTCCGCTGGGGGGACAAAATACGGCTCGGCGACCACGGCCACGTCAATGGACCACTCCGCCATGCTCTGGACTAACATGTCCTGAGCCCTGACGGAGTGGTTCAAATTACCTTGGAGGAAGCGACGGGTGCAGTCCATTAATGTTGGACCACATCCATCGCTCCCTCCCCTCCTCCGCCGCCCCCGCCATCGGGCGCACTAGTCGCCACGGCGGGGTCCGAACTGCCGGCCGGTACTCCCCCGGCCGACTTCCTCTGTTGGCGCCGCTTGTTCTTGCGGCGCCTGTTCCGTTCGGTGTTGACACCGGACGGGGAGCAAGCTTTGCCTCCCGCCCGGTGATCAGACCTGCGCCCGGCCGCCGCGCACAGCGCACAGTGCGGCGCGGCCGAGCAAGTGGCCGCCTTATGTCCGGTCTGACCGCAGCGGAAACATAAACCGCTGCGGTCAACAGTGCTGGTGCACCTGGCGACGCTATGCCCCGTGCCGAAGCACTTGAGGCATCGCCAGGCGCGCGATTCTAGTAGCCGCACGTGGGCTGCGACCCAGCCCACGCGCAGCCTGCCCGGATCTCCGGCCGGTCTTCCGGGCGGAGGAGTGGCCAGGGAGTTGGCGGTCTCCAGCGGACACCGCACCCACACAGAGCTGGCCCCGGTATAGCCACGGCGCAACTCGCCTATGGCTATACTCTCAGGGGCACATTTGCCCTGGGCAGCGATGGCCGCCACCACCTCCTCCCTGGAGGTGCAGTCGTCCAGGCCGGTCACCCGTAACTCGGCCATTTTGACCGGCCTGTGCACTCGCACTTCTTCCTCCGGCCACACCACCCGGAGGCCCGACGCCAGACGGTCCGCGATGCCGACGCTGTCGGCACCGGCGGGACACTCCAACAATCGGGCCCCATTGGCAGTGTGACGGATACGGAGGCCATCCTCCGCCCCTATCTCCGCCAGGTCGACGGCAGCGCGCGCCTTCGCCATGACGTCGGGGTACGACAGCCCCTTCGCCTGGCCGGCTGGCAGCAGTGTGATTACCACGGCTGCCCGCCTCGGCGCGCGCTGCTTCTTCTTGGCCTTTTGGCTCTTCTTCTTCTTTCCGGCGGCGGGTGCTCGACCCTGTTGGGGAGCGACCGCAGCCGCCGGAGTCGTGTTCTTTTTCTGGGGGGCGGCAGCTGGCGCTCTTCCCGGCTGGGAAGTCGCATTGGCCGCTGCCCCTGTCTTAGCCTGTGGTTGTTGTTGGGCCGGAGCCGGAGCGGCTACGACTTTCGCCCTCTTAGCGCCCCGTTGAACCACCTGGGTCCACCCTTCATCCATGTTGGATGGGGCTGGAGGTAGTGCGCGGGGCTGTGGGGGTGGTGTCGCAGTTTTGGCACCACCCCCGTTCTTCTTTTTCTGTCGGGCCGCAACCGGCCCCGAGCCCTGAGTCGTAATGATCGGTTGGGCGGGAGTGACTGGAGGCGGCGCGGGTGTTGTGGCGCCGTGTAAGGCCGCGACGAGTTCGGCCCTGAGCTTGGCAAACTCTTTGCCAAACTCCTCCGTCAGTTCCCGCCTGATGCGGGCAGCCATGTCCTCCGTGGATTCCACGGTCTGCCGCACCCTGGTCCGCGGTGACGCGGGTCGCGGCCCGCGCACCGCCTTAGACCGTGGCAACGCAGGCCACTCGTCGTCGTCGTCTTCTTTGGATGCCCGTGGCGGAGGCCGCGCCTTGCCGGTACCCTGCGAGGTACTGGGCTCGGGCCCCAACTCGAGCAGTCTCTTCTTGAGGGCAGTGACCTCCGCCCTTGTCCTCTCCAGCTCCGCTTGGAGCTTGGCGTCGCGGCTGATAGCCGCCGAGACAATCGGCATGAGCTTGCCGGTCCCGGTAGCGATCGAGCGTATGTCACTCACCTCGTGTTTGGGGACCCCTTTGCGGGTGAGTTTTGTGACCGCGGTAAGTGCTCGTCGCCTTATTGTCTCCAGGGCGACGACAGGGCTCTCGGAGATCTCCCCGTCGGACGTCTGGGCAGAGGCGAAAGACGTCGCCGAGCGCGCCGGCGAAGCAGCAATAGGCTTCTTTTTGGGCCTCTTCTTCTCCTCCTTCTTTCGAGCCGGGGCGGACATAGCCTCGGCATCGGTCGTCTTCGGGATCTTGCCCGTTATCGTCGGCTCAGTGTAAGACGTGGCCGTAGTGGCCGCTCGTCTTACAAGCCTCGCTCTCCACGTCGTCTCATCGTCGGAGGCGGAAGTCTCGCTCGTTTCCGAGCTCCGGCGCGCTGCGGACTTCCGCTTGCGCCGGATTCTCCCGCTCTGCTCCTCAGAACAGACATCGCTCGCGGCGACACTCGCGCGCGATGTTCGCCCTGACCCTACGCCAGTAGCAATCTCCGACACAGGGGCCTGGTCGCCTACCCCTGTGCGGGCTTCGGAGGTGGACTCCACGTCCATGACCTAGCACGGAGTTGAGGGGAGCAGTCGCATCAGTGCGATTACTCCCAGGCGCTCAACTCCGTGGCTACCCACTCGTCACTGATTTGGCACCACCCGGGGACCACGTATGGGGTAGGCCTTTTAGAAAGGTGGTCCTCCCATGGACGCCAGTGACGATGGTCCCCTTTTTACAGAGCTTAGGTGGATTTTGGTACTTGCGGCGGTCCGATAATTCGGTTTTCTCCGATTTGCTGAAAGACTACTGAACGGATCTGGACGTGAGTGGTGGCTATGGATAGAGGAGCGAGAGGCGCGTCTCTGAACGTAATAAACTAGGATGGTTTCAAAGAAAAAACGTTAGGAAAAATTTTTTGAAAAAACAAGTCTTAGGAATATTAGGAAATTGAACTAAACAAGAATGTATTTTACTAATTTATTTTATTTTTCAGGTGCTGAAGGCGCGGAAGGTGCAAGGGAACTACGATACAACGCTGGACTACGAAAAAGATAATGTAATATGAAGAGATTAATTTGGAAAAATGAATTTAATGAATTTATTAAAATTACTGATTTTAGGTAAGAAAAAAGGGAAAACTAGATGAAAAACTGGGAAAAACTACTATCAAAGGGTACGAAAAGGATAAGGAAGGAATTTGGGAACTGAAAATAGCAACAAATATCAAGATTCGCAAAATTAATTTCGATGTCGATTTTAATTTTTACAGAGCTTTTTTTTTTTTTTTTTTTTTTTTTTTTTAGTTGGAGGAAATCACCGGATCCCCGCCCGCCCCGCGGGCGGGGTATGTGGGAGTTGAACCGCACTAAAACCTCCAACCGCTCACACTCAGCGTCCGAACTCCGGCTGAGGCCAGAACCCAGCACGGGGTTTGGAGGGACGGCGCGACGCGTTACGCCATCGGCATGCTTTCCCGTCGCTCCGTCCCCGGACGCCGAACCGGTAGCCGCCGGCGAATACGGCCACCGGCTCTCTCGGTCGGCGGGCTTTCCGAAGCCCGCCAAGATGGGACCGCGTGTCACCCTCCCGCGGAATACCCCGCTGGGTCAGAACCAGCGTGGGTCGGGGAGTACGCGGTCTACCATCCCCCGGATGCTCTTACGCTAAGGGCGTGCTGAGCGAGACACGGCACCTTCTTGGGTCCCCGCTCGCACTCGCATGCGTTGGGGACCCGAAACTCTTAGGGGGCCAGAATCCGGGCGAGATCCCGGTCCCGGCCCCCTGCTCGACGGCGGCGGGTTGGCAAGTTGAGAGCGGCGTAAAGCCTCTCTCTCGCAGCCCCCGCCACCTGCTTCTGCGAGATGGTGGACTCGCAGAAGTCGAGCATCGCCTTCCAGGACTCGTCGCTCTCGAGCATCGACGCCGCGACGCCCGGGAGCGACAAGTCCGGACCTATTTGTTGGACCAGGACACAGCGCTGCCTCTCCCATGCGGGGCAGCGCGCGAGCGTATGCTCCGGCGTGTCCTGGTCACATCCCACGCAATGGTGGCACCTCGCCGTCGGCTCGGCCTTGATCCGGTGCAGATACCGACCGAAACACCCGTGCCCGGTCAGCATCTGCACCATCCAAAAGGTGAGGCGTCCTGCGCCACGACCCACCCAATCATCTAGGATCGGGCGGATCGCCTCGACGGTCCGTAGACCCCAGGTGGGGTTAGCGAGACGTCGCTTCCACGCTTCTACTACGGACCGCCGAGATTGGACCTTCCTGTCGCGAACCGCTTCCCGCAGGGGACGTATCACGCCCCGGGCGCGGAGGTCGCATCGCCAGCGATAATCGCCAGCTAGCGCCTCCGCCTCCAGCTCCCAGGGCGGCGTCCCCGCCAGCACGCACGCCGCCTCAAAAGCGACGGTGCGGTACCCGCGGATGGCCCTAATAGCTACGATGCGCTGTGGCCGACGCAGGAATCGTGCGATATATTTTCGCACCCGTGCGTCGGCCCAGACGGGCGCACCGTATAGGGCCATCGATCGCACCACCCCCGCATAGAGGCGGCGCACTGCGTTGCTGGGCCCCCCGACATTCGGGAGCAACCGACCGAGTTGGCCGGCCGTCCTCATCAATCGGGGGACTAGGTTCGCGAAATGTGCCTGGAAGGTCCAACGGCTATCCAACACGAGGCCGAGGTACTTCAGCTGCACCCCGACCTCAATCTGGACGCCTCCAACCATTATCTGGGCGTCGACTGGCGGCACAGCCCCTGCCCCGTGGAACCACAGGGCCTGGGATTTGTGCAGCGCCACGTCGAGGCCCAGCCTCCTTATTTTGCCGACGACGAGGGCCACCCCCGCTGTGGCAAGACGGGCAGACTCTCGGAAGTCATCCCCCCGGGCCACGACCAAAGTGTCGTCCGCGTAGCAAATAACGCTAAGGCCCGGGAGGAGGGCGCCCCTCAGCACCCAGTCGTACCCGATATTCCACAATAGAGGTCCAAGAACGGACCCCTGTGGAACACCGCGCACGACCTGGAACCGGTGCAAGGTCCCACCGTACCCGGTACACATGACCGACCTGGCCTCCAGGTAGGAGCCGATCAGCCGGCGGAGATAGAGGGGCACTCCATGCCTCTCCAGTGCCCCCCCAATCACGGACCAGGGCAGAGTGTTGAAGGCATTGGCGATGTCGAGCGACACCGCCAAGGCCACCCCACCCTGGGAGACGGCCTCCTCCGAGAGGGTCCGGACGCGTAGAATAGCATCTACGGTCGAACGACCCTCCCGGAAGCCGTACTGCTCCGCCGACAGATCGGGTCCAACCCCGACCAGGTGCTGAACGATGCGGGCGGCCAGAACGCGTTCCAGCAATTTGCCCACCTCGTCCAGCAGCACGATGGGACGGTAACCGGCGGCTGAGTCCGCCGGGCGCCCCTCTTTCCGCAAGAGGACCAGTCTGCCCGTCCTCCAGAGCGAGGGAAACCGTCCCGACTCCAGGCAAGAATTGAAAAGCCTTAGGAGTCGGTCCCCTAGGGCATTGATGGCCAAGGCCAGGACCCGGCCGTGGATGCCGTCCGGGCCGGGGGCCGTGTCCTTCACACTCATCCGTGTCACGGCCACATGGAGCTCATCTCTGGTGATATGAGGCACCTCAGCAGTGGCTTCACCGCCGGTGTTATCCGGCGGCTCACCCATAGCAGGCGGCGTAAAACCGGCCTGCTCCTGCGGGAACAGCGTCGAGACGATGTCCCGCAGCTGCTGAGGCTGGAGACGCTCGGTCATGGGGGGCGCCCACGGGCGCACCTTATCGCGCACCGTTTTGTACGGGCGCCCCCACGGGTTGTCATCGAGCGTCCCCAAGAGAGTCTCCATGTACCCTTCCTTGGCCAACTTGATGGCCAGCCGCATGGCGCTCCTCGCTTCCGCGTACTCGCCATACAGCCGGTCCTCCTCCTCCGCGAACGCGACGGGATCGTCGCGACGCGCGAGGATGCGGCGGCGATGTCGGGCGCACCGGCGCCTCGCCCGGACGCATACAGCACGAAGCTGCGCTATCTCAGGTGACCACCAGTACGCCGACTTGCTCGGAGGCCGAGGGCCGACCCGAGGCATCGAAGCATCGCTAATGCGATGCATCGTGTCCCGGAGCCATAGCGCCTCGACCTCCACATCCTTATTGTCTCCAAGGCGACGACGGGGCTCTCGGAGATTTCCCCGTCGGACGTCTGGGCAGAAGCGAAAGACGTCGCGGAGCGCGCCGGCGAAGCCACAATAGGCTTCTTTTTGGGCCTCTTCTTCTCCTCCTTCCGGGCCGGGGCAGGCATCGCCTTGGCATCGGCCGTCTTCGGAATCGGGATCCTGCCCGTTTTCGTCGGTTCGGTGTAAGACGTGGCCGTAGTGGCCGCTCGTCTTACGAGTCTCGCCCTCCACGTCGTCTCATCGTCGGAGGCGGAAGTTACGCTCGTTTCCGAGCTCCGGCGCGCCGCGGACTTCCGCTTGCGCCGGATTCTCCTGCTTTGCTCGCCGGAGTCAGAGCAGGCATCGCTCGCGACGGTACTCGCGACCGATGCCCGCCCCGACCTTACGCCAGTAGCAATCTCCGACACAGGGGCCTGGTCGCCTACCCCTGTGCGGGCTTCGGAGGTGGACTCCACGTCCATGACCTAGCTCGAAGTTGAGGGGAGCAGTCGCATCAGTGCGACTACTCCCAGGCGCTCAACTCCGCAGCTACCCACACGTCACTGCCTTGGCACCGCCCAGGGACTACGTGTGGGGTGGGCTTTCGCGCATGAAAGTGGTATCACCCACGGACGCCAGTGACGCGAGTCCCCTTTTTACAGAGCTTAGGTGGATTTTGGTACTTGCGGCGGTCCGATAATTCGGTTTTCTCCGATTTGCTGAAAGACTACTGAACGGATCTGGACGTGAGTGGTGGCTATGGATAGAGGAGCGAGAGGCGCGTCTCTGAACGTAATAAACTAGGATGGTTTCAAAGAAAAAACGTTAGGAAAAATTTTTTGAAAAAACAAGTCTTAGGAATATTAGGAAATTGAACTAAACAAGAATGTATTTTACTAATTTATTTTATTTTTCAGGTGCTGAAGGCGCGGAAGGTGCAAGGGAACTACGATACAACGCTGGACTACGAAAAAGATAATGTAATATGAAGAGATTAATTTGGAAAAATGAATTTAATGAATTTATTAAAATTACTGATTTTAGGTAAGAAAAAAGGGAAAACTAGATGAAAAACTGGGAAAAACTACTATCAAAGGGTACGAAAAGGATAAGGAAGGAATTTGGGAACTGAAAATAGCAACAAATATCAAGATTCGCAAAATTAATTTCGATGTCGATTTTAATTTTTACAGAGCTTTTTTTTTTTTTTTTTTTTTCAGTTGGAGGAAATCACCGGATCCCCGCCCGCCCCGCGGGCGGGGTATGTGGGAGTTGAACCGCACTAAAACCTCCAACCGCTCACACTCAGCGTCCGAACCCCGGCTGAGGCCAGAACCCAGCACGGGGTTTGGAGGGACGGGGCGACGCGTTACGCCATCGGCATGCTTTCCCGTCGCTCCGTCCCCGGACGCCGAACCGGTAGCCGCCGGCGAATACGGCCACCGGCTCTCTCGGTCGGCGGGCTCTCCGAAGCCCGCCAAGATGGGACCGCGTGTCGCCCTCCCACGGAATACCCCGCTGGGTCAGAACCAGCGTGGGTCGGGGAGCGCGGTCTACCATCCCCCGGATGCTCTAACGCTAAGGGCGTGTTGAGCGAGACACGGCACCTTCTTGGGTCCCCGCTCGCACTCACATGCGTTGGGGACCCGAAACTCTTAGGGGGCCAGAATCCGGGCGAGATCCCGGTCCCGGCCCCCTGCTCGACGGCGGCGGGTTGGCAAGTTGAGAGCGGCGTAAAGCCTCTCTCTCGCAGCCCCCGCCACCTGCTTCTGCGAGATGGTGGACTCGCAGAAGTCGAGCATCGCCTTCCAGGACTCGTCGCTCTCGAGCATCGACGCCGCGACGCCCGGGAGCGACAAGTCCGGACCTATTTGTTGGACCAGGACACAGCGCTGCCTCTCCCATGCGGGGCAGCGCGCGAGCGTATGCTCCGGCGTGTCCTGGTCACATCCCACGCAATGGTGGCACCTCGCCGTCGGCTCGGCCTTGATCCGGTGCAGATACCGACCGAAACACCCGTGCCCGGTCAGCATCTGCACCATCCAAAAGGTGAGGCGTCCTGCGCCACGACCCACCCAATCATCTAGGATCGGGCGGATCGCCTCGACGGTCCGTAGACCCCAGGTGGGGTTAGCGAGACGTCGCTTCCACGCTTCTACTACGGACCGCCGAGATTGGACCTTCCTGTCGCGAACCGCTTCCCGCAGGGGACGTATCACGCCCCGGGCGCGGAGGTCGCATCGCCAGCGATAATCGCCAGCTAGCGCCTCCGCCTCCAGCTCCCAGGGCGGCGTCCCCGCCAGCACGCACGCCGCCTCAAAAGCGACGGTGCGGTACCCGCGGATGGCCCTAATAGCTACGATGCGCTGTGGCCGACGCAGGAATCGTGCGATATATTTTCGCACCCGTGCGTCGGCCCAGACGGGCGCACCGTATAGGGCCATCGATCGCACCACCCCCGCATAGAGGCGGCGCACTGCGTTGCTGGGCCCCCCGACATTCGGGAGCAACCGACCGAGTTGGCCGGCCGTCCTCATCAATCGGGGGACCAGGTTCGCGAAATGTGCCTGGAAGGTCCAACGGCTATCCAACACGAGGCCGAGGTACTTCAGCTGCACCCCGACCTCAATCTGGACGCCTCCAACCATTATCTGGGCGTCGACTGGCGGCACAGCCCCTGCCCCGTGGAACCACAGGGCCTGGGATTTGTGCAGCGCCACGTCGAGGCCCAGCCTCCTTATTTTGCCGACGACGAGGGCCACCCCCGCTGTGGCAAGACGGGCAGACTCTCGGAAGTCATCCCCCCGGGCCACGACCAAAGTGTCGTCCGCGTAGCAAATAACGCTAAGGCCCGGGAGGAGGGCGCCCCTCAGCACCCAGTCGTACCCGATATTCCACAATAGAGGTCCAAGAACGGACCCCTGTGGAACACCGCGCACGACCTGGAACCGGTGCAAGGTCCCACCGTACCCGGTACACATGACCGACCTGGCCTCCAGGTAGGAGCCGATCAGCCGGCGGAGATAGAGGGGCACTCCATGCCTCTCCAGTGCCCCCCCAATCACGGACCAGGGCAGAGTGTTGAAGGCATTGGCGATGTCGAGCGACACCGCCAAGGCCACCCCACCCTGGGAGACGGCCTCCTCCGAGAGGGTCCGGACGCGTAGAATAGCATCTACGGTCGAACGACCCTCCCGGAAGCCGTACTGCTCCGCCGACAGATCGGGTCCAACCCCGACCAGGTGCTGAACGATGCGGGCGGCCAGAACGCGTTCCAGCAATTTGCCCACCTCGTCCAGCAGCACGATGGGACGGTAACCGGCGGCTGAGTCCGCCGGGCGCCCCTCTTTCCGCAAGAGGACCAGTCTGCCCGTCCTCCAGAGCGAGGGAAACCGTCCCGACTCCAGGCAAGAATTGAAAAGCCTTAGGAGTCGGTCCCCTAGGGCATTGATGGCCAAGGCCAGGACCCGGCCGTGGATGCCGTCCGGGCCGGGGGCCGTGTCCTTCACACTCATCCGTGTCACGGCCACATGGAGCTCATCTCTGGTGATATGAGGCACCTCAGCAGTGGCTTCACCGCCGGTGTTATCCGGCGGCTCACCCATAGCAGGCGGCGTAAAACCGGCCTGCTCCTGCGGGAACAGCGTCGAGACGATGTCCCGCAGCTGCTGAGGCTGGAGACGCTCGGTCATGGGGGGCGCCCACGGGCGCACCTTATCGCGCACCGTTTTGTACGGGCGCCCCCACGGGTTGTCATCGAGCGTCCCCAAGAGAGTCTCCATGTACCCTTCCTTGGCCAACTTGATGGCCAGCCGCATGGCGCTCCTCGCTTCCGCGTACTCGCCATACAGCCGGGCCTCCTCCTCCGCGAACGCGACGGGATCGTCGCGACGCGCGAGGATGCGGCGGCGATGTCGGGCGCACCGGCGCCTCGCCCGGACGCATACAGCACGAAGCTGCGCTATCTCGGGCGACCACCAGTACGCCGACTTGCTCGGAGGCCGAGGGCCGACCCGAGGCATCGAAGCATCGCTAATGCGATGCATCGTGTCCCGGAGCCATTGCGCCTCGACCTCCACATCCACAGGGTGTGGACGCATGGGCGTCCACGCCGCCACAGTGGAGGCTTCCATCAAGCGCTCCTTGTCCAGGAGCTTCAATACCCATCTGGGGAATGACCGAGGTGCAGTTCCCTGGGCGACCGCGGTTGGCGTGGAGGCGGACAGATCAAACCGGATGTACCGGTGATCTGATAGAGACTCCGCCCCCACCAGCACTTCCCAACCGCGGATGCGTTGTGCGATGGCAGAGCTCGCGAACGTTACGTCCACGATGGACTCGCCCTGCCACCGCACGCAAGTCGCGACCGACCCTCTGTTCATGATACAGAGTCCGGCCGCGACCGCCCACTCTTCCAGCAGTCTACCCCGAGCGTCCGAGCGGGGGGACCCCCAAGCGACACATTTCGCGTTGAGGTCCCCCGCTAGTATCACTGGACGGGGGGCGGAGCGCTGAGTAATCGCCCCGATCCCGTCCAGGAACTGCTCGAACTCGTGAGTAGACCGGCTTGGAGAGAAGTACACCCCGATCACGACGGTATCTTCTATCTTCACCGCGACGAACCCGGGTCCCCTGGCCACCATTTCCAGGGGGGATCGCCGCGGTCCTCCTAATGTGTATGGCCGCCAAGCCGCACTCATCCCCGAACCAGCAGTCGTCCGCTGGGGGGACAAAATACGGCTCGGCGACCACGGCCACGTCAATGGACCACTCCGCCATGCTCTGGACTAACATGTCCTGAGCCCTGACGGAGTGGTTCAAATTACCTTGGAGGAAGCGACGGGTGCAGTCCATTAATGTTGGACCACATCCATCGCTCCCTCCCCTCCTCCGCCGCCCCCGCCATCGGGCGCACTAGTCGCCACGGCGGGGTCCGAACTGCCGGCCGGTACTCCCCCGGCCGACTTCCTCTGTTGGCGCCGCTTGTTCTTGCGGCGCCTGTTCCGTTCGGTGTTGACACCGGACGGGGAGCAAGCTCACCTCGTGTTTGGGGACCCCTTTGCGGGTGAGTTTTGTGACCGCGGTAAGTGCTCGTCGCCTTATTGTCTCCAGGGCGACGACAGGGCTCTCGGAGATCTCCCCGTCGGACGTCTGGGCAGAGGCGAAAGACGTCGCCGAGCGCGCCGGCGAAGCAGCAATAGGCTTCTTTTTGGGCCTCTTCTTCTCCTCCTTCTTTCGAGCCGGGGCGGACATAGCCTCGGCATCGGTCGTCTTCGGGATCTTGCCCGTTATCGTCGGCTCAGTGTAAGACGTGGCCGTAGTGGCCGCTCGTCTTACAAGCCTCGCTCTCCACGTCGTCTCATCGTCGGAGGCGGAAGTCTCGCTCGTTTCCGAGCTCCGGCGCGCTGCGGACTTCCGCTTGCGCCGGATTCTCCCGCTCTGCTCCTCAGAACAGACATCGCTCGCGGCGACACTCGCGCGCGATGTTCGCCCTGACCCTACGCCAGTAGCAATCTCCGACACAGGGGCCTGGTCGCCTACCCCTGTGCGGGCTTCGGAGGTGGACTCCACGTCCATGACCTAGCACGGAGTTGAGGGGAGCAGTCGCATCAGTGCGATTACTCCCAGGCGCTCAACTCCGTGGCTACCCACTCGTCACTGATTTGGCACCACCCGGGGACCACGTATGGGGTAGGCCTTTTAGAAAGGTGGTCCTCCCATGGACGCCAGTGACGATGGTCCCCTTTTTACAGAGCTTAGGTGGATTTTGGTACTTGCGGCGGTCCGATAATTCGGTTTTCTCCGATTTGCTGAAAGACTACTGAACGGATCTGGACGTGAGTGGTGGCTATGGATAGAGGAGCGAGAGGCGCGTCTCTGAACGTAATAAACTAGGATGGTTTCAAAGAAAAAACGTTAGGAAAAATTTTTTTGAAAAAACAAGTCTTAGGAATATTAGGAAATTGAACTAAACAAGAATGTATTTTACTAATTTATTTTATTTTTCAGGTGCTGAAGGCGCGGAAGGTGCAAGGGAACTACGATACAACGCTGGACTACGAAAAAGATAATGTAATATGAAGAGATTAATTTGGAAAAATGAATTTAATGAATTTATTAAAATTACTGATTTTAGGTAAGAAAAAAGGGAAAACTAGATGAAAAACTGGGAAAAACTACTATCAAAGGGTACGAAAAGGATAAGGAAGGAATTTGGGAACTGAAAATAGCAACAAATATCAAGATTCGCAAAATTAATTTCGATGTCGATTTTAATTTTTACAGAGCTTTTTTTTTTTTTTTTTTTTTTTTTTTTTTTTTTTTTTTTTTTTTTCAGTTGGAGGAAATCACCGGATCCCCGCCCGCCCCGCGTATGTGGGAGTTGAACCTCACTAAAACCTCCAACCGCTCACACTCAGCGTCCGAACCCCGGCTGAGGCCAGAACCCAGCACGGGGTTTGGAGGGACGGCGCGACGCGTTACGCCATCGGCATGCTTTCCCGTCGCTCCGTCCCCGGACGCCGAACCGGTAGCCGCCGGCGAATACGGCCACCGGCTCTCTCGGTCGGCGGGCTCTCCGAAGCCCGCCAAGATGGGACCGCGTGTCACCCTCCCGCGGAATACCCCGCTGGGTCAGAACCAGCGTGGGTCGGGGAGCGCGGTCTACCATCCCCCGGATGCTCTAGCGCTAAGGGCGTGTTGAGCGAGACACGGCACCTTCTTGGGTCCCCGCTCGCACTCGCATGCGTTGGGGACCCGAAACTCTTAGGGGGCCAGAATCCGGGCGAGATCCCGGTCCCGGCCCCCTGCTCGACGGCGGCGGGTTGGCAGGTCGAGAGCGGCGTACAGCCTCTCTCTCGCAGCCCCCGCCACCTGCTTCTGCGAGATGGTGGACTCGCAGAAGTCGAGCATCGCCTTCCAGGACTCGTCGCTCTCGAGCATCGACGCCGCGACGCCCGGGAGCGACAAGTCCGGACCTATTTGTTGGACCAGGACACAGCGCTGCCTCTCCCATGCGGGGCAGCGCGCGAGCGTATGCTCCGGCGTGTCCTGGTCACATCCCACGCAATGGTGGCACCTCGCCGTCGGCTCGGCCTTGATCCGGTGCAGATACCGACCGAAACACCCGTGCCCGGTCAGCATCTGCACCATCCAAAAGGTGAGGCGTCCTGCGCCACGACCCACCCAATCATCTAGGATCGGGCGGATCGCCTCGACGGTCCGTAGACCCCAGGTGGGGTTAGCGAGACGTCGCTTCCACGCTTCTACTACGGACCGCCGAGATTGGACCTTCCTGTCGCGAACCGCTTCCCGCAGGGGACGTATCACGCCCCGGGCGCGGAGGTCGCATCGCCAGCGATAATCGCCAGCTAGCGCCTCCGCCTCCAGCTCCCAGGGCGGCGTCCCCGCCAGCACGCACGCCGCCTCAAAAGCGACGGTGCGGTACCCGCGGATGGCCCTAATAGCTACGATGCGCTGTGGCCGACGCAGGAATCGTGCGATATATTTTCGCACCCGTGCGTCGGCCCAGACGGGCGCACCGTATAGGGCCATCGATCGCACCACCCCCGCATAGAGGCGGCGCACTGCGTTGCTGGGCCCCCCGACATTCGGGAGCAACCGACCGAGTTGGCCGGCCGTCCTCATCAATCGGGGGACTAGGTTCGCGAAATGTGCCTGGAAGGTCCAACGGCTATCCAACACGAGGCCGAGGTACTTCAGCTGCACCCCGACCTCAATCTGGACGCCTCCAACCATTATCTGGGCGTCGACTGGCGGCACAGCCCCTGCCCCGTGGAACCACAGGGCCTGGGATTTGTGCAGCGCCACGTCGAGGCCCAGCCTCCTTATTTTGCCGACGACGAGGGCCACCCCCGCTGTGGCAAGACGGGCAGACTCTCGGAAGTCATCCCCCCGGGCCACGACCAAAGTGTCGTCCGCGTAGCAAATAACGCTAAGGCCCGGGAGGAGGGCGCCCCTCAGCACCCAGTCGTACCCGATATTCCACAATAGAGGTCCAAGAACGGACCCCTGTGGAACACCGCGCACGACCTGGAACCGGTGCAAGGTCCCACCGTACCCGGTACACATGACCGACCTGGCCTCCAGGTAGGAGCCGATCAGCCGGCGGAGATAGAGGGGCACTCCATGCCTCTCCAGTGCCCCCCCAATCACGGACCAGGGCAGAGTGTTGAAGGCATTGGCGATGTCGAGCGACACCGCCAAGGCCACCCCACCCTGGGAGACGGCCTCCTCCGAGAGGGTCCGGACGCGTAGAATAGCATCTACGGTCGAACGACCCTCCCGGAAGCCGTACTGCTCCGCCGACAGATCGGGTCCAACCCCGACCAGGTGCTGAACGATGCGGGCGGCCAGAACGCGTTCCAGCAATTTGCCCACCTCGTCCAGCAGCACGATGGGACGGTAACCGGCGGCTGAGTCCGCCGGGCGCCCCTCTTTCCGCAAGAGGACCAGTCTGCCCGTCCTCCAGAGCGAGGGAAACCGTCCCGACTCCAGGCAAGAATTGAAAAGCCTTAGGAGTCGGTCCCCTAGGGCATTGATGGCCAAGGCCAGGACCCGGCCGTGGATGCCGTCCGGGCCGGGGGCCGTGACCTTCGCACTCATCCGTGTCACGGCCACATGGAGCTCATCTCTCGTGATATGAGGCACCTCAGCAGTGGCTTCACCGCCGGTGTTATCCGGCGGCTCACCCATAGCAGGCGGAGTAAATCCGGCCTGCTCCTGCGGGAACAGCGCCGAGACGATGTCCCGCAGCTGCTGAGGCTGGAGACGCTCGGTCATGGGAGGCGCCCACGGGCGCACTTTATTGCGCACCGTTTTATACGGGCGCCCCCACGGGTTGTCATCGAGCGTCCCCAAGAGAGTCTCCATGTACCCTTCCTTGGCCAACTTGATGGCCAGCCGCATGGCGCTCCTCGCTTCCGCGTATTCGCCATACAGCCGGTCCTCCTCCTCCGCGAACGCAACGGGATCGTCGCGACGCGCGAGGATGCGGCGGCGATGTCGGGCGCACCGGCGCCTCGCCCGGACGCATACAGCACGAAGCTGCGCTATCTCAGGCGACCACCAGTACGCCGACTTGCTCGGAGGCCGAGGGCCGACCCGAGGCATCGAAGCATCGCTAATGCGATGCATCGTGTCCCGGAGCCATAACGCCTCGACCTCCACATCCACAGGGTGTGGACGCATGGGCGTCCACGCCGCCACAGTGGAGGCTTCCATCAAGCGCTCCTTGTCCAGGAGCCTCAATGCCCACCTGGGGAATGACCGAGGTGCAGTTCCCTGGGCGACCGCGGTTGGCGTGGAGGCGGACAGATCAAACCGGATGTACCGGTGATCTGATAGAGATTCCGCCTCCACCAGCACTTCCCAACCGCGGATGCGTTGTGCGATGGCAGAGCTCGCGAACGTTACGTCCACGATGGACTCGCCCTGCCACCGCACGCAAGTCGCGACCGACCCTCTGTTCATGATACAGAGTCCGGCCGCGACCGCCCACTCTTCCAGCAGTCTACCCCGAGCGTCCGAGCGGGGGGAACCCCAAGCGACACATTTCGCGTTGAGGTCCCCCGCTAGTATCACTGGACGGGGGGCGGAGCGCTGAGTAATCGCCCCGATCCCGTCCAGGAACTGCCCGAACTCGTGAGTAGACCGACTTGGAGAGAAGTACACCCCGATCACGACGGTATCTTCTATCTTCACCGCGACGAACCCGGGTCCCCTGGCCACCATTTCCAGGGGGGGGATCGCCGCGGTCCTCCTAATGTGTATGGCCGCCAAGCCGCACTCATCCCCGAACCAGCAGTCGTCCGCTGGGGGGACAAAATACGGCTCGGCGACCACAGCCACGTCAATGGACCACTCCGCCATGCTCTGGACTAACATGTCCTGAGCCCTGACGGAGTGGTTCAAATTACCTTGGAGGAAGCGACGGGTGTAGTCCATTAATGTTGGACCACATCCATCGCTCCCTCCCCTCCTCCGCCGCCCCCGCCATCGGGCGCACTAGTCGCCACGGCGGGGTCCGAACCGCCGGCCGGTACTCCCCCGGCCGACTTCCTCTGTTGGCGCCGCTTGTTCTTGCGGCGTCTGTTCCGTTCGGTGTTGACACCGGACGGGGAGCAAGCTTTGCCTCCCGCCCGGTGATCAGACCTGCGCCCGGCCGCCGCGCACAGCGCACAGTGCGGCGCGGCCGAGCAAGTGGCCGCCTTATGTCCGGTTTGACCGCAGCGGAAACATAAACCGCTGCGGTCAACAGTGCTGGTGCACCTGGCGACGCTATGCCCCGTGCCGAAGCACTTGAGGCATCGCCAGGCGCGCGATTCCAATAGCCGCACGTGGGCTGCGACCCAGCCCACGCGCAGCCTGCCCGGATCTCCGGCCGGTCTTCCGGGCGGAGGAGTGGCCAGGGAGTTGGCGGTCTCCAGCGGACACCGCACCCACACAGAGCTGGCCCCGGTATAGCCACGGCGCAACTCGCCTATGGCTATACTCTCAGGGGCACATTTTCCCTGGGCAGCGATGGCCGCCACCACCTCCTCCCTGGAGGTGCAGTCGTCCAGGCCGGTCACCCGTAACTCGGCCATTTTGACCGGCCTGTGCACTCTCACTTCTTCCTCCGGCCACACCACCCGGAGGCCCGACGCCAGACGGTCCGCGATGCCGACGCTGTCGGCACCGGCGGGACACTCCAACAATCGGGCCCCATTGGCAGTGTGACGGATACGGAGGCCATCCTCCGCCCCTATCTCCGCCAGGTCGACGGCAGCGCGCGCCTTCGCCATGACGTCGGGGTACGACAGCCCCTTCGCCTGGCCGGCCGGCAGCAGTGTGATTACCACGGCTGCCCGCCTCGGCGCGCGCTGCTTCTTCCTGGCCTTCTTTTTCTGTTGTTTGCCGGCGGCGGGCGCTCGACCCTGTTGGGGAGCAGCCGCAACCGCCGGAGTCCCGTTCTTGTTTTGGGCAGCAGACGGTACTCTACCCGGCTGGGGAGTAACCTTATCCGCTGCCCTTGTCTCGGCTGGTGATTGGGCCGGGGCGACCCTGGCCCGTTTGGCGCCCCGCTTCACCACCTCGTTCCAGCCCTCATCCATATTGGTTGGGGCTGGAGGAAGCGGGCGGGGCTGAGGGGGTGGCGTGGCAGTTTTAGCACCGCCGCCCCCTTTCTTCTTTTTGTTTCGGGTCGGATCGGCCGGTCCCGCACCCGTATGTACGTCCGATGGGGCGAGAGCTACGGGACGCGGTGCAGGTGTTGTTGCACCGCGTAGGGCCGTAAGTTCAGCCCTGAGTTCGGCAATCATCTTGCCGAACTCCGCCGTTAGCTCTCGCCTGATGCGGGCAGCCATTTCGTCCGGGGACTCAATGGTCTGCCTCACTCTGGCTCGCGGCGACGCAAGTCGCGGCCCGCGTGCCTCCTTCTGTCTGGGACGCCACTCGTCGTCGTCGCCGTCTGTCACCTTGGTTCGCGGCGCTGCCACGTCACTCGTCCGAGCAGTCGGCGACGCTCCGCCAGGTTTCTGCCCAGGCTTAGGCTTAGTCCCCTGTGCCTCAAGGGCCGTCAACCTCTCCCTGAGGAGGGCCACCTCGGCCTTCGCCGTCTCCAACTGCGTTTTCAGCACAGCGTCGCGGCTGATGGCCGCGGAGACGGCCGGCATAATTCTGCCAGTCTCCTCGGCCACCCGCCGCCACGCCTTTGCGTAATTCTGGTTACCGCTACTGTGGTAGCGGTACGTGGCCGAGCTGGCCCGTCGTCTCAATGACTCTAGGACGACGACGGGGCTCTCGTAGAACTCCTCGTCAGTCGTCGTCCGAGTCGAGGCGAGGGATGTCGTCGCGCGCGAAGGACCTATTGGTTTCTTCCGCCTCGGCGCGGGCATCGCCGCGGCATCCCTCGCCCGTGTCTTTCTGGTGGTAATGTCCCCGACATCCACCCGCCGAGTGAGACTCGCCATTCGCGATGTCTCGTCGTCACCGTCGGAGGACTCCGTCTCTGAGCTCCGGCGCGCCGCGGACTTCCGCTTGCGCCCGAATCTCTCGACGGAGTCCTGGAATTGGGAGCAGTCATCGCTCGCGATGGTACTCGCGACTGATGCCCGCCCCGACCTTACGCCAGTAGCAATCTCCGACACAGGGGCCTGGTCGCCTACCCCTGTGCGGGCTTCGGAGGTGGACTCCACGTCCATGACCTAGCCCGAAGTTGAGGGGAGCAGTCGCATCAGTGCGACTACTCCCAGGCGCTCAACTCCGCGGCTACCCACACGTCACTGCCTTGGCACCGCCCAGGGACTACGTGTGGGGTGGGCCTTCGTACATGAAGGTGGTATCACCCACGGACGCCAGTGACGCGAATCCCCTTTTTTACAGAGCTTAGGTGGATTTTGGTACTTGCGGCGGTCCGATAATTCGGTTTTCTCCGATTTGCTGAAAGACTACTGAACGGATCTGGACGTGAGTGGTGGCTATGGATAGAGGAGCGAGAGGCGCGTCTCTGAACGTAATAAACTAGGATGGTTTCAAAGAAAAAACGTTAGGAAAAATTTTTTGAAAAAACAAGTCTTAGGAATATTAGGAAATTGAACTAAACAAGAATGTATTTTACTAATTTATTTTATTTTTCAGGTGCTGAAGGCGCGGAAGGTGCAAGGGAACTACGATACAACGCTGGACTACGAAAAAGATAATGTAATATGAAGAGATTAATTTGGAAAAATGAATTTAATGAATTTATTAAAATTACTGATTTTAGGTAAGAAAAAAGGGAAAACTAGATGAAAAACTGGGAAAAACTACTATCAAAGGGTACGAAAAGGATAAGGAAGGAATTTGGGAACTGAAAATAGCAACAAATATCAAGATTCGCAAAATTAATTTCGATGGTTAGGTTAGGTTAGGTTAGGTTAGGTTAGGTTAGGTTAGGTTAGGTTAGGTTAGGTTAGGTTTTTTTCCCTATTTAATACAGATTATCGCTACTATTAAGTTGGCAGCGGTTGAAAAAAGGTTACTTTATTTCTATAAAAAGAATGAACAATTTTTTTTTTTTTTTTTTTTTTTTTTTTTTTTTTTTTTTTTTTTTTTTTTCTCCTTACACTATACTCTTAAAATCACTATTTTTATTTACACTATTTACATTTTCAGGTCATATTGTGGAGCCGTTACTCCGAGCGCACCGTAAAAGTGCGGCCTCGGCGAACTTCATGAAGATTCGTCTCGCTTCATTGTTGGACATTATATCAGGCAAGTTTGCTTTATTGATTGCAATATCCATTCTACACTCTGTTTCGATTCTGCTGAGGGAGTACTTCGGACATTTGGTCAAGATGTGATCTATGGTTTCCTCAGCTTCGTCGTCACAAGTGCAGAACGGGTCTGGGCAGAGTTTAAACCTGTGTAAGTATGACTTGGTGCCACAGTGTCCGGTAAACAGTTGCGTACGTATATTGGTGATTCCTATATCTTGTATTATTTTGTACCCCATTATTGGGTCAGGGAAAAACATTTTCGTTACAGTGCCTGTTTCGCTTTCAGTGTATCTGATAGACCATTCCTCAAGAGTCTTCTCTCTTAATGTTTTACGGACATACGACAGTGGCACCAAGTCATATGCAGGCAATACCTTAAGCTTTAGAGCTGCGTCTTTTGCTAGGGTGTCTGCTCGCTCATTGCCCTTAATGCCAGTGTGAGCTTTTATCCAGAATAGCTGGGGCTTATTTTCCATTTTGCCTATTGTATCTTGGATTCCAGCTACCACTGGATTCAATGCTGTCGGGTCTGTTAAGGCATCAAGGGCTGATTGAGAGTCGCTAAATATGCTTCCGAGTTTGCCAGTTTTAGCCAGGTGAGTTACGGCTTTTTGTATTGCAATAAGCTCGGCCTGGTATACGGTACAATAGTTGGATAGTGCGATCTTCATACATTTGTACTCTGTCCCATCTTGTTGCCAACAGGATATAGCTGCGCCGACTTTGCCTTCTATTTTACTTCCATCTGTGTATATATGGGATTCATTTGGAGTACAAATTTGGGGAAGGTCAGAGACGTCTTGGATTTTTTGGTAAGATAAATTTGGGTTTTTAGATGGATGAGGACGTTGAAAGGGGCTCACTCGCTGCTCTAGGACTGATCCAGGCAGGCCGTCTATTGCTTTACCTCTTTTTGCTTCGTACAGATCACTGTTTTCCTTTAATCGGAGATCGAGAGGCATTATTCCAGCTATCATAGCTGACGAGACGAGTGATGTTGTTCGATGAGCTCTGCTGAACTTAATAGCGAACATCCTCGTCAAATCGTTCAGCATAACTTTTATGTATTTCTTGTGTACAGTGTCCTGCAAAGCGCTGGCTGCATAGAGGATGACTGGCTCGACGGCTGCTGTATAGATAAGTTTAGTAATGTCCGGATTTAGACCCCACCGGGTCTTGACAGCACGATTTATGGATTTGTAGAGAGTAACTGCTTTTAGTTTTACTTTATTCATGTGTGTCTTGAAGGTGAGGCCTCTATCTAGCGTGAGCCCCAGAAGCTTCAGTTCTTTTCCAGGCTCCAATTGTACCCCCTCCAGTTCCAGTTTGGGTGAATCATACTTCAGTTGATTTGTTACGACGGTTAGGTTAGGTTAGGTTAGGTTAGGTTAGGTTAGGTTAGGTTAGGTTAGGTTAGGTTAGGTTAGGTTAGGTTAGTTTAGTTTAGGTTAGGTTAGGTTAGGTTAGGTTAGGTTAGGTTAGGTTAGGTTAGGTTAGGTTAGGTTAGGTTAGGTTTTTTTTTTTTTTTATTTAGAGTTTACCGTTGTGTATTGCCACTTTATGAATAGCAGCAGTTTTAATCATTATATTTATTATTCTTTAAATTCAATTTTTTTGTCTGTATGTTGTTATTTATAATTCGAATCATTTTGATATTTACAATAATTTTTATAGTTCTTGAATTTTTTGTTTTCTGTATTTCCAATCACTTATTTTATTTACAATCATTACAGTTTTTCTTATACCTATATTTCTTGCATGGTATATTATATTTACATATTTACATATTTACATTTTTCCAGATGTAAAGCGGCACTATTCATTTTATGCGGATTGTGGAGCCATTTTCTTTTACAGCTTGTAGTAAACGGTTAGGTTAGGTTAGGTTAGGTTAGGTTAGGTTAGGTTAGGTTAGGTTAGGTTAGGTTAGGTTAGGTTAGGTTAGGTTAGGTTAGGTTAGGTTAGGTTAGGTTAGGTTAGGTTAGGTTAGGTTAGGTTAGGTTAGGTTAGGTTAGGTTAGGTTAGGTTAGGTTAGGTTAGGTTAGGTTAGGTTAGGTTAGGTTAGGATAGGTTAGGTTAGGTTAGGTTAGGTTAGGTTAGGTTTTTTTTTTTTTTTTTTTTTTTTTTTTTTTTTTTTTTTTTTTTTTTTTTTTATCATTACTTTTGACATAGTCAAAAACCTTATACATCTGTTATGTTTATTTATTTTTGCAATTTTTAACTTTGGATGTTATTCCAGTGTCATAGGTATATTATATTTAAGTCCATTTATAAGTATGTAGCAGGTTTACATTATCCTTTTTTATTATGCGTTTAATATTTATGTTACTATTATTTAAAGTAATTTCTTGTCTTCAAATCATCATCATCATATTATTTATGTTTTATTTCTTTTAATGACAGCATTGAGTACCTTAGTACCGAATTTCAGAAAATCATCTCTTACATCATCGTTGGAAATTAGCTCTACAGCATTGTTCAGATGTATTTGAATGCCCGTTTTCATCTCCAGATCATTTCTCGCTGTACCAAACATTGGGCATTCAAATAGGAGGTGAGGGACTGTTTCCTGTGTGACTTTGTCACAGATGCATGATGGATTGTCTTTGCACTTAAATCTAAATAAGTACTCAGACAACCCACCGTGCCCGGTGAGCAGCTGGGTTTTGACATGTGTCACCTCCATCTTTCTTACAATGCTGTAGGCCTTCACCGCGTCTGGGAAGAACAGCTTAGTTGTGGCTGCAGTGGTACCGGATTGATACCTTCGGTTCCATTCCTCCAGGGACTCCCTGCGGATCTGTTTCTTATGGAATGAAACCGGGACCATGTCGTAATCCGGGCTCTTTTTTAGCTTTGTAGCTGCTTTAGCCAATGCGTCTGCCCTTTCATTCCCGGAAATACCCACATGTGCCTTTATCCAGAAAAGATGGACCGATTTGTTCTGGAGACTGGCTGTTGTAATATTGTTCCGGGCTTCCATTGCGAGTTTGTGTGTTGGCTCGTCTCTTATCACTGCTTCCAATGCCGATCTGGAGTCACTCAGGATATCGAAGTCTGACTGGGCACTCCTCACCACCTCTTGCGTGGCCCTGCAGATGGCTAAGAGCTCAGCCTGGTAAACCGAGCAGTAGGACGGCAACTTTAATTTGATGGTTTTGGTCTCGACTCCCCCCGACCAGAGGGAGAGTGCAGCTCCGACCTCATCATCAATCTTGCTGCCGTCTGTGAATATTTGTATAGCGTGGTTAGCTTGTGCATCGATCTCTAGCTGGTCTACCAGGCTTAGAAAACTAAGAGTCATGCGTTCCGCTGGGTGACAGCGATCTGAGTACCCAGCTTTGACCTCAACATCTCTTCCAGCAAACGTTATCGTTCCTCTTCTGGCCTCATACAGTGCAGCCGCTTCCCGCACCCTAAGGTCTAGAGGAAGTACACCCGCGAGGAGTGATGATGCATGCAAGGACACCGTCCGATAGGCTTTCGAGATTTTTTGAGCAAAGTCTCTTTGTATTGCATTCAGGCTTTTTATTGTCTCAAGCTTCTCGGCGGCAGGTGCCCATGCAGCGGCGGCGTATAGGATTACGGGTTCGATAACAGCCGTGTATATAGTTTTTATGACCTCAGGGTGTAGGCCCCAGCTGACTTTAGCCGCTCTTGATAGTTGACCATAGACCCTCACCGACTTCCGGCACACATTGCTAATGTGGGAGTTGAAAGTCAGGCTCCTGTCCATAGTCAGGCCAAGAATTTTAATTTCGGCTGACATTTCGATGTCCATCCCGCCCATGGTCAGGAGTGGGGTGCGATATTTCAGCTTTCGGGTAATTACCATCGCTGTGGTTTTGTGTGGAGCGAATTTAAGTTTATTTTTAACACCCCACTCCTGAACATACGCGAGAACGGTATTTGCTCGAATTTCAACATCAGTAGCCGACTCTCCTGCGAACAACAGGATAACATCGTCAGCATATGCTTGACAGTATTCGCCTTTAGCATGTATTCCCCTCAGTAGGGGGTCCAGTAGGAGATTCCATAATATTGGACCCCCTATTGACCCTTGAACACATCCCTTTTTGGCCTCCTTTTCGTACTGTTGTCCGGCGTATCTGACAGTCACCCTCCTGTCATTCATGTAGCTGTGTAAGACCCTTCTGATATTCAAAGGAACATTCTCTTCAGCTAGCCGCGCTTTTATTGACGGCCACCATGCGCTATCGAAGGCCCCCTCTATGTCCAGCGAGATCAAAGTGACGATCTTTTTGTTTGTTAATTCGTGTTTGATGTGTTTTACTAGATCATAGAGGGAGTCCTCCGTGCTCTTTTGAGGCATAAAGCCGTATTGGCGCTGACTGATTCCCGGTATCAAGACCCATTTCAAACGTTCGACTACCATTCTCTCCAGTACTTTACCCAGCACCGGTAATAATCCAATAGGCCTATACGACTTAGGACTGGAGTAGTCCTCTTTTGCTGGTTTCGGAAGGATTACTATAGCTGCTTTCTTCCAGATTCTTGGAAAGTAGCCCAGTTGAAGGCATTTGTTAGCCATAGCAAGGAAGGTCACTGGACTGGCGAGGATTGCGCGACTGCAGATGTCCACTGTTAGACCATCTGCTCCAGGTGCTTTATTCGGCTTGAATTTATTGAGCGCAGTTTTCAGCTCCTGTAGCGTAAAAGGCGGGTCTAGGCCGGATCCATTGTCCATCAGGTTTTCGACAGCTCTCCTTACCGAGGTGTGGTATTGGCTGTCCAATTCCTCAGGGTCGTCTGGATAGAAAGTATCGGCAAGGTATTTGACTGACTCTTGGGGATTCATGATTTTCCCATCTTTTTTCAGTGGTTCCTCTTCTTTCCTTATTGCCGTTCCTTTCATTACTCTGTAGATTCCCTCCCAGAGGCCCTCCTTACTTTGTCTTTCACAGTATTGCTTCCAGCTCTTTATTTGTGCCTCTTTTGCCTTCCTTTCATATTCCTCCTTCTTTTCCAGATATGCTGCTACAACTGCGGATCTGCGGTGCGGTGCGGCGCAGCGTATCCTTCGTCTACGGGTAGCAACATCCTTCTTCATCAGGGTCAACTCATCGGACCACCAAGGCAAGGTAAGTTTTTCTTTCTTTATTTTCCTAGGTATGCTAGTGTCACTGGCTTCTGTAATATTGTTTGTGAAAGTTACTATTATGTCTTCTAATTTATTGGTGTTTTCAGTTTCTATTATGTTTGGTTCCTCTATTTTATGTTGCGTATTTAATTGTGCCAGTTTAGTGTCAAATTCACACCAGTTAGCTCTTTTTGTGTTATATTTTCTGGTGGTTCTTTCAATTATTATTCCTTTAGGTCTTGTTAATCTAATTTTGAAACCAATGCCTTGGTGATCCGAACTTGTTAAACTTTCTTCTACCTTCCAGTCATCAATCAGGTCAAGGAGATCAGTGGAGCAAGCCGTGACGTCCACATGACTGGTGTATTGCTTGCCCCCTCGGAATGTATCGAAAGTTGGAGTTGTTCCGGTATTCAGGGTCTGCATGTCCAACTCTGTCAATGTGCTCGCCACTGCCTCTCCTTTTGCGTCAGTTCTCGGTGCACCCCACCATATGTTTTTAGCGTTCACGTCACCCCCAAGAACTAGTCTACTTGGTTTAAGTGTGCGCTCTAGGCTTTTTATTTGTTCCAGGTACGTGTCCAGTGGTCCATCCGGTTCGAAGTACAGCGACGCGAATCCTATGTAGTCTGCGGCTATA
>AP028258.1:14895000-14901277 GCA_030269945.2 Trilocha varians
TTAGGTTAGGTTAGGTTAGGTTAGGTTAGGTTAGGTTAGGTTAGGTTAGGTTAGGTTAGGTTAGGTTAGGTTAGGTTAGGTTAGGTTAGGTTAGGTTAGGTTAGGTTAGGTTAGGTTAGGTTAGGTTAGGTTAGGTTAGGTTAGGTTAGGTTAGGTTAGGTTAGGTTAGGTTAGGTTAGGTTAGGTTAGGTTAGGTTAGGTTAGGTTAGGTTAGGTTAGGTTAGGTTAGGTTAGGTTAGGTTAGGTTAGGTTAGGTTAGGTTAGGTTAGGTTAGGTTAGGTTAGGTTAGGTTAGGTTAGGTTAGGTTAGGTTAGGTTAGGTTAGGTTAGGTTAGGTTAGGTTAGGTTAGGTTAGGTTAGGTTAGGTTAGGTTAGGTTAGGTTAGGTTAGGTTAGGTTAGGTTAGGTTAGGTTAGGTTAGGTTAGGTTAGGTTAGGTTAGGTTAGGTTAGGTTAGGTTAGGTTAGGTTAGGTTAGGTTAGGTTAGGTTAGGTTAGGTTAGGTTAGGTTAGGTTAGGTTAGGTTAGGTTAGGTTAGGTTAGGTTAGGTTAGGTTAGGTTAGGTTAGGTTAGGTTAGGTTAGGTTAGGTTAGGTTAGGTTAGGTTAGGTTAGGTTAGGTTAGGTTAGGTTAGGTTAGGTTAGGTTAGGTTAGGTTAGGTTAGGTTAGGTTAGGTTAGGTTAGGTTAGGTTAGGTTAGGTTAGGTTAGGTTAGGTTAGGTTAGGTTAGGTTAGGTTAGGTTAGGTTAGGTTAGGTTAGGTTAGGTTAGGTTAGGTTAGGTTAGGTTAGGTTAGGTTAGGTTAGGTTAGGTTAGGTTAGGTTAGGTTAGGTTAGGTTAGGTTAGGTTAGGTTAGGTTAGGTTAGGTTAGGTTAGGTTAGGTTAGGTTAGGTTAGGTTAGGTTAGGTTAGGTTAGGTTAGGTTAGGTTAGGTTAGGTTAGGTTAGGTTAGGTTAGGTTAGGTTAGGTTAGGTTAGGTTAGGTTAGGTTAGGTTAGGTTAGGTTAGGTTAGGTTAGGTTAGGTTAGGTTAGGTTAGGTTAGGTTAGGTTAGGTTAGGTTAGGTTAGGTTAGGTTAGGTTAGGTTAGGTTAGGTTAGGTTAGGTTAGGTTAGGTTAGGTTAGGTTAGGTTAGGTTAGGTTAGGTTAGGTTAGGTTAGGTTAGGTTAGGTTAGGTTAGGTTAGGTTAGGTTAGGTTAGGTTAGGTTAGGTTAGGTTAGGTTAGGTTAGGTTAGGTTAGGTTAGGTTAGGTTAGGTTAGGTTAGGTTAGGTTAGGTTAGGTTAGGTTAGGTTAGGTTAGGTTAGGTTAGGTTAGGTTAGGTTAGGTTAGGTTAGGTTAGGTTAGGTTAGGTTAGGTTAGGTTAGGTTAGGTTAGGTTAGGTTAGGTTAGGTTAGGTTAGGTTAGGTTAGGTTAGGTTAGGTTAGGTTAGGTTAGGTTAGGTTAGGTTAGGTTAGGTTAGGTTAGGTTAGGTTAGGTTAGGTTAGGTTAGGTTAGGTTAGGTTAGGTTAGGTTAGGTTAGGTTAGGTTAGGTTAGGTTAGGTTAGGTTAGGTTAGGTTAGGTTAGGTTAGGTTAGGTTAGGTTAGGTTAGGTTAGGTTAGGTTAGGTTAGGTTAGGTTAGGTTAGGTTAGGTTAGGTTAGGTTAGGTTAGGTTAGGTTAGGTTAGGTTAGGTTAGGTTAGGTTAGGTTAGGTTAGGTTAGGTTAGGTTAGGTTAGGTTAGGTTAGGTTAGGTTAGGTTAGGTTAGGTTAGGTTAGGTTAGGTTAGGTTAGGTTAGGTTAGGTTAGGTTAGGTTAGGTTAGGTTAGGTTAGGTTAGGTTAGGTTAGGTTAGGTTAGGTTAGGTTAGGTTAGGTTAGGTTAGGTTAGGTTAGGTTAGGTTAGGTTAGGTTAGGTTAGGTTAGGTTAGGTTAGGTTAGGTTAGGTTAGGTTAGGTTAGGTTAGGTTAGGTTAGGTTAGGTTAGGTTAGGTTAGGTTAGGTTAGGTTAGGTTAGGTTAGGTTAGGTTAGGTTAGGTTAGGTTAGGTTAGGTTAGGTTAGGTTAGGTTAGGTTAGGTTAGGTTAGGTTAGGTTAGGTTAGGTTAGGTTAGGTTAGGTTAGGTTAGGTTAGGTTAGGTTAGGTTAGGTTAGGTTAGGTTAGGTTAGGTTAGGTTAGGTTAGGTTAGGTTAGGTTAGGTTAGGTTAGGTTAGGTTAGGTTAGGTTAGGTTAGGTTAGGTTAGGTTAGGTTAGGTTAGGTTAGGTTAGGTTAGGTTAGGTTAGGTTAGGTTAGGTTAGGTTAGGTTAGGTTAGGTTAGGTTAGGTTAGGTTAGGTTAGGTTAGGTTAGGTTAGGTTAGGTTAGGTTAGGTTAGGTTAGGTTAGGTTAGGTTAGGTTAGGTTAGGTTAGGTTAGGTTAGGTTAGGTTAGGTTAGGTTAGGTTAGGTTAGGTTAGGTTAGGTTAGGTTAGGTTAGGTTAGGTTAGGTTAGGTTAGGTTAGGTTAGGTTAGGTTAGGTTAGGTTAGGTTAGGTTAGGTTAGGTTAGGTTAGGTTAGGTTAGGTTAGGTTAGGTTAGGTTAGGTTAGGTTAGGTTAGGTTAGGTTAGGTTAGGTTAGGTTAGGTTAGGTTAGGTTAGGTTAGGTTAGGTTAGGTTAGGTTAGGTTAGGTTAGGTTAGGTTAGGTTAGGTTAGGTTAGGTTAGGTTAGGTTAGGTTAGGTTAGGTTAGGTTAGGTTAGGTTAGGTTAGGTTAGGTTAGGTTAGGTTAGGTTAGGTTAGGTTAGGTTAGGTTAGGTTAGGTTAGGTTAGGTTAGGTTAGGTTAGGTTAGGTTAGGTTAGGTTAGGTTGGGTTAGGTTAGGTTAGGTTAGGTTAGGTTAGGTTAGGTTAGGTTAGGTTAGGTTAGGTTAGGTTAGGTTAGGTTAGGTTAGGTTAGGTTAGGTTAGGTTAGGTTAGGTTAGGTTAGGTTAGGTTAGGTTAGGTTAGGTTAGGTTAGGTTAGGTTAGGTTAGGTTAGGTTAGGTTAGGTTAGGTTAGGTTAGGTTAGGTTAGGTTAGGTTAGGTTAGGTTAGGTTAGGTTAGGTTAGGTTAGGTTAGGTTAGGTTAGGTTAGGTTAGGTTAGGTTAGGTTAGGTTAGGTTAGGTTAGGTTAGGTTAGGTTAGGTTAGGTTAGGTTAGGTTAGGTTAGGTTAGGTTAGGTTAGGTTAGGTTAGGTTAGGTTAGGTTAGGTTAGGTTAGGTTAGGTTAGGTTGGGTTAGGTTAGGTTAGGTTAGGTTAGGTTAGGTTAGGTTAGGTTAGGTTAGGTTAGGTTAGGTTAGGTTAGGTTAGGTTAGGTTAGGTTAGGTTAGGTTAGGTTAGGTTAGGTTAGGTTAGGTTAGGTTAGGTTAGGTTAGGTTAGGTTAGGTTAGGTTAGGTTAGGTTAGGTTAGGTTAGGTTAGGTTAGGTTAGGTTAGGTTAGGTTAGGTTAGGTTAGGTTAGGTTAGGTTAAGTTAGGTTAGGTTAGGTTAGGTTAGGTTAGGTTAGGTTAGGTTAGGTTAGGTTAGGTTAGGTTAGGTTAGGTTAGGTTAGGTTAGGTTAGGTTAGGTTAAGTTAGGTTAGGTTAGGTTAGGTTAGGTTAGGTTAGGTTAGGTTAGGTTAGGTTAGGTTAGGTTAGGTTAGGTTAGGTTAGGTTAGGTTAGGTTAGGTTAGGTTAGTGTTGTTAGTTGGGTTAGGTTAGGTTAGGTTAGGTTAGGTTAGGTTAGGTTAGGTTAGGTTAGGTTAGGTTAGGTTAGGTTAGGTTAGGTTAGGTTAGGTTAGGTTAGGTTAGGTTAGGTTAGGTTAGGTTAGGTTAGGTTAGGTTAGGTTAGGTTAGGTTAGGTTAGGTTAGGTTAGGTTAGGTTAGGTTAGGTTAGGTTAGGTTAGGTTAGGTTAGGTTAGGTTAGGTTAGGTTAGGTTAGGTTAGGTTAGGTTAGGTTAGGTTAGGTTAGGTTAGGTTAGGTTAGGTTAGGTTAGGTTAGGTTAGGTTAGGTTAGGTTAGGTTAGGTTAGGTTAGGTTAGGTTAGGTTAGGTTAGGTTAGGTTAGGTTAGGTTAGGTTAGGTTAGGTTAGGTTAGGTTAGGTTAGGTTAGGTTAGGTTAGGTTAGGTTAGGTTAGGTTAGGTTAGGTTAGGTTAGGTTAGGTTAGGTTAGGTTAGGTTAGGTTAGGTTAGGTTAGGTTAGGTTAGGTTAGGTTAGGTTAGGTTAGGTTAGGTTAGGTTAGGTTAGGTTAGGTTAGGTTAGGTTAGGTTAGGTTAGGTTAGGTTAGGTTAGGTTAGGTTAGGTTAGGTTAGGTTAGGTTAGGTTAGGTTAGGTTAGGTTAGGTTAGGTTAGGTTAGGTTAGGTTAGGTTAGGTTAGGTTAGGTTAGGTTAGGTTAGGTTAGGTTAGGTTAGGTTAGGTTAGGTTAGGTTAGGTTAGGTTAGGTTAGGTTAGGTTAGGTTAGGTTGAGGGTTAGGTTAGGTTAGGTTAGGTTAGGTTAGGTTAGGTTAGGTTAGGTTAGGTTAGGTTAGGTTAGGTTAGGTTAGGTTAGGTTAGGTTAGGTTAGGTTAGGTTAGGTTAGGTTAGGTTAGGTTAGGTTAGGTTAGGTTAGGTTAGGTTAGGTTAGGTTAGGTTAGGTTAGGTTAGGTTAGGTTAGGTTAGGTTAGGTTAGGTTAGGTTAGGTTAGGTTAGGTTAGGTTAGGTTAGGTTAGGTTAGGTTAGGTTAGGTTAGGTTAGGTTAGGTTAGGTTAGGTTAGGTTAGGTTAGGTTAGGTTAGGTTAGGTTAGGTTAGGTTAGGTTAGGTTAGGTTAGGTTAGGTTAGGTTAGGTTAGGTTAGGTTAGGTTAGGTTGGGTTAGGTTAGGTTAGGTTAGGTTAGGTTAGGTTAGGTTAGGTTAGGTTAGGTTAGGTTAGGTTAGGTTAGGTTAGGTTAGGTTAGGTTAGGTTAGGTTAGGTTAGGTTAGGTTAGGTTAGGTTAGGTTAGGTTAGGTTAGGTTAGGTTAGGTTAGGTTAGGTTAGGTTAGGTTAGGTTAGGTTAGGTTAGGTTAGGTTAGGTTAGGTTAGGTTAGGTTAGGTTAGGTTAGGTTAGGTTAGGTTAGGTTAGGTTAGGTTAGGTTAGGTTAGGTTAGGTTAGGTTAGGTTAGGTTAGGTTAGGTTAGGTTAGGTTAGGTTAGGTTAGGTTAGGTTAGGTTAGGTTAGGTTAGGTTAGGTTAGGTTAGGTTAGGTTAGGTTGGGTTAGGTTAGGTTAGGTTAGGTTAGGTTAGGTTAGGTTAGGTTAGGTTAGGTTAGGTTAGGTTAGGTTAGGTTAGGTTAGGTTAGGTTAGGTTAGGTTAGGTTAGGTTAGGTTAGGTTAGGTTAGGTTAGGTTAGGTTAGGTTAGGTTAGGTTAGGTTAGGTTAGGTTAGGTTAGGTTAGGTTAGGTTAGGTTAGGTTAGGTTAGGTTAGGTTAGGTTAGGTTAGGTTAGGTTAGGTTAGGTTAGGTTAGGTTAGGTTAGGTTAGGTTAGGTTAGGTTAGGTTAGGTTAGGTTGGGTTAGGTTGGGTTAGGTTGGGTTAGGTTAGGTTAGGTTGGGTTAGGTTAGGTTAGGTTAGGTTAGGTTAGGTTAGGTTGGGTTAGGTTGGGTTAGGTTAGGTTAGGTTAGGTTAGGTTAGGTTAGGTTAGGTTAGGTTAGGTTAGGTTAGGTTAGGTTAGGTTAGGTTAGGTTAGGTTAGGTTAGGTTAGGTTAGGTTAGGTTAGGTTAGGTTAGGTTAGGTTAGGTTAGGTTAGGTTAGGTTAGGTTAGGTTAGGTTAGGTTAGGTTAGGTTAGGTTAGGTTAGGTTAGGTTAGGTTAGGTTAGGTTAGGTTAGGTTAGGTTAGGTTAGGTTAGGTTAGGTTAGGTTAGGTTAGGTTAGGTTAGGTTAGGTTAGGTTAGGTTAGGTTAGGTTAGGTTAGGTTAGGTTAGGTTAGGTTAGGTTAGGTTAGGTTAGGTTAGGTTAGGTTAGGTTAGGTTAGGTTAGGTTAGGTTAGGTTAGGTTAGGTTAGGTTAGGTTAGGTTAGGTTAGGTTAGGTTAGGTTGGGTTAGGTTAGGTTAGGTTAGGTTAGGTTAGGTTAGGTTAGGTTAGGTTAGGTTAGGTTAGGTTAGGTTAGGTTAGGTTAGGTTAGGTTAGGTTAGGTTAGGTTAGGTTAGGTTAGGTTAGGTTAGGTTAGGTTAGGTTAGGTTAGGTTAGGTTAGGTTAGGTTAGGTTAGGTTAGGTTAGGTTAGGTTAGGTTAGGTTAGGTTAGGTTAGGATTGATTAGGTTAGGTTAGGTTAGGTTAGGTTAGGTTAGGTTAGGTTAGGTTAGGTTAGGTTAGGTTAGGTT